>WOAB01000169.1:1800000-2130573 GCA_027886185.1 Rheum nobile | reverse complement strand
ATATTGATTATACATGCACCCATAAATTAAAACTACAGCCCCATAGTCAATTACCATGTAACATGCTGATATTGATTGTATATGCACCCATAAACTAAAACTACAGCCCCGCAATCTTTCATTCATTATTATTCATCTTTCATTGCAATTTACCGAGAAATTATATATGCTGATATTGATTCTACATGCTGATACTTTGTTCGTCTTTACAAATTATTTGTTGCTATTTTCAGTCTCTCACGAGTAGGCATGATTACTTGAAAGTTTATGCAGAATATGCTCAGAGAGGCTTTTAGTTTAGTCATTTTCCCGATGAAACTAATAACATCCCTGAGCATACTCTTCACAAACTAATACCCACTCTGAGATAGGACCGTTTATGTATTTTTAGGAACTATTATTACTACTGACTGATTAGGTAATTGCTACAAATAATAATTAGTATTCTTGGTTTTAAATGTTTTTGTTTGTTCTATATTGTTTTGTAGGTATGTCAAAAGCACTACTAGAAATAACGGACATTACAAGTACCCGAGGGAATTACGAGCTAAAGGTTTGTGTAATTCGCTTATTTAAAGTTCCAAAGAAAGAAGATCCTACGCAATACGGTACAACCGTACAATTGAACTAATATTAATGGATGAAAAGGTATTGATTTGCATTTTTTTAACATTATTTTTGTAGTATTTACAGAATTTTGTGGCTAATATTGTCATACAAGTTACATATATGCATTATTATTATATTTCCTATTTCTCAGGGTGATAAAATCCATGCAGTCATTAAGGAAGCTTTTATGGTGAACTTATCAATATTAAAGGAAGGAGGTGCCTATTTTATGTCAAACTTCGGAGTTGCCCTTTATGATATACCTTTTAAGTTCTTAATCATAAGTACAAGGTCATATTTTACCGCAACACTACAATTAAGCCATGTGCATCCATTTCTGTTTCTATTCATGGATTTGTATTTGCTGAATTTGAAAAAATCCTTGATGAGTCATTAGATCAAGGATATGTTTATGGTGAGTAATTGTTTAAAGTTTTCATATGAAATTCTGTTAATTATTATTGTTTTGATATGTCTATTAATCTGTTTTAAACATTATATTTTTCTTTGTAGATGTTATTGGTCAATTTGTTGGAATTGGTGATAAAATTGTCACCTTTACTAACCTCAATGGGAAATATGGTAAAAGGATCAATATGCGGTTAATGGATGCAAGGTATTATATTTTTCATTTTCATATCAAAACTTTAGATTTTACATCTTTAATTACGTATTAAGTTCTGATTTCATAGGAAATATTGTCAATTAAGTAGATTATGTTTTCTTGTAAATTTTTGTATGTCATTATAAAGACTAAATGTACTATTTTTTATATTAAATTATGCTTTCTTATGTTTTATATTGTGTAATTTTTCTAGGAATAATGTCATCAACTATACACTATGGGATGATTATGCTGAATTATGTCGTCCATTTATTGGCACTTTAACTCAGAATATGGTCGTTGTGATAGTTCAGTTTGCAAAGCTAGAGAAATGGAATAATGCACCTAATGTGTCAAATGATTATTATGGAACAAAGCTTTATTTTGATGATGAAAGTATAATTGAGATTTCTGATTTCAAGCAAAGGTATATTCTGAAACTATTATTGAGATTTCAATTTATATTAATTGTAATTAGGTTGTGCTAATGTTTCTTAAATTGTAGTATATCAAAAAATGAGGGTTTAAAAGGTGGTCAGAGTTTTGTACAACTATCAAGTGAGCCATCATACTCTTCGGCTGATCTTTTCTTAGATGTGAATGCTAGAAAAACATTGGACGAACTTTACGAACATCTTCATGATCGTGGAACGGTTAGTTGAGAAGTTTAAAATTGCTAAATATTTTTGTCAAGATTTAGTTTCAAGTTGATATATTACTATTAAATTTTAATATTTTCTAAATGTTCTCCAAGCTATTACACTTGTGACTATTGATCATATCGAAGATTCATATGGATGGTACTATAATTCTTGAAAACGTTGTAAAAGCAAGGTGCAACCACAAGAAGGACATTTTTGGTGCAAGAAATGTGAAACATTGGTCAACTACGCAATCCCTAGGTAATTCATAATGACTAAATTGATGATAATGTTTATTGAAATATTTCTAATTGTAATTTTTGTGTGCAGATTTAGTGTTCAAGTTAATGTCATTGATGGATCAGGTACTGCTCAATTTACTATATTTGATAGGGAAGTTGCTCAATTTTTGAAGAAATCTGTTACAAGCATTCTCGAGTCGACAGATAAGATAAATTATTGTTATTAAATTCAGCATATATCATTTAAAATTATTATATGTATATCAGATGCAGTTTTATTAAATTCTTATTTTCGTTCATTTTTATTTTCAGGATCAGGACATTAGTAGCATTTCGAACGATTTAAATGTTTTGTTAAACAAAAAAAATTGTTTAGAGTTCTTATTTCACAATTCATTATTAGCCGAATTCCATCACCTTCGGCATATACAGTAACAAACATGACCGACGATTCAAGTTTGATTGAAAAGTTTGAGCAATCCTCTAAGATGTTATTTTAGGCAAATCCTACCCGTTATCTCAAAAAGGGAGCAGGCAAGATGCTATTTTTGCCACCATTGATTCATCTTATTTGTGGGACCATTGCAAAGTTCTTACTCTGACAAGAAACATGAGGATTCAACAATGTACATCTGATTCTGAGATCCAAGAAGCAAATGAATTTTCTGAATGGGTATTAAGTATCGGAGATGGGATTGTAGGTGTTGACAATGATGGGGAAGTGCAAATAGAACGGTGAACTATTGGTGAAGGATTATGACTTAGATCTGATTCCAGCAATTGTTAAATCTGTTATTTCCTCTCTTATGGAAGATCAGTTGTCTCCGACATACTTTGAAGAACGAGCAATTCTTGCTCCAACACACGAAGAGGTAGATAAAGTTAATGAGTATATATTGTCTTCGTTACCTGGTGATGAAAAGGTCTATCTCACTTCGGATAGTCTGTGCAAGGCAGGTTCTGTTAAAGACAGTGATGCGAGTATTTATACGTCTGACTACTTGAACGATATTAGATGTTCTGGTCTGCCGAATCATGTACTGAAACTTAAGGTTGGGGTCCCTATTATGCTGCTTCGAAATATTGATCAGTCTTCAGGTTTATGCAACGGGACGAGATTGATAAACATGCAGCTTGGCAGTCATGTCATACAAGGAAGAATTATTTCAGGCAACAATATTGGACATACGGTTTTGATTCCTCGCATGATTATGTCACCATCAGACACTTCATTTCCTTTCAAGTTTCAACGAAGACAATTTCCCTTGAGTATCTGTTTTGCTATGATCGTAAACAAGAGCCAGTGCCAATCTCTTGCAAATGTCGGTTTGTATCTTTCATGCCCTGTTTTCAGTCATGGTTAGTTTTATGTTGCATCATCAAGGGTGACTAGCAAGAAACGTTTGAAGATATTGATTTGCGACAAAGACAAAAAGATATATAATACTACAACCATTGTAGTATACAAGGAAGTTTTTGATAATTTGTAGCAATTTTGAACATCGTGCCAGATTTTATGTTTAGTGATTCATTTTCATGTATTAGATGAACATTTTTATTATGTTTTATCATTTTAGTAGTATTGATGTTAGGGGTGTGGCTATCCCCGTTTCAAAGACTACTTAGCCAATGTTTATTATTAATAAAGTTATGGAGAGTTCCGTCTCTCTTTATATAATGTAATTTTTTTATATCTTGAATATTTTGAGGCAATTAGTTATTTTTTATATAAGAATTTATCTACTTCTATAACAGTCATTAACTATATATTTTTACAAATGTAAGAAAAAATAAACAGATCCCATACAAGACACGGGTACTACACTAGTATGAGGTTATACATAAATGAATATCGTGTATACATCCGTTTATCAGAAAAATAATACATGTGTTCTATTACTTAATTTTAGTGTTACGAAAACAAAACAAAAAAAAAAGTTGCATAATGTGGCTTAATACTGTCATTCATAATACATATGTAATTGCTTTGAAATAATCACCTTTAGCATTGACATAAATAATGATAATCTTAATAACGATAAACTGGACATAAATGAGGCTAATCTAAATAAACATATTCAACTTTGAATCTCTATGTCTCTTTATCTGAATATACGTAGAGTTTATATTTTGATATCATATGAGAAGGGGTTAAGCATGTTAATGGGACGGGTTTGGGTGATGAGTAGTATCCCCGTCCCCATCCCCGTTTAGAAAAGCACTCATCATCCCCGCCCCTATCCTCACGTGGGGAGCTAAAGCTGACCCTGTTCTCGTCCGTGTTAATTTTTCTCAATTCATATACGTTTTGGGTCTTTCCGTAAAAATTCATGTGGATTCTCCACTTATAGTCAAACACGTTTCCCATAAATATCCCTATTTAACCCTTAGGAATT
This sequence comes from Rheum nobile, assembly GCA_027886185.1. Lineage (NCBI taxonomy): Eukaryota > Viridiplantae > Streptophyta > Magnoliopsida > Caryophyllales > Polygonaceae > Rheum > Rheum nobile. Next base: position 2,126,081 of record WOAB01000169.1, on the reverse strand, counting down.
TTTTTTACTCGTTTTCTTGTTATGATTCTTCAATTTAATATACATTATCAAACAAAAGACAACAATATAATACACGAATTGAATTCAATAAAGAACAAGTTACTAAATTTCTGAATCAAAGTTGACTAGCATTATAATATGCTCAATATAGTCATGTGCCCTTGTGGTAGTGACTCTAGAAGTTCATTTTTCAGTAGTTAGTTAATTATGAATAAAAAAGTGAAACTACAATTAAACAGAATTCTATAGGATTCTACATAGAGAGAGGCTAAGGGTCTGTTCGGTTTGCAGAGACTGAATTAAACTGGGTACAAAACCGAACTGAAGTTGTAAGGTAAAATTTAAGCTCACGACTAAACTAGACTGAAACTGAACTGAAATAGATGACTGAATTCAATAAAATTGAACTGGGGGTTGGATGTTTTTTTTGTTAATTTCAGTCACCTCAAATCAAAAAAGTCAGGATTCGTAGCTTAAAATTTTTGAGTAAGTTCAGTCGTTTTAAGTCACTTTAAGTCGACTTAAATTTTTGGCGAACCGAACAGACTTTGTAATTAAGTTCAGTCATCCTGACTTAAATTTTTAATTAAGTTCAGTTAAGTTACTTTAAGTCAACTTAACTGGTGAACCGAACAGACCCTAAATTTAGAGTTTGATTTTTATAAGGTTCTTCAGAGAAACAGGGGAAATGTAGAGATCGAGTGGAGATGATGACATTCTGCAAAGGAGAGTGATTAATCTTCTGATTTTTCAAATTAAAAGGAGGGCAAAAGAGGGGACTTTCATGTCCATCTCAGTTAGATCTGTCAACTGGGTTAGGCGGGTTGGGTCAGGTCATGTCGGGTTTGGATCAAATGGGGTTCGGGTCGTTAAAAGTTTTCGGGTTGGGCGGGTCAGGTTGACCCAGCAGGTCGAACATGCTTTTTTTTATGATTATATTTATGATTTTTAACTTTTATAAAATAATTAATATTATATAATTATTTAATAAAATATATTAAAATATATAATATAAATGAAATAAAATATATGAAATAAAGAGGGCCCGTGAGCTCGAATTTGTGTTCGTGTCGCGTCGGGTCAGATTCGGATTCGGATCCTTCTTAACCCAGTGATGTTCGAGTCGGGTCTCGACCCAAAAAATTTAGATCGAATCGATCCATTTTTGACAAATCTAATCTTAGTCCAGCTCCATCAAGCTTGGGGTAAGCTTGCTTTTTTCCTAACTTTTCCATTTTTTTTCATCTCCTTCCAGCTTCTTCAAGATGCTCACCGAACGCACACCTCCGACTCCGAGATGACATTAGCTGGAATCCTTCTTTTTCAGCTCCAACAAGCTATACCGAAGGCAGCCTAACACATGTACTCTTAACATATTAGAGATACATTTTTCATATTCTATCTGAACATTAAAAATATGCATATATATTCACTTTGGTGTTTACATGTGCACTTGATATATAATTTATAGGTTATTACAACGCAAAAAAAAAAAATTTGTTTTTTTGAAATATTTTTTTTTCGCAAAAACAAATTTATTGAAAAAAATATTTTTCATGAAAAATATTTTTCAAAAAAATATTTTTCAAAACACAAATATTGAAAAAAACATTTCAATTATTTTTGAGAAAAATAATTTAGAAAATAAATATTAAATTTCACAAAATTTAAAATTTTGTTACTCCACATTTTCTAATCTTAGCCCTCCATCTCCTTGATCTAGTGGCTTTCATTACTCACCACTTTACACTCTAAGCTTACTATGCATGTGAATCCTAGTCTACATTTATTTACAACATGCTTATTATTTTGTTTGATTTTGTAAATGTCGAGTTGTTATCGTATGAGGAGTAGAGTTAGGGTGTAAAGTGAGGAGCACTAGATCCCAGGAATGGAGAGTTAGATTTTTTACAAATGATGTGAAAAAATTGTAAATACAAGAAACTTTATTATTTTTAGTTGTTAATTATTATTTTTTCAAAAAGTAACTTTTAATTTTTTTCCCGTAATATATTTTTTCGAAAAATAGTTTTTCGGAATTTTTTTCCCATAAAACATTTTCTAAATTCTTTTCCCAATTTTTTTTTTCTTAATTTTGTTCCCAAAATTGTATTATTACCATGCACTTTAACATCTTAATCTAGTACTTTAGCGTACTAACACATTCACTTCAACATCTTAATCATATACTTTAACATAATAACACATGATTTTCATGTTAGCATACTAAACATGCAACTTAAGAGTCTAAACATACTAACATATGCATTTTACCATACTAAACATACACTAGTGAAAGTGTACAAGTTTGATCACTACTAGAAAACGTGCTATTTCTAGACGCTTTAGTCTTGATGCTCTAAAACACCGTCGAGGAGGATTTTGGACGCGCATCTGGAATCCAACGTATCTCGACGCTTTTCACTGTCGAAGAATAAAACTCAGTACAAGACGTTAAAAAGCGACGAAGTTCCAAAAGTATGAGAAAGCAACCCCTGCTTAATTAAGTCCTCCTTTGCATCTCTCTCCCTCTTTTCCCTAAAACCCTAACTCACATAGATCTCTCTCTCCCCCGCCGCAGGTCTAGATCCAAACCAACCCCCATAAGTTGTCCTCGTTATCTCGTCGATCTGGTAGAATACAATTAAGGTAGTCTTCGAATCCCTCCTCTTTTTCTCGTGACCTAATTGCTCTCAATTTATACTCTAGACCAGACTCACAAGGACGAAGGAGTTTGGGATCGTCGGCAAGTATGGTACCCGTTACGTGCCAGCCTTTGTAAAATGGTGAAGAATGTGATACCCCGTATTTTTGTAAGGTTATTTTAGAAATTTTGGAATTTTCCCGAGTACCCGTTGTGTACGTCGGATTTAATACAGAGAGTTTGAGACATTATGTAATGTGCTCTGTATCTGTAATATTTTTCTCAGTGAAATAATATATAGACAAGGTGCCTTAGATTTTAATTGTCGTTCGCGTACGATAATTTTTATCCCGGTTTAACGTCAGGTTCGTTCAAAGCTAAATGGGCGGGAAAAGGGAGAAACGGCAACCGCCGTTCAGAAACGGCGACCGCCGTGGTTGGGCCCGAGGAGTCAGCGTGTCAGCTTCTAGCTGGCCGCGACAGGCCTAGCGACGGCGACTGCCGCATTTACGGCGACCGCCGCGTGCCCGCCGCAGGCTAAAAACGGCGCCCGCCGTGTTTTGTCCAGTGGGCATTGCCCGTTGGTCGCCGGCGGTAATCGAGGCGCGCTGATCTTGCTTTCGGCCGCGTCTTAGGGTTTGGTTGAGGCTCCCAGGTGTTTGGCTATAAATAAGGGTGTTTGGGAGAGGGCTTTGAAGCCCTTCCAACCCCGAATCGCTGCCGGATTTCCTTCTCGTCGGAGTTGGTTTTCACCGGAGTTTGAAGGTCTCGCCGGTGTTGCTTTGGTGTGTTTCCTGAGTGCCTTTGTGAAGCTTTTGGTTAGCCTTGGAGGTTAGAAGCCAAAGCAAGTCGAAGGAGGCCGAACCGCTCGTGTTTTGGGGTGAGATTTCTCTCGTCTCTGTCTACCGTGTTCTTCACGGCGACCGCCGTGATGAATGCGGCGACCGTCGCCAGTGCCCAGAATGCCTTCGTGGCTTTGGCTTGGTTGGTTGTCGTCGTGGCTTCTTTCCCTCCGTGTTCTTTCGCCGTGTTTAGATTCGTATTGTTTATGTCGGATCTAACTTAGGGTTCCTTTTATGGGTCGACTTGACGGTTGTTGTGCTGTCGGATCTATACCCGTGTCGAGCCAGAATCCAGTTGTCATCTTTAGACTATTCTGCGGATTAAGGCAAGTGGCGGTTCGCTCTTGCTCATTGTGCCATATTTACATTAATTATCAGTAGTTTATCTGAGTAATTAATTTGGAATGATTATTGTGTTCATCTGGAAACGGTTTTGTTAATTGTTTTGGAAAACTAAAATATGATATTATAATAGGTTGTATATCTGTTAGAACAACGCTATTATATATATATGTGAATTAATACAGATATTATTATAGGTTGTATATTGTTAGAACAACGCTATTTTATCTGTTTCTGGCCGCGATGGCTTTGTTGTGATTGATTACTGTGTTGAACTGTTTAGTTAGCACGAGTATTCGTAGGAACGCTACTGTGTATCTCATTGCGAGTGCTAGTCGTTTCTTGATAACCTGGTGGTTAGGATTTAGTTCCTACAATCCTTCTCTAATGCCGTTTGTAGGGATTTAGTTCCCGACTCCGCCTTGAGGGATTTAGTTCCCGCGAGACTTAGTTCTCGATTCGACTTTTGGGATTTAGTTCCCGAGTCAACTCCGCTCCTAGGGATTTAGTTCCCGCGAGACTTAGTTCTCGATTCGACTCTTGGGATTTAGTTCCCGAGTCAACTCTGCCTTAGGGATTTAGTTCCCGAGGGATTTAGTTCCTGAACCGACTTTAGGGATTTAGTTCCCAAGTCAACTCCGTCCATGGATTTAGTTCCCGACGATATCTCTTTATCCCGATGGATGAGATGATTTAAAAGCCTATAACGTGATGTGCGTTTTGGAATTAAAATAAGATGAAGTGCCCGAGTGCACTTAATTAATATACCTTTGGCGAGTAGTGCAGCTAAGTAAATAGTGCAGCTAGGAAAGCTCGTCTTGACTTTTGATCAGAGTACGTTCTCTTTCCAATCTGGATTCGCTGTAAGCGATGAGGTTGGTCGTGAACCGAAACATCTTAGTCAGTTTTTAAATCTTCGTTATGTGGTTCTGTAAGATCCAGACTTGAATGTAGTACGTTCTCCTTCCGATCTGGATTCGCTGTAAGCGGTGAGGTTGGTTGTGAGCCGAAGCATCTCAGTCAGCTTTTAATCGCTGTTGTTTGATTCTTTAAACGTTCCAGATTTGTCATATTTCCTTAAAGACTCATTTCCGTTGGAGTCTTCTTTCGGGTCGATTTTTGTGAAGATTCAGTCTTCCAGAATCTTCTCTTGTGCATATCTCTTGTTTATTCAAGTAGAGTATGGTGGTTGACAAGCGTACTCGATTATTATTCGAGGGACGAGGAGTCTAACCTAATACGACTGCTTAGAACCATTCTGCTTTTTACCCTTGCTAGTCTATTCAAGTAGACTAACCCACGAACATTGTTCTCCGCATGTGGGCTGGTGTTCCGTTCGATTCGGCACATCAGATAGAGCGAAGATATGAGGAGACTAGATTGACTATGAAGACGACGGTTGTTTTTGGATGTTTTAATAATTGCTTTTAATCAGGTTGAGATCCTTGGGCAGGTGATCATTACGATCACAACCCTTTTTGTAATATCTTTTATAAGTCTTCCGCTGTACTTTGTTTAAACTCTGTGTTTGGCCTATTCGGGATTGGGATGTAATCCCGTAACTCATGTTTCATTTGATTGATGTTTTGATTTGGATACTTTGATCATTATGTATCATTGTATGCCTTAAATTGTATTTAAACCGGTAAAGCCTTGGGTGATCTTGGTAAGGAACACTGGGGTCACTGGCGGTAATACCTTTCCAAATGGGTTAAGATTTGGGGGTGTTACAGTTGTGGTATCAGAGCTAAAGGTTTTAAAACGGGTTTGGGATTTTATAAATCATTTATCCATTTTTGAAAATGAATTAAAAGGGCTCTGAATTTTCAAAGTGAAAATAATTTCAAAACACCGTTCATAGTCATGTCTTCTGTACAGTCTGATATAGTAAGCTTGCTTCTATGTCTAGAAAGACTAATTCCTTCCCCGTTTCCCCGCTAGATATGGGTGCATTCTGTTCTCTTCAGAGGAACCCGGGAGAAGCCGAGGTGGTTTCGCCATCTCCAGTTAGGCTTGATTCCCAGTTCGCTCGTTGTGAGTTAAGATTGTAGAATCTAGTAACTCGGTTTCAGTTCATCAATAGAAATTACCAAGTTGATCTATTCTAAGTTGATTTTATTACAATAAGTATATCAGAATGATACTAATGTGATAAAATCCTTGGAAATTGATCGGTACACAGATGGTGAACACAAGGAACGTTATCCGTGCTGGTGCTGGGCCGAGTAATGACCCCAGACGAACTGTAGGAAATGTTGGACAAGACGAGCAGGAGTTTGGTTCCAACAACCATCCTAGAGGAAATGGTCAAGAGCAGACCAACGCTCCAATGGCATTTGATGCTGTAACATTAGAGGCAATTCGGGGAATGGTCATGCAAGCAGTGACTGATATACTGCAACCGAGTATGCCGCAGGCACAAGGTGTGCAAATTCCCCCACCAGTTCCCAGATTTGAGGAGCCAGGAAACCGTGTATTCCAGGAGAATATAGTCAGGACTCGAGACAACTATGGTCGTGCACTAAAGACCATTAATTCCATGAGGCCTGACAGTTATAACGGGAAAGGGGAACCAGTCGGGGTGATCCATTGGTTCTCCCACATGGAGCGGTTGTTCCGCAACATTGATTGTACTGAAGCTGAGAAAGTACATATAGCTTCTCTTCAGTTAAAGGAGGATGCTAGTGAGTGGTGGGAGAGTACCTGCTTAGCTGATAGCCCTGTTTTGAACTGGGAGATGTTCAAGACAAAGATGACAGACCATTTCTTCTCTCGTGCTATGAGGGAGGAGAAACACAAGGAGTTCCTATACCCTAAGACTGATGGATTGAAGGTGACTGAGCTGGCAACCAAATTCAATCATTTGCTACAGTATGTTGGACCTGAGATATCCAGTGAGGCACAGAAAATCTGGTATTTCCATGAGTGGATGGGCCCAGATATTAAGCCACTGATGGTGCGTCACGGATGCTCGACTTTGGAACAGTACGTGGATGCAGCCTACAAGTTAAAGGTGACTCTGGAAGAGTCGACCAAGAAGCGTGATAGCCAGAGGCAAGGGGAGAACCAGCCTAAGGCAAGTGGGTTTAAACGTCCCGCTCCACCATCTGATTTTGCCAAATTTGGCCGAGCAAAACCGAATATGACTCAGGATGGGTCTACGCAACGTTCGGGTCAGGGCAATAGCCTGATCCAGTGCTACAACTGTGGTACCTACGGGCACAAGAGTAATGTGTGTCCGAAGGAGGAGAAAACGTGCTATGCCTGTGGAAAGGAAGGACACTTGCAGTTATTTTGTCCGCAGAGGAGACAGAAAGGGACTGAGTCACAGCAGGGATCTGTTAATCAGAACAACCAACCCAGGTTCAGTCCGGTGGAAGCCCCTAGTCCTTCAATGCAGACAACTGCGAGAAACAAAGGGAAAGCCCCGGTGGCTTCAGGAAGCCAAGGTCAACGCCTTTACGTGATGCGTGAGGCGGATGGACCCTATGATCCTAATGCTTAGAGTACTTTGTATCTGCATTCTACTTTTGTTAATGTGTTGTTAATGTGGGTGTTACCCAGACCTTTCATTTTGGATGGTTGTAAGTTAAGTTGTGTGTGCAACGAGGTTGTGAACCTTTTGTTGTAACTCTTCTTATATATGAACCTTTGGTTTATACCAAGTTAATGTTTCGTTGCTTGGTATGGGGTAAGGTCTCGTGTTCGAGACTCACCAACAACCTCTTAGGAGATGGCTGCCTATTAATTAGGTGGAGCTACCAAGGATGGGTTGAGATGTATGGACAACGGCTCATGGCAACAGTGGACGCTGGTAATGGCTGGGCCTGGGCTCGGAGCCACTAGTGAGTCGTCTGTGAACCATGTAGTGGGCTGGTCCAAGATGGTGACCATTTAGTGGGAACCAATCGTCTGTCGAATTGTCGATTACCATCAAGGGTAAGAAATTCAAAGCGATTTGACCTAAATAACCATGGTCCCATATGATAATTATTCTCGGTATGGATTGACGGAAGCATCATAAGGCAGTGATCGACTTCAGTTTTTGATATTCATGTGGTTAGAGGATTTACGGGTGTCTTTCCAGAAGATATTCTTGGATATCCCGAATCGTGTTGTGGAGTTTGCAATTGATCTCGAGCCGAGTACCACGCCGATTTCTGAGGCACCATACCGGATGGCTCCTGTTGAGATGCAAGAGTTGCAGAAGCAACTCAAGGATCTTCTTGACAAAAGTTATATAAAGCTAAGTGCATCACCTTAAGTAGGAGTGCCCTAGTTTTATTTGTCAAAAAGAAAGATGGACCGTTTCGACTTTGTTTTGACTTTCGAGAGTTGAATAAAGTCACGATCAAGAGCAAGTATCTGTTGCCAAGGAGTGATGATCTGTTGGATCAACTACAGGGAGCGAAAGTTTTCTCCAAGATCGACCTGAGATCTGGGTATCATCAGCTCAGGATTCGTGAGGATGATATTCCGAGGATTGCGTTTCGGACAAGAGATGGTCACTACTAGTTTGTAGTCATGCCATCTGGGCTTACGAATGCTCCAGGAGTTTTCATGAATCAAGTGCATCGATGTTTTCACCAGTACTTGGATAAGTTCATAGTGGTCTTCATCGATGGCATTTTGATATATTTTTTTTCCGAGCAAGGAAGCTCACAGGGAACGTCTGCGGATTGCTTTATCTGTCCTTAGACCAAGTCGGTTGTACGCAAAGTGGTCTAAGTGCGACTTTTGGATCTAGAAGTGGCTTTCTTAGGCCATGAGAACAAGGAGAATGGGGTTGTGGATAATTCCCCAGAAGAGTGGATCAGTAGTTGTTTGGAAGCAGTCTCAGGGTGTGAGCGAGGTGCGCAGTTTCCCAGAGCTTGCTGAGCATTATAGACGGTTCATGGAAGGATTTTTCTAAGATCTCTCCACCTATGACCAGTCTGTCCACAAGGTTCACCAGAAGTTTGTCTGGGATGACAAGTGCAAGACCAGTTTTCAAGAAGTTGAAACAGTGTCTGACTTATGCACCAGTTTTGGCATTGTCGGAAAGAATGATGGCTATATGGTCTATAGTTAATGCTTCGAGAAATGGGTTGGGATGTGTCTTTGATGCAGAGGGGCAAGGTTATTGCTTACGCATCTAGACAATTGAAAACCTATGAAGCAAACTAATCCATACATGACCTAGAACTAGCAGCAATAGTGGTTGCATTGTAAACTGAGGTTACTTGGGTGACCCAGAGGTCAGAAGAAGTTTTCCACTAGGAGATTATCCGTTTACATGGCATTCCTAAGACCATTGTATCGGATCGAGATGGCCGATTCATGTCAAGTTTATAGCAAGAACTTCACAAGGCCATGGGAACTGAATTGAGATTCAGCAGCGTTTCATCCTCAGACAGATGGTCAGTCTGAAAAGACTATCTGGACCCTGGAGGATATGCTAAGAAGCATACGTACTCGATCATCCGACTAGCTGGGAAGACAACCTAAGTCTGATTGAGCTCACGTACGATAATAGCTGGGATGCTACGGTCAAGATGGCTCAGTTCGAAGCTTTGTATGGTCTCAGATGTAGATCTCAGATTTGTTGGGTTGAGTACGCCGACAAGATTCTACTTGGACTAGAGTTGGTCGAAGGGACAACTTCGAACATTGCTCTGAGTAGACAGAGGTTGTTGACCGCTCAGAGTCGACAAAAGTTTTACGCAGATCAGAAGCGTTAAAGTATTGAGTTCGAGGTTGGTGGCAAGGTACTTGTCACAGTATCGCCACCCAAGGATGTTTTCAGGTTTGGTAAGCGTGGGAAGCTTAACCCTCGCTACATGGGACCATTCAAGATTCTGGATAGAGTAAGATCTCTAACGTACCGTTTGGCATTGTCTCCATCGGCGTACCCAGTGTATAATGTGTTCCACGTATCATTGCTAAGGATATTCGTGCCAAGATGAGTCTCGTAGGTTGAGCTATAAGGACGTCGAGATTCAGGCAAATGGTACTTGAGAGGAGATGCCAGTGTGCATTCTCGAACACCGTGTGAAGCGACTGTGCAACAAGATCGTACTGTTGATACGAGTTCTGTGGTCCAGGTCTGGGACTGAGGAAGTTACTTGGGAAACCGAGGCAGAGATGCTCATACACTTTCCCGAGTTGTTTTTTTCGGCCAAGTTTCGGGGTCGAAACTTCTTTTAAGGGGGAGGTGATGTGATACCCCGTATTTTTGTAAGGTTATTTTGGGAATTTTGGAATTTTCCCGAGTACCTGTTGTGTACGTCGGATTTAATACAGAGAGTTTGAGACATTATGTAATGTGCTCTGTATCTGTAATATTTTTCTCAGTGAAATAATATACAGACAAGGTGCCTTAGATTTTAATTGTCGTTCGCGTACGATAATTTTTATCCCGGTTTAACGTCAGGTTCGTTCAAAGCTGAATGGGCGGGAAAAGGGAGAAACGGCGACCGCCGTTCAGAAACGGCGACCGCCGTTCAGAAACGGCGACCGCCGTGGTTGGGCCCGAGGAGTCAGCGTGTCAGCTACTAGCTGGCCGCGACAGACCTAGCGACGGCGACCGCCGCGTGCCCGCCGTAGGCTAAAAACGGCGCCCGCCGTGTTTTGTCCAGTGGGCATTGCCCGTTGGTCGCCGGCGGTAATCGAGGCGCGCCGACCTTGCTTTCGGCCGCGTCTTAGGGTTTGGTTGAGGCTCCCAGGTGTTTGGCTATAAATAAGGGTGTTTGGGAGAGGGTTTTGAAGCCCTTCCAACCCCGAATCGCTGCCAGATTTCCTTCTCATCGGAGTTGGTTTTCGCCGGAGTTTGAAGGTCTCGCCGGTGTTGCTTTGGTGTGTTTCCTGAGTGCCTTTGTGAAGCTTTTGGTTAGCCTTGGAGGTTAGAAGCCAAAGCAAGTCGAAGGAGGCCGAACTGCTCGTATTTTGGGGTGAGATTTCTCTCGTCTCTGTCGACCGTGTTCTTCACGGCGACCGCCGTGATGAATGCGGAGATATGAGGAGACTAGATTGACTATGAAGATGACGGTTGTTTTTGGATGTTTTAATAATTGCTTTTAATCAGGTTGAGATCCTTGGGCAGGTGATCATTACGATCACAACCCTTTTTGTAATATCTTTTATAAGTCTTCCGCTGTACTTTGTTTAAACTCTGTGTGTGGCCTATTCGGGATTGGGATGTAATCCCGTAACTCATGTTTCATTTGATTGATGTTTTGATTTGGATACTTTGATCATTATGTATCATTGTATGCCTTAAATTGTATTTAAACCGGTAAAGTCTTGGGTGATCTTGGTAAGGAACACTGGGGTCACTGGCGGTAATACCTTTCCAAATGGGTTAAGATTTGAGGGTGTTACAAAGAAGATGAAAGTTAGACAACATAGCATGTACTTATCCGTGTTTTACGGCAAGGTAATTCCGCAATTCACTACAGTTAGTTGCTCGAAGATCAACAATGTTTGCATCTATCGATTCCAGATGGAATTTCACCGATTTATCCCATATTTTTGTTTTGCTGCAGTACATGGTTAAGAGGAAGTCTTTGGAGATCCGGGGTTGCAAAGATTGTGGAAAGTTCTAGAGGCGAGTAAGAAATCATTCACCTTGATTATTTTTTGATATCTTTCCTCTCCAGAAATGTTGTTTGTTATAGTTCTTAAATAAATATATTTGTTCTTTTCATATTTCACTCTACACTACTGATAACTTGTTGTTCTAGGTTTTCAGTTCTTTTTAGCAGGATTGAGAAGGCAAAGCTTTGTGAAGAGACCAAAAAAGGTCACAAGAATAGATATGAGCTTGTAAGGTCTTGTGCTTGCCTTTGTTTTCAACTGGTTCAGGTTCATGCTATGGACATTTTAAATTGCCTATATTGAACTTGAATGCCCAACTTTCCATCAATTATAAGCATGTAAACATGAACTTGAATGCCATCTTTCCATAAATTATGCATCATGTATACATGAACTTGAATTCCCAACATTCCATCAATTATGAATCGTGTAAACATTCTTGTATTCTCTTGAAGTTGTCAATCATTATCATATTTAATGTTAAAGAAGGTCCCGTGTTCTCATGATCCCGATCTTGTATTAGGCTATATGGATGATGTGTTAGTATAGATGCTCTTTTAAGTCTCTTAAAACTAATTTGGATATATTTCTTTTCTAGTAATATTGACACTAATGAGAGATATACATATCAACGATGTTCTCCAGTGAAGAGCACCTTGGATGTTTTGTGTAGGAGGCAGACTGATCCCTATTGCATATACATTGTTCAGAAAATGATGTCAACATTGCACTAATAAGTGTAAGATGGCATTGTTGAATTAATGTTTGAAAATTGTCACTGGAAACATGCATTATCTGTTGGAATAGAAGAGGAAGAAGACAGTAGTTTTAACTTAAGAGTCTTAGGAGAAACCAATGCAATTCTTCTTAATTGAAACTGATGACAATTACACGACTTAAATCAAGATTGAAAGAAAACAAACTTCCACTAATCCACGTCTAACATTAAGCCTAGGATAGTGGATGACTTCTGCAACTGTATTTTAAACAAATGGAAATGCTGAATAATAGTTAACAATATTGACTAAGTTCTCCTAAAAGATAGCTAACTGCTTTGACTCGAGCAAGAGAGGTTTGAATCACATTTCAACACCTCCCCTTGATGCAAACTCGCGCATGCCAATATTTTCCATGAAGAACTGATGCTTGGCTTGACTTAGAGCTTTGGTGAATAGGTCTGCATCTTGGTCATTTGTTCCACAAAACTTCAACACAATTTTCTCCTCAGACACCAGCTTCCTTATGAAGTGATGTTGCACATCAATGTGCTTTGTTCTAGCATGAAATGCAGGATTCTTTGTCATTGCAATAGTTGATTTTTTGTCACACCACAGCTCAGTAGCTTCTTCTTGTGCACAACATAAATCTTTCAACAACTTCCTTAGCCACAGTGCCTATCTACCATCTGATCCTGCAGCCACATACTCTACTTCAGATGATGACAAAGCCACAATATCTTGCTTCTTTGAACTCCATGTAATTGCACCCGAACCAAGACTGAACACTGATCCTGAGGTACTCTTTCTATCATCAATACACCCTGCCCAATCACTATCTGTATGGCCAATCAGCTTGCAGGTTTCAACCATTTCATACCAAATTCCACACTCAACTGTTCCAGCTACATACCTCAGTATTCTCTTTGCAGCTCCAAGGTGCTGCCTTGTTGGGTTATGCACATATCTTGACACTACACTCACACAATAGGCAATGTCAGGCCTTGTATGTGTGAGGTAGTTCAAGCCTCCCACTAAGCTCCTGAATACCTTCTCATCTGCCTTCTCTGTGCCATCATTCCTCTGCAGTTTCTCATTGGTATTCATGGGAGTAATTACAGCCTCACAATCTTCCAAGTGAAACTTCTTCAACAGATCTTGGGCATACTTTCTTTGACACAAGAAGATGCCTCTCTTTCTTTGCTTCACCTCTAGACCAAGGAAATATTGCAGAATTCCCAAGTCTGTCATCTCAAATTTCTCCATCATTGAGAATCTGAATTCCTCAAGTAATTTCTGGGAAGAGCTAAAGTAGATAATGTCATCAACATAAAGACATACTACAATGAACTCTTTCTTACCTTGCTTCTTGACATACAAGGTTGGTTCATTATCACTCCTTTCAAACTCATTCTTTAAAAAAAATGCATCAATCTTACTATACCAGGCTCGTGGGGCTTGTTTTAGTCCATACAAAGCCTTATGCAGCCTGTAAACCCTGCTCTCTTCTCCTTCCTTGAAAAAACCTTGTGGATGCTCAACAAATACTTCTTCTTGCAAATCTCCATTAAGAAAAGCTGATTTGACATCAAACTGGAATATTGGCAAATTCTGCTGTGCAGCCAAGGCAAGAACAATTCTCACAGTTTCAAACCTTGCAACTGGTGAGAATGTCTCCTCAAAGTCTTGCCCTTCCACTTGTGCATACCCCTTTGCCACTAGCCTTGCCTTATGCTTCTGAATGCTCCCATATGTGTTAAACTTGGTTCTCAAAACCCATTTCACACCAATCACATTCTTTCCTGCAGGAAGTTCTGTTAATTCCCAAGTTTTATTCTTTTGAATAGACTCCATTTCAGCCTCCATTGCAGCTTGCCACTCCACCTCTTTCACTGCCTCATCAAAGCTTGTTCGTTCAGTAGCAACTAAGGCAAAATCACAGCTTTCATACAACTCAGTTAAGTACCTGAACCTTCTTGGTGTGGAATAACTAGAACAGCTTGAGGGAGAGGAGTTTTGGCTTGATGAACTTGAAGAAGAGGAACTGTGATGATTTACTGGTGTTGCTGGTGTTGAAGGAGTACTTGGAGGCTGCTGAATTTCTTCTGTCACAACCGACTCCTTTGCGGAACCATCAAAGGTGGTGGTTTTCAAGTTGCTTGAGTTGTTCTCTCCTTGTTTCCAACACCACTATGCATCCTCATTGAACACTACATTTATGCTAACAATGATCTTTCCACTAAGAGGATTATATATCCTATATGCTTTGGATTGAGAGGAGTAACCAACAAACACACCCTTCTCAGACTTATCATCCAGTTTAGATCTTAAATTAACCAAAGCGTAGGCTATACATCCAAAGACTTTTAAGTGACTTACAGATGGTTTCTTTCCTCTCCATGCTTCATATGGTGTCATATTCATGACAACTTTTGTTGGAGAGATGTTGAGGATGTATACTGTAGTAGCCACTGCCTCACACCAAAACTCATTTGGCATCTCTTTTTCCTTCAGCATACTTCTGGCCATCTCCACCACAGTTCTGTTTCTTCTCTCTGCAACTCCATTCTACTCTGGAGTATAGGGTGTTGTCAACTCCCTTCTTATGCCTTGTCCTTCACAAAATGTAGTAAAGTCTTATGACAGAAACTCTCCTCCACGATCTGTTCTCAAAGCTTTTACACAGTTGCCATTCTGTTTCTCCACTAAAGCCTTGAATTTCTTGAAATTCTCAAAGGCTTCTGACTTGGCTTTTAGGAAGTACACCCAACTCATTCTACTATAATCATCTGTGATGAGTAGAAAATACTTGCTTCCTCCGAGTGATTCTGTCTGCATTGGCCCATATAAATCAGCATGTAAGAGCTCAAGACATTCACTAGCTCTCCAAGCAGATCCACTTGGAAATGATTTCTTGGACTGCTTTCCATATAAGCATCCTTCACACAACTCGAGCTCACCAATTTTTGGTAAGCCATTTACCATGTCTTTGGTGTTCAACAGCCTCAGACCTTGAACATTCAGATGTCCATACCTCAGGTGCCAAAGCTTTGCACCTGTGTCACCTTTTACTATCAAGGCTCTTCCTGCTCTTGCAGACAGTGTAAGAGGAAGACCTTGTTCCTTCCCATAGGGACTTTCATCACAATCTCCTTTGTCTTCCTGTCTTTTATAAAGCATAGTTCATCCTCAAACAAGACAGAGTATCCAGAGCACAAGAGCTGACCAACACTTAGCAAATTATGTGCTAATTGTGGTACATACTGCACATCATGCAGGAGCTTGGTATTGCCTTGTTCAGTTTTCATTGCAATTGTGCCTCTTCCCTCGACATCAATCTGCTTGTCATCACCAAGCCTTACCCTACTTTTCTTGGATTCATCAAGTTCCTTGAACATTGATCTTACTCCAGACATATGATTTCAACAACCATTGTCCACATACCAAACTTTCCTTGCATCATTGCTGGCTGTATTCTTAGCCAACAACAACTTATTTTCTTGCTCCACCAGCTGAGCTAAGAACAACTTCTCTTCTTCTACAAAGTTGGATTTCTGATCACTCTTCTGCTCACCTTGATCTCTTTCTTTCTTCCAGCAATTTGCCTCCTTGTGGCCTGACTTCTTGCAGTAATAACATTTGACTGCACTCTTGTATGACTGAGGATGATGATCTCTTCCATCATTTGACTGCCCTGCTCTGCCACGGCCTCTTCCTCTGAATCCACCTCTGCCTCTTCCTCTTCCATTGTACTGCCCTGATCTCTCCTTAGAGGAATCGTCTATGGCTTGAAATGCCTTCTCCTCCTTTTTCTCAGTGGATCTATTAAGCCTTTCTTCATGAGCATGCAATGATCCCATCAGTTCATCAAAGGTGTAGGAAGACATATCCTTTGATTCTTCTATGGCAGCCACCACATGATCAAACTTGTTGGTAAGACTCCTTAGAACTTTCCCAACCACATGCTCATTAGTCATGGTTTCCCCATAGGACCTCATCTGTTGCACCACACCTGACACACGTGACAAATAGTCTTGCACTGACTCCTTGTCCTTCATGAGAGTCGTCTCAAACTCCCTTCTCAGTGACTGCAGCCTTACTATGATCACCTTTTTGTCTCTAAGATACTCTTGCTTTAGAGTATCCCATGCTTTCTTTGATGTGGTAGCCGAGGCAATCCGGGGGAAGATCTCATCGTCTAAGGCTTGTTGAATCATGAACAAAGCCCTGGAATCCTTCTTCCTCTTTTCACGAAGTTGTTGATCAGGTTCTGTAGGTTGGTTATCTTCAAAGCCACTCTCTATGAATCCCCACAACTCTTGGGACTTTAACAGCATTGTCATTTTCAAGCTCCAAAAGTGGTAGTTTATGCCTTTAAAAATTGGCAATTGAGGAGTACCATTGCTGCTTCCCGATCCATTGTTCTGCATTATGAATAATTTTCTCTCTTAGCCCGTGTTTCCCGTGTTTCCCTTATATTGGAACACTCACTTTCCTTGATTAATCCCTGAATACGAACCCGGAACTAACCTACTTCTCTGATACCAAACTGTTGGAATAGCAGAGGAAGAAGACAGTAGTTTTAACTGAAGAGTCTTAGGAGAAACCAATTCAATTCTTCTTAATTGAAACTGATGACAATTACACGACTTAAATCAAGATTGAAAGAAAACAAACTTCCACTAATCCACATCTAACATTAAGCCTAGGATAGTGGACGACTTCTGCAACTGTATTTTAAACAAATGGAAATGCTGAATAATAGTTAACAATATTGACTAAGTTCTCCTAAAAGATAGCTAACTGCTTTGACTCGAGCAAGAGAGGTTTGAATCACATTTCAACATTATCTGGGTAATTACGTACTTGATTGTGGCCTGGAGTGAAAATGAGGTCAACATCATCATAGAGTTTCCATGGACCTTCACGTTCCAGCTTCTTTTCTACCCCAACACTTGTTTCTTGAATCTAAGAATCGAATTGGTCGGGCCGGGGTACGTACAATTGATTAGGATACAATTAATTAATTGAACAGGAGGCCATATTACATATAATGAACTGGATCATACTTCTAAGGAATGAATGATCCTCTCACAGTTTAGCGCCTCTACTCACTTCTGATGATCAACAACATCATCCGTGATCACCAACCAAATGTACAACTTACGAATATATATAGTCTATATACTTTGAGAGTACTATATGTACGTGTATATATATGTAGAGCATCTAATTAAGTAGGTACCTGTGAGTTAGACACATGTAGCGAACGCCACCCATGGCCTCAATATTACGTTTGAGTACCGTGGAGTAATTGGGGTTGTAAGAACAAATCATAGATTGGCTTGGTTCTAACTAATTCATTTGTGCTGCTATCATGAGATAAGACATGTGTTGGAACCTTGACGTCCCCTCTGGTTTTGATGATGATAAACACTATTGGGTTTTATGGTTTACATTGTTTCTATGAGTTTCAGGATTCATGAATGATTTAGGGAACAATGGAAAGCATGTGAAAGAAGAGAAAGCAGAGAATGCTAAGGAACGTGGTGCAAACATGGAACAGTTACACAAGAAGCAAATTGGAAATATGAAGCGCGTGTGGTTTCTATACAATGAAACTTCTATATATGGAAACAACGTTTGTGGAACAATGCGGAACGCAGAGATTTACCAGCTGTTACCAGACTGACTTCGTTATACAAGGAAACGATATTTTGAGTCTTACTTGGAAAAGAAGAACAAGATAATGAGTCTTAGGAAAGTTTGTAGAATGAAACCATGTGTTTATAAGCTGAGTAGTATATTTTGTAACGAAATTGTTTCACTGTTACCATATATGTCGATTGTTAGATATTTAGGTAATAGGATTTTGTTAGACACTATATATAGATGAGATTACCTTGGAGAGAGGTATCTCAGCTACAACCATCAAGCATACCAACGAGCTATTGCGAAACTGAGATCATAGGTCTAAGGCAAGGTACGGGTAGTTCTTGCTAAGGGTCTTTTGTGTTCTTGTGTCATTGAGAGTTGATTACACTCAAAGTCTTTAACCTAGGGTATAGGTGGATAGAAGACTTGTGAGATTGTACAATTCTTAATAATACAAGTATATGTTTTGAGGAATTACTTGTTACTTTGAATCTTTATATATTCCGCTGCCCAAGGAACAGTCACACCGTTCCTTGTCTAACACACTACGATTCAACAATTGGTATCAGAGCGGGTTTGCTCTAGATTGTGTGTTATTTTCAGATTCACAAGTAACAATGTCTTTGACTCATGAAGTTGGGCTTGGGAACAACAAACCACCGTTCCTGCCTATCGGTGGAAAGTTCCAACACGGGAAAGACCTCTTCACGGACTAGATGAAGAGTAATGACTACCAATGCTGGAGAGTCATTGAGATTGGTGAAGAAAAAGTTGAGTAAGATGTAATAAAAGGAACAACACCTTGGAGCCAAGATGATTTCAGAATTATGGAGAAAAACTCTAAGGCTCACATGTTTATCAACAACGCAATCAGCATTGAAGATGCATCCAAATTGCACTCTTGTGCAACTGCCAAAGATATGTGGGCAGCCTTGGAACAAATGTACATGGGAAGTTCTGATCTTAGAGAGCTTGATCGTTTCCAAGTAAAGAAAGACTTCTACAACTTTGCCATGATCGATGGTGAGACTGTATCCTCCTATCAATCTAGATTTGAGGAAATTACTACCAGACTTGTTGCTCATGACGTCGATGAAAAGGAAATTCTTCCCAAGGAGAAAACTTTCATCATTATTGATGGACTTCCTCCAAGGCACAAGATGACTAAAGCTATTCTCAAAGAGAATCCCAATACTCTCAAACTCACACTTCATGAGATATTTGGGAAAATTAAAAAGTATGATGAAAAAGACAAATATGTTAAACCTAAAGGCATTGCCTTGATGGTTGAAAAAGTTGTTGAGATGATAGAAAGCAACAAAGATGATAACTTGGATGGCATAGATCCAGAAACTGCCCTTCTCACCAAGGCCATGCAAAATCTTTATCGCAAGGGTAAATCATTAACAATGGTGAGAAACGGGACATCAAAGATGTTACTTGCTTCAATTGCAAGGATAAGGGTCACTATGCTAATAGATGCCCCAAAGGAAACAACTCAGACAACAATGGTGAAAATTATGGGAACGACAAAAAGAAGGCTTTCGTTGTTGTCTGGGGTGATGATTGTGCCAACTCTGATAATGACGAGCCAAAGTCATGGGGGAACAACAGAATGTGTGCAATGACTCTGAAGTCATCAAGTGAAGAACAAGAGGTAGATCCTGAAACTTTCTTTGAATCTCTTGTCAATTTTGATAAAAAGTCCTTAATTTTTCTTATAAAAAGCATGTATAATGAGAATCTCAAAACTGAAAACGATTTAAGTAATGCTGAGGATAAATGCATTGAATTGAATGAATCTTTATCTAGAATTGCCAGTTCCTTTGATGTTCCTTGTGTTAAGTGTGATACTACTCGTGAATTGAGTTCTCCTAGCACAGTAAGGGAATTGTCTCAGATGAAAGCTCAGATTGATAAAATTCACTCTATCTTAGTTGAGCAAAAGGTTAAGGCAAAAAAAATTACCTTTGTTGAGCCAAAGTATGGTCTGGGGTACAAAGGTGAAACACAAGAGAGTGAAGAACATGAGTTAACCATACCTGAGCTTAGAGAGTTAAAAGATAGGGAACTTCAGAGTACTAAGGATAAGAACTCTTACCTAGAAGAGCGTGTGAAAACTCTGGAGAGTGGGTTGAGTGAAAATCAATCATGGTACAAAGGTCAACCTGCCCATAAGATGTATCTCATCCAATTCCAGGAGAAGTTGCCTAGTACACCTGACCCACTTAGAGCCAAGCAACGTAGAATGCCTGTCCCAAACCGTAAGTACACCTTGGGGGACTATTATAAGGTTTGCTGGCATTGTGGGAACAACGGCCATGTTGTGAAAAACTGTGCTAAGAAACAAAAGTTCAGTGAAGAGCACACACAGCGCAGGAACAGTAGAAGTAACAATGTTGATTTGA
Organism: Rheum nobile; assembly: GCA_027886185.1. NCBI lineage: Eukaryota > Viridiplantae > Streptophyta > Magnoliopsida > Caryophyllales > Polygonaceae > Rheum > Rheum nobile. Next base: position 2,105,899 of record WOAB01000169.1, on the reverse strand, counting down.
ATGATTATGATGCATCTCCTGATATGTCAAATGTTAAACCTAGAGAATACTATTTTGTCTCTAAACGACCAGGTAAAGCCAAGCTTGCCTGGGTCGCTAAACACTAACTCTCTTAATGCAGGATGAAGTGAGGGGGGACAACATGTGGTTCATTGATAGCGCATGCTCATGCCATATGACAGGAAATAAAGATTACCTTACCTCACTTCAACAACACTCTAAGGGAACCATTTTCCTTGGAGATAAACGCTGCAGAGAGATAGTGGAAACAGGAGAAGCTACCTTGAACTCAAGCATCAAAATAAAAGAGGTTAGTCTGGTTCATAAACGTGGTTTTAATTTGTTAAGTGTAGCTCAACTTTGTGATCAAGGAGACAACTAGACTGTGTTCACAACCAAAGATTGCTACAAACGTTCCTCCTTCTTCATCCTCAACTGCAACAACGAATGTTGTCCTTCCTCCTATTCCTCTGCCGCCTGAATCCAAGAATGTCTGGCATAAGAAGAATCATCCAGTTGATGCTCTTCTCACACCATACGAACAAAGAGGTTCACGCTCTCAAGTATATGACTTTTGTGTTTTCTATGCTTTTATTTCTTTTGTAGAACCAAAGAACATCAAAGAAGCATTGAAAGAGCCAGATTGGATAGTCGCTATACAAGAAGAGCTACATCAATTTGAAAGGAACAAAGTTTGGAGACTTGTTCCCCTTCCCAAACACAAGCATGCTATTAGCACTCGATGGGTTTTCAGGAACAAGCTCGATGATTCTGGAACTGTGACAAGGAACAAGGCGAGACTGGTTGCTCAAGGCTACAATCAACAAGAAGGGATTGACTATGATGAGACGTATGCTGATAACAGGTTTTCATCGTGTAAAACTGCTATGCAAAATATCCAAACAAACCTTAAACCGTAGTCCTAGGTAAGTAAATGTCGAATCCATAGGGAGACGAATTCTATCTAAATATGCAATTCGTATGTCAATCAAACGTAACCAAAGGGGGGTTTTGTGAGTTTTGTAAGTTCTAAACATGCAAATGGTAAACAAGCTAAAAGTTGTGAAATCAGTGATGGGAAAAATCACTTAGTCAAACAACATCCACTATTCGTATGACAAGTTGATCCTAGATACTCATTCAAAATCTCATGCAATGGAAATTCCAATTCATTTTCAGATATAACTAATAGCACAACCAGATACTATTAGCACTAACTAATTAAACAACCCTGAAACTATCAAGATTCAGTTTAACAGCAGCTTTACGGATAGGAATATAGTTGGATACAATTCTAGAATAAAACAACCAGCTTTTATCCTAGAATGTAAATCAGTTCTCTTTTGCATAAGACTAGCACAACCAGATACTAGCACGATGCAGTTGCTACTCTGAAATAGATATGCTCAACCAGTAACAATCTAAATCTAGCAATAGATCAATAACAACAAACCCTAGTTGATCAGACTAGAAATTATCAATATCAATCATAAGCAATCAAGCAAGAGAATAGATAAAATCCATGCAATAGATTAAGAACGAGAATCTCACAACTGAATCCAAACGTAAGCTTCAGCGTCTGACTAAGCAAGAGAGGCTTAGTTCTTCATAACGTAGAACGTAGAAAGGAGAAGTAGAATTAGGGTTCAGAGATGAAGAAAACAAGTCTTTCTCTCCCCTTAAATACTAAAAACATTCAGTCAAAATTAACCTAAAAAGAAATTACTAAAACGTAATAAAATAATCCAATTAAAACATATAAGGAAAAAGTGATTCGGCGGCCTTCAGACATTCACGGCGGGCGCCGTAATTGCGGCGGTCGCTGTGGCTTTGTCGTAGCTAAGGCTTCTGGAATGGATTTGGCGGCGGTCGCCGTAAGGTGGGCGGCGGTCGCCGTAATTGCGGCGGTCGCCGTGACTCCGTATCTTCAACTTTTGTCTCTTCAGCTCCTAAAGCCTCCAAAATGTGTCTTCCGCGCCTCCAAACACCATGCATATGAATGTGTCTAAATCTACCCGAATGGAACCAATAAATCCTCTAATGACTCTTAGTTAAGCCCTACAAAGTAGTGCTTATCAAACTCCCCCATGCTTAGACCTTTGCTCGTCCGCGAGTAAACTAATAAAGAGCCTACTCCTCCAATGCAGCATCCAAAGTCTCAGGAAGCATATCCTCCAACTAAGAGTCACCTAACCCATGCCAAGCTCCTGGCACCACTCTCATTCATAACACATCAACACTCAACAAGCTTAAGGGGCAAGCAAAGTACTTCCCCCAAGCTAAACCCGGACATCCAATAGCGTGAGTAACCTCTAATCCTAGCCTCCATCTATTGCTCCTTATGTCTCCAAGAGTGACCTACCCGACAATCCTTCTTTGTCTCCTCTTCTTATGACGCCTCGCCAAGAATAATGAGAAATCCTAAAATCACTCTTCTTCTTTTCGCTCATTTTGCCAAGGTGCCCTTTCGGGTTTTCACCAAGCCACTCATTTCATTTTCCAATAGATGTACTCACAATAGCTCACGTCACTCTTGACCTCATATTACCCCAGCCTAATGTTGGTCCAAGCCACCTGCTTATTACCTAGGCCGCCCTTTCGGGTTTTCGGCCTATCCCAGGATTTCAATGATAGCCTTTTTTCAATTTTTTGGCTTTTTCTCTTTATTCATTTTTCTCCTCAACGACGTAGCAAGGATAGAACTCTCCCCCATGCTTAAACATTGCATTGTCCTCAAAGTAATGAAAGACAAAAAATAGAAGCATAGGGAAAAGCAAAAAATGAACTCACAACGTCGCCGAGCTGGCTTGGACACTTCCTTTGTTGCTAGCAGTCTTCTCAATAAACGTCCATGTCACGGGTGTCGGCATCAATGCCATAATCTTCATCTACCGTGCAACCATAGGGATCCACCATGGGGTGTGGTGGTTATGTAGGAAAGCAGGGCTGCACGGCCTTCAACTCCATCAGCTCCTACCATGCAACCATAATGAACCACTGTGGTGAATGAGTGGTCGATCAAGGGAACGGGGTTGCATGGCCTTAAAAAATGGGCCCAGATGTCATCGTGGTTGGGCTCCGGTGTATCTCCTCTCCAGTTGTCGACTGCAGGGCCACCATCGTTGCCAGATGAATGTAGGGTGAATGTATTCCTCCGTTAGCAACATGATGCGCACCTCTCGTGGGAAATCTGGACAGCCTGGTAAAACTTTTTTTTTTGTTTTTTTTTTACTTTTTTCTCCCCGTTTAAGGTCTTTTCGGGGTATTTTATTTTCGTCTTTTGCTCCCTGTTTAAGGTTTTTTCGGGGCCCATTTTTATCATTTTTTTTAACGAAAGAAAACGAACCTGAAAATGGCGGCGATCGCCGTAATTAAACGGCGGTCGCCGTCATTTGCCGCAAGCGAAGTGTCGGAGAAGGTGAAAACGGCGGGCGCCGTGAACTCCTTCACTTTGAAACGCTTCCTACAGGTTAGTTCGACACAGAAAGGAAAAACTAAAAGGAAAAACAAAAGAAAATGACTAAGGGAAGGAAAATAAACTACCTAACATCGGGTTGCCTTCAGATCAACGCCTTAGTTAATGTCGTTGGCTCGACATACTACTCGAAAATCCTCAATCCATATCGTCAGGCTCTTTAGGAACCTTCTTAATCCATACCTCCTTCCTGAACCAATTATGGAAAGGTTTGAACCTTATACCATTCTTCTTCTTCTTCAGCGGCCCCTTCATCTTGACCTTCTTAGTCGCGTCTCCCCCATACTTAGATCGATCAGGGGGGTGTTTAACCTCAACTTCAAGGACCTGCACCAAAGAAGGAATGAGCTTCTCGCTCGGGGTCAGCAGTAAAGGCGATTTGCCTGGTAGCTCTGGAGGAATCTTATAGTAAGCGTCCGACTCATTGACACCTTCCTGCAACTCAGTAGATAGAGTAAAATCCAAACTAGAATCAACAATAGATTGTATGTCATCTAGGTGCTCATCATCAGAAGCATCGTGCACCACGGGCTCAAGTACATCAATTGCACACAAAGAATGATCATCCGAAGGAGATTTCATGGCATCATAGATATTGTAGTTCATAGTTTGGTCATCAAATTCCATGGTTAAAGAACCAGTACTCACATTAATCTTAGTGTTGGCAGTTTTCAGGAAAGGTCTCCCTAACAGAATAGGGGCTGCATGCTTATCATGTTCCATATTGAGCACATAGAAGTCAGCAGGAAAAGTAAGATCACCAACCATAACCAAAACATCCTCCACTATCCCTATAGGACGCACACTAGATCTATCAGCTAACTGAATGACAATATTAGTGGCATGCATGGGTCCTAATCGTAAGGATTCACAAAGAGATGAAGGTAGAACATTAATGGAAGCACCCAAATCTAACATAACTTTATTGAACTTGGTACCTCCAATAGTAATAGGGATGGTGAACATACCTGGGTCGCCACACTTCTTGGGTAAACGCTTCTGAAACACAGCAGAAACATGTTCGCTTACCTTTACCTTCTTCTTGCTGTTCCTATCTTGATTCCTCTTTGTGGTGCACATCTGCTTCAAGAACTTTGCATAACGAGGGACAGACTTGATCAAATTTAGGAGAGGGATGTTGACCTCTACGTTTCTGAACATCTCAAACATGTCCTTGTCCTGCACAAGTGGCTTGGTATGCTTCAAAGCAGACGTAAATGGTGCAACAGGCTTCCAATCAGGAAAAATCGGAGGTTCATACTCCTTCTCAACATCAGCTTCGACAACAGAGGGGTGGCGGGCGCCGTAAGAAGTGCGGCGGGCGCCGTGAACATCATCAGAATTCTCGAGATTTTTCTCACCGTCACGGCGGGCGTCGTGAGAATTGCAGCGGTCGCCGCAATTTTCATCAGAAAAGTCGAGAGCAGAATCGTCTTCACGGCGGGCGCCGTGGTCTTCACGGCGGTCGTCGTCGCTGTTCTTCTCCAAATCCTCGTTTTCTTCCTCGTTGACCTCAGGCTTGTCTTCTTCGAGCTTTTTCCCACTCCTCAGAGTTATAGCACTGACATTCCTAATGTTCGGGTTCACTTCCGTTTGAGATGGAAGTTTACCAGAAACCTTTGCGTCGAGCTTGCTCACCACTTGAGAAATCTGGCCAAATGGCCTTTCCAAGTTCTGAATGCTAGCTTGTGTAGTTTCTTGGAACTGCAATTGGCTCTTAGTCAACTTAGCAACATTGTCATTGAGATTGGCGTTGCTCTGCATCAGCATCTTCATCATGTCATCCATAGACGGTGACGGATTCGAGTTCTGCCCTTGAGGATTTGGCACAAATGACTGCCTAGGTTGTTGAGGATTACCCTGTTGTTGATTTTGCTCTGGGTCTCTCCATCTGAAGTTGGGATGATCCCTCCAACCAGGATTATATGTATTGGAGTAGGGATCATGCCTGGGCCTCTGCTGATATCCTCCTACATGATTCACTTCCTCTTGTAGAGTAGGACATGAATTAGTAGGATCCAAGTCATCATGACAAATCTCACAGGCCTTAGCCTGCTGAGGCGTACCTTTCAGCTTCAGACGCCTCACCTCCTCTCGCAGCACATCAAAATCAGCTTGATCAATTTTTGATTGAGAACTAGCAACTACCAAGCTTTGGGAACCTCTCCCACTGTACTGTCTAGAGTCATCAGCCAGAGTAGCAAATATCTCTAGAGCCTCTTCATAAGTCCTCTTCAGAATATTCCCACCACATGCAGAATTTACCATCCGACGATCATCTTCACGGAGTCCTCCATGCAGATAAAGAATCAGATCATGATTAGCATAAACATGGTAGGGGCAACTCTTCACCAGTTTCTTGAAGCGTTTATAGTAGTCATAGAGAGACTCATTAGATAGTTGCTCTACGTTGCAGATCTTCTTCTGGAGCTGATTGGACTTGATTGCCGAAAAGTATTTATCAAGAAACACCTTCTTCAAATTCACCCAAGTAGTGATGCTCCCTGGTGGTAAAGAATGATACCAGTCTTTAGCAGAATCCTTCAGAGAAAAGGAAAAGACTCTCAACCTCATCTGATCTTCAGTAATCTCAGATGGCCTCATACTGGTGCAGACCTCAAGGAACTCATCCAGGTGCTGAATAGGATCCTCAAGCGGGGTTCCACTGAATTTCAGGAGTAAATGGACTACTCCTGTCTTGAGCTCAAATTTAACCCCATCACCAAGGGCATGGAATTTCACAGCACGAGTTGGTTGCTCTAAGTTAGGACCTGTCAAAGATTCCAGAGTAACACAGGCTGCCATTGTATCAGCTTCCTGAAGTAGCAAATTCGCAGCCCTACGAGCTTGAAGGAAAGTTCTTTCGATTTCTGGATCAAAAACTAGAGGTAGATTATTAGTAACACGGGTATGAACCATAAGATAGGTTCACACCAAGATTGGCACACAAATCACACACACAAAATAGATTATTGCCTCCCCGACAACGGCGCCAATTTTGATAACGGGTTTTCGTCGTGTAAAACTGCTATGCAAAATATCCAAACAAACCTTAAACCGTAGTCCTAGGTAAGTAAAGCTCGAATCCACAGGGAGGCGAATTCTATCTAAATATGCAATTCGTATGTCAATCAAACGTAACCAAAGGAGGGTTTTGTGAGTTTTGTAAGTTCTAAACATGCAAAAGGTAAACAAGCTAAAAGTTGTGAAATCAGTGATGGGAAAAATCACTTAGTCAAACAACATCCACTATTCGTATGACAAGTTGATCCTAGATACTCATTCAAAATCTCATGCAATGGAAATTCCAATTCCTTTTCAGATATAACTAATAGCACAACCAGATACTATTAGCACTAACTAATTAAACAACCCTGAAACTATCAAGATTCAGTTTAACAACAGCTTTACGGATAGGAATATAGTTGGATACAATTCTAGCATAAAACAACCAGCTTTTATCCTAGAATGTAAATCAGTTCTCTTTTGCATAAGACTAGCACAACCAGATACTAGCACGATGCAGTTGCTACTCTGAAATAGATATGCTCAACCAGTAACAATCTAAATCTAGCAATAGATCAATAACAACAAACCCTAGTTGATCAGACTAGAAATTATCAATATCAATCATAAGCAATCAAGCAAGAGAATAGATAAAATCCATGCAATAGATTAAGAACGAGAATCTCACAACTGAATCCAAACGAAAGCTTCAGCGTCTGACTAAGCAAGAGAGGCTTAGTTCTTCATAACGTAGAACGTAGAAAGGAGAAGTAGAATTAGGGTTCAGAGATGAAAAAAACAAGTCTTTCTCTCCCCTTAAATACTAAAAACATTCAGTCAAAATTAACCTAAAAAGAAATTACTAAAACGTAATAAAATAATCCAATTAAAACATATAAGGAAAAAGTGATTCGGCGGCCTTCAGACATTCACGGCGGCCGCTGCAACCTTCACGGCGGGCGTCGTAATTGCGGCGGTCGCCGTGGCTTTGTCGTAGCTAAGGCTTCTAGAATGGATTTGGCGGCGGTCGCCGTAAGGTGGGCGGCGGTCGCCGTGACTCCGTATCTTCAACTTTTGTCTCTTCAGCTCCAAAAGCCTCCAAAATGTGTCTTCCGTGCCTCCAAACACCATGCACATGAATGTGTCTAAATCTACTCGAATGGCACCAATAAATCCTCTAATGACTCTTAGTTAAGCCCAACAAAGTAGTGCTTATCATATGCTCCAGTAGCTCGCATCGAATCCATTCGACTTTTCATCGCGTATGCTGCCTTCAAAGGATTCACATTGTATCAAATGGATGTCAAAACAACCTTCCTCAATGGCTATCTTCAAGAGGAAGTTTATGTGAAACAACCCCCAGGCTTTGAAGATATGTAACATCCGGATCATGTTTATGCACTAGACAAGGCAGTGTATGGGCTCAAGCAAGCTCCCAGAGCTTGGTATGATCGACTGGCACAGTTCCTTCTCTCCAATGGATATAGACGTGGAGCGATCGACAAGACACTGTTCCTCTTGGAACACAAAGGTGAGATTCTTGTAGTTCAAATCTATGTTGATGATATTATTTTTGGTTCCACTAACCCTGCCCTTGTAGAAAAGTTCAAAGATCTCATGAGCAGTGAATTTGAAATGAGTATGATTGGGGAACTTTCCTTCTTCCTCGGACTACAAGTCTCTCAAACTTCTGAGGGAACAAGAGTACATCAATAAAAATACATCAAGGAACTGTTGAAGAAGTATGGTATGGATAAAGCAAATCCTAAGGAGTCACACCTAACTGAGGTCAAAAGGATTTTGCGATACTTGAAAGGGAACGGCAATCTCTGTCTTTGGTTTCCAAGGAATAGTGGGTTTGAACTTGTGGGTTTCACTGATGCTGACTTTGCTGGTCACCTTCTGGATCGCAAAAGCACATTAGGGACGACACAGTTCCTTGGCCCATGTCTTGTCTCTTGGACATCAAAGAAACAAAATTCAGTTGCCCTTTCAACCGCCGAAGCTGAGTACGTAGTTGCTGCCTCTTGTTGTGCACAGGTATTGTGGCTTAAACAACAATTGGAGGATTTTGGTATGTCTCTTGGCACCGTTCCCATTATATGTGATAATACTAGTGCTATCAACATTTCCAAAAATCCTATTCATCACTCACGTACTAAGCATATTGATATTCGTCATCATTTTCTCCGTGATAATGTTGAGAAAAATTTCATTAGAATGGATCATTGCAGAAAAGAGGATCAAGTTACAGATATCTTCACCAAGGCACTGGATAGAAAAACCCTTTGAGTATTTGAGAATACTCCTTGGGATGATCTCACTAAACTGAGGAACTCACTATCCACTATTCCCTCCATGATTGGCTAAATCGATCAATCATATTCAAGGAACATCTTCTATGTTGCTTATTAGTTGTACAATTTAGCTCATCATGTCTTGCTGTGTGCTATGTGTTACATGATATCATATATTACATGCTACTTCTCCAATTGATCATCTGTGCTTCAGGGTTACTTGATAACATCTTCTTTCATGCCCAAAGCAACCGATTTGATTATCTGAACCCTCATTACAAGCCAAAATGATAATTGGTTGCACTCTCATCCCAAGCTTGGATCCAGGTAAACGTTCCCAATGCACCTCTCTTTGTTTACCAAATTTTATTGGGAATCATTATCTAGATCGTCATTGTTCCCTATCTATATTTTTGTTTGGATATATCTTTGCAATAGTGTGTGCACCCATTAAAATATCCAAACTAGCCTTTTTATATACTCGAGCAACTCAGAGTCTTCTGTATAGAGCTTTGCCTAAGGGGGAACTGCGAAATGAACAGTGAATGGGAACCATAAGATAGGTTCACACCAAGATTGGCACACAAATCACACACACAAAATAGATTACTGCCTCCCCGGCAACGGCGCCAATTTTGATAACAGGTTTTCGTCGTGTAAAACTGCTATGCAAAATATCCAAACAAACCTTAAACCGTAGTCCTAGGTAAGTAAAGCTCGAATCCACAGGGAGGCGAATTCTATCTAAATATGCAATTCGTATGTCAATCAAACGTAACCAAAGGGGGGTTTTGTGAGTTTTGTAAGTTCTAAACATGCAAAAGGTAAACAAGCTAAAAGTTGTGAAATCAGTGATGGGAAAAAGCACTTAGTCAAACAACATCCACTATTCGTATGACAAGTTGATCCTAGATACTCATTCAAAATCTCATGCAATGGAAATTCCAATTCCTTTTCAGATATAACTAATAGCACAACCAGATACTATTAGCACTAACTAATTAAACAACCCTGAAACTATCAAGATTCAGTTTAACAGCAGCTTTACGGATAGGAATATAGTTGGATACAATTCTAGCATAAAACAACCAGCTTTTATCCTAGAATGTAAATCAGTTCTCTTTTGCATAAGACTAGCACAACCAGATACTAGCACGATGTAGTTGCTACTCTGAAATAGATATGCTCAACCAGTAATAATCTAAATATAGCAATAGATCAATAACAACAAACCCTAGTTGATCAGACTAGAAATTATCAATATCAATCATAAGCAATCAAGCAAGAGAATAGATAAAATCCATGCAATAGATTAAGAACGAGAATCTCACAACTGAATACAAACGAAAGCTTCAGCGTCTCACTAGGAAAGAGAGGCTTAGTTCTTCATAACGTAGAACGTAGAAAGGAGAAGTAGAATTAGGGTTCAGAGATGAAGAAAACAAGTCTTTCTCTCCCCTTAAATACTAAAAACATTCAGTCAAAATTAACCTAAAAAGAAATTACTAAAATGTAATAAAATAATCCAATTAAAACATATAAGGAAAAAGTGATTCGGCGGCCTTCAGACATTCACGGCGGCCGCTGCAACCTTCACGGCGGGCGCCGTAATTGCGGCGGTCGCCGTGGCTTTGTCGTAGCTAAGGCTTCTGGAATGGATTTGGCAGCGGTCGCCGTAAGGTGGGCGGCGGTCGCCGTAATTGCGGCGGTCGCCGTGACTCCGTATCTTCAACTTTTGTCTCTTCATCTCCAAAAGCCTCCAAAATGTGTCTTTCGTGCCTCCAAACACCATGCACATGAATGTGTCTAAATCTACCCGAATGGCACCAATAAATCCTCTAATGACTCTTAGTTAAGGCCAACAAAGTAGTGCTTATCATATGCTCCAGTAGCTCGCATCGAATCCATTCGACTTTTCATCGCGTATGCTGCCTTCAAAGGATTCACATTGTATCAAATGGATGTCAAAACAACCTTCCTCAATGGCTATCTTCAAGAGGAAGTTTATGTGAAACAACCCCCAGGCTTTGAAGATATGTAACATCCGGATCATGTTTATGCACTAGACAAGGCACTGTATGGGCTCAAGCAAGCTCCCAGAGCTTGGTATGATCGACTGGCACAGTTCCTTCTCTCCAATGGATATAGACGTGGATCGATCGACAAGACACTGTTCCTCTTGGAACACAAAGGTGAGATTCTTGTAGTTCAAGTCTATGTTGATGATATTATTTTTGGTTCCACTAACCCTGCCCTTGTAGAAAAGTTCAAAGATCTCATAAGCAGAGAATTTGAAATGAGTATGATTGGGGAACTTTCCTTCTTCCTCGGACTACAAGTCTCTCAAACTTCTAAGGGAACAAGAGTACATCAACAAAAATACATCAAGGAACTGTTGAAGAAGTATGGTATGGATAAAGCTAAACCTATTGATACCCCTATTTCTCCTAACACTCGTCTTGATGCAGACTTGAATGGTCAAGATGTAGATGCTACAATGTATAGAGGCATGATTGGTTCATTACTCTATCTAACGGCAAGTAGGCCATATATTATGTTTAGTGTGTGTCTTTGTGCTAGGTTTCAAGCAAATCCTAAGGAGTCACACCTAACTGAGATCAAAAGGATTTTGTGATACTTGAAAGGGAACGGCAATCTCTGTCTTTGGTATCCAAGGAATAGTGGGTTTGAACTTGTGGGCTTCACCGATGCTGAATTTGCTGGTCATCTTGTGGATCGCAGAAGCACATCAGGGACGGCGCAGTTCCTTGGCCCATGTCTTGTCTCTTGGACATCAAAGAAACAAAATTCAGTTGCCCTTTCAACCTCAGAAGCTGAGTACGTAGCTACTGCCTCTTGTTGTGCACAGGTATTGTGGCTCAAACAACAATTGGAGGATTTTGGTATGTCTCTTGTTACCGTTCCCATTATGTGTGATAATACTAGTGCTATCAAAATTTCCAAAAATCCTGTTCATCACTCACGTACTAAGCATATTGATATTCGTCATCATTTTCTTCGTGATAATGTTGAGAAAATTTTCATTAGAATGGATCATTGCAGAAAAGAGGATCAAGTTATAGATATCTTCACCAAGGCACTGGATAGAAAACCCTTTGAGTATTTGAGAATACTCCTTGGGATGATCTCACTAAACTGAGGAACTCACTATCCACTATTCCCTCCATGATTGGCTAAATCGATCAATCATATTCAAGGAACATCTTCTATGTTGCTTATTATTTTTACAATTTAGCTCATCATGTCTTGCTGTGTGCTATGTGTTACATGATATCATATATTACATGCTACTTCTCCAATTGATCATCTGTGCTTCAGGGTTACTTGATAACATCTTCTTTCATGCCCAAAGCAACCGATTTGATTATCTGAACCCTCATTACAAGCCAAAATGATAATTGGTTGCACTGTCATCCCAAGCTTGGATCCAGGTAAACGTTCCCAATGCACCTCTCTTTGTTTACCAACTTTTACCGGGAATCATTATCTGGATCGATATTGTTCCCTATCTATATTTTTGTTTGGATATATCTTTGCAATATTGTGTGCACCCATTAAAATATCAAAACTAGCCTTTCTATCTACTCGAGCAACTCAGAGTCTTCTGTATAGAGCTTTGCCTAAGGGAGAACTGTGAAAGGAACAGTGAATGGGAACCATAAGATAGGTTCACACCAAGATTGGCACTCAAATCACACACACAAAATAGATTATTGCCTCCCCGACAACGGCGCCAATTTTGAAAACAGGTTTTCGTCGTGTAAAACTGCTATGCAAAATATCCAAACAAACCTTAAACCGTAGTCCTAGGTAAGTAAAGCTCGAATCCACAAGGAGGCGAATTCTATCTAAATATGGAATTCGTATGTCAATCAAACGTAACCAAAGGGGGGTTTTGTGAGTTTTGTAAGTTCTAAACATACAAAAGGTAAACACGCTAAAAGTTGTGAAATCAGTGATGGGAAAAAGCACTTAGTCAAACAACATCCACTATTCATATGACAAGTTGATCCTAGATACTCATTCAAAATCTCATGCAATGGAAATTCCAATTCCTTTTCAGATATAACTAATAGCACAACCAGATACTATTAGCACTAACTAATTAAACAACCCTGAAACTATCAAGATTTAGATTAACAGCAGCTTTACGGATAGGAATATAGTTGGATACAATTCTAGCATAAAACAACCAACTTTTATCCTAGAATGTAAATCAGTTCTCTTTTGCATAAGACTAGCACAACCAGATACTAGCACGATGCAGTTGCTACTCTGAAATAGATATGCTCAACCAGTAACAATCTAAATCTAGCAATAGATCAATAACAACAAACCCTAGTTGATCAGACTAGAAATTATCAATATCAATCATAAGCAATCAAGCAAGAGAATAGATAAAATCCATGCAATAGATTAAGAACGAGAATCTCACAACTGAATCCAAACGAAAGCTTCAGCGTCTGACTAAGCAAGAGAGGCTTAGTTCTTCATAACGTAGAAAGGAGAAGTAGAATTAGGGTTCAGAGATGAAGAAAACAAGTCTTTCTCTCCCCTTAAATACTAAAAACATTCAGTCAAAATTAACCTAAAAAGAAATTACTAAAACGTAATAAAATAATCCAATTAAAACATATAAGGAAAAAGTGATTCGGCGGCCTTCAGACATTCACGGCGGCCGCTGCAACCTTCACGGCGGGCGCCGTAATTGCGGCGGTCGCCGTGGCTTTGTCGTAGCTAAGGCTTCTGGAATGGATTTGGCGGCGGTCGCCGTAAGGTGGGCGGCGGTCGCCATGACTCCGTATCTTCAACTTTTGTCTCTTCAGCTCCTAAAGCCTCCAAAATGTGTCTTCCGTGCCTCCAAACACCATGCACATGAATGTGTCTAAATCTACCCGAATGGCACCAATAAATCCTCTAATGACTCTTAGTTAAGCCCTACAAAGTAGTGCTTATCATATGCTCCAGTAGCTCGCATCGAATCCATTTGACCTTTCATCGCGTATGCTGCCTTCAAAGGATTCACATTGTATCAAATGGATGTCAAAACAACCTTCCTCAATGGCTATCTTCAAGAGTAAGTTTATGTGAAACAACCCCCAGGCTTTGAAGATATGTAACATCCGGATCATGTTTATGCACTAGACAAGGCAGTGTATGGGCTCAAGCAAGCTCCCAGAGCTTGGTATGATCGACTGGCACAGTTCCTTCTCTCCAATGGATATAGACGTGGAGCGATCGACAAGACACTGTTCCTCTTGGAACACAAAGGTGAGATTCTTGTAGTTCAAGTCTATGTTGATGATATTATTTTTGGTTCCACTAACCCTGCCCTTGTAGAAAAGTTCAAAGATCTCATGAGCAGTGAATTTGAAATGAGTATGATTGGGGAACTTTCCTTCTTCCTCGGACTACAAGTCTCTCAAACTTCTGAGGGAACAAGAGTACATCAACAAAAATACATCAAGGAACTGTTGAAGAAGTATGGTATGGATAAAGCTAAACCTATTGATACCCCTATTTCTCCTAACACTCTTCTTGATGCAGACTTGAATGGTCAAGATGTAGATGCTACAATGTATAGAGGCATGATTGGTTCATTACTCTATCTAACGGCAAGTAGGCCATATATTCTGTTTAGTGTGTGTCTTTGTGCTAGGTTTCAAGCAAATGCTAAGGAGTCACACCTAACTGAGGTCAAAAGGATTTTGCGATATTTGAAAGGGAACGACAATCTCTGTCTTTGGTATCCAAGGAATAGTGGGTTTGAACTTGTGGGCTTCACTAATGTTGACTTTGTTGGTCACCTTGTGGATCGCAAAAGCACATCAGGGACGGCACAGTTCCTTGGCCCATGTCTTGTCTCTTGGACATCAAAGAAACAAAATTCAGTTGCCCTTTCAACCGCCAAAGCTGAGTACGAAGTTGTTGCCTCTTGTTGTGCACAGGTATTGTGGCTCAAACAATAATTGGAGGATTTTGGTATGTCTCTTGGCACCGTTCCCATTATGTGTGATAATACTAGTGCTATCAACATTTCCAAAAATCCTGTTCATCACTCACGTACTAAGCATATTGATATTCGTCATCATTTTCCTCGTGATAATGTTGAGAAAAATTTCATTAGAATGGATCATTGCAGAAAAGAGGATCAAGTTACAGATATCTTCACCAAGACACTGGATAGAAAACCCTTTGAGTATTTGAGAATACTCCTTGGGATGATCTCACTAAACTGAGGAACTCACTATCCACTATTCCCTCCATGATTGGCTAAATCGATCAATCATATTCAAGGAACATCTTCTATGTTGCTTATTAGTTGTACAATTTAGCTCATCATGTCTTGTTGTGTGCTATGTGTTACATGATATCATATATTACATGCTACTTCTCCAATTGATCATCTGTGCTTCAGGGTTACTTGATAACATCTTCTTTCATGCCCAAAGCAACCGATTTCATTATCTGAACCCTCATTACAAGCCAAAATGATAATTGGTTGCACTGTCATCCCAAGCTTGGATCCAGGTAAACGTTCCCAATGCACCTCTCTTTGTTTACCAACTTTTACTGGGAATCAGTATTTGGATCGTCATTGTTCCCTATCTATATTTTTGTTTGGATATATCTTTGCAATATTGTGTGCACCCATTAAAATATACAAACTAGCCTTTCTATCTACTCGAGCAACTCAGAGTCTTCTGTATAGAGCTTTGCATAAGGGGGAACTGCGAAAGGAACAGTGAATGGGAACCATAAGATAGGTTCACACCAAGATTGGCTCACAAATCACACACACAAAATAGATTATTGCCTCCCCGGCAACGGCGCCAATTTTGATAACAGGTTTTCATCGTGTAAAACTACTATGCAAAATATCCAAACAAACCTTAAACCGTAGTCCTAGGTAAGTAAAGCTCGAATCCACAGGGAGGCGAGTTCTATCTAAATATGCAATTCGTATGTCAATCAAACGTAACCAAAGGGGGGTTTTGTGAGTTTTGTAACTTCTAAACATGCAAAAGGTAAACAAGCTAAAAGTTGTGAAATCAGTGATGGGAAAAAGCACTTAGTCAAACAACATCCACTATTCGTATGACAAGTTGATCCTAGATACTCATTCAAAATCTCATGCAATGGAAATTCCAATTCCTTTTCAGATATAACTAATAGCACAACCAGATACTATTAGCACTAACTAATTAAACAACCCTAAAACTATCAAGATTCAGTTTAACAGCAGCTTTACGGATAGGAATATAGTTGGATACAATTATAGCATAAAACAACCAGCTTTTATCCTAGAATGTAAATCTGTTCTCTTTTGTATAAGACTAGCACAACCAGATACTAGCACGATGCAGTTGCTACTCTGAAATAGATATGCTCAACCAGTAACAATCTAAATCCAGCAATAGATCAATAACAACAAACCCTAGTCGATCAGACTAGAAATTATCAATATCAATCATAAGCAATCAAGCAAGAGAATAGATAAAATCCATGCAATAGATTAAGAACGAGAATCTCACAACTAAATCCAAACGAGAGCTTCAGCGTCTGACTAAGCAAGAGAGGCTTAGTTCTTCATAACGTAGAACGTAGAAAGGAGAAGTAGAATTAGGGTTCAGAGATGAAGAAAACAAGTCTTTCTCTCCCCTTAAATACTAAAAACATTCAGTCAAAATTAACCTAAAAAGAAATTACTAAAACGTAATAAAATAATCCAATTAAAACATATAAGGAAAAAGTGATTTGGCGGCCTTCAGACATTCACGGCGGCCGCTGCAACCTTCACGGCGGGCGCCGTAATTGCGGCGGTCGACGTGGCTTTGTCGTAGCTAAGGCTTCTGGAATGGATTTGGCGGCGGTCGCCGTAAGGTGGGCGGCGGTCGCCGTAATTACGGCGGTCGTCGTGACTCCGTATCTTCAACTTTTGTCTCTTCAGCTCCTAAAGCCTCCAAAATGTGTCTTCCGTGCCTCCAAACACCATGCACATGAATGTGTCTAAATCTACCCGAATGGCACCAATAAATCCTCTAATGACTCTTAGTTAAGCCCAACAAAGTAGTGCTTATCATATGCTCCAGTAGCTCGCATCGAATCCATTCGACTTTTCATCGCGTATGCTGCCTTCAAAGGATTCACATTGTATCAAATGGATGTCAAAACAACCTTCCACAATGGCTATCTTCAAGAGGAAGTTTATGTGAAACAACCCCCAGGCTTTGAAGATATGTAACATCCGGATCATGTTTATGCACTAGACAAGGCACTGTATGGGCTCAAGCAAGCTCCCAGAGCTTGGTATGATCGACTGGCACAGTTCCTTCTCTCCAATGGATATAGACGTGGATCGATCGACAAGACACTATTCCTCTTGGAACACAAAGGTGAGATTCTTGTAGTTCAAGTCTATGTTGATGATATTTTTTTTGGTTCCACTAACCCTGCCCTTGTAGAAAAGTTCAAAGATCTCATGAGCAGTGAATTTGAAATGAGTATGATTGGGGAACTTTCCTTCTTCCTCGGACTACAAGTCTCTCAAACTTCTGAGGGAACAAGAGTACATCAACAAAAATACATCAAGGAACTGGTGAAGAAGTATGGTATAGATAAAGCTAAACCTATTGATACCCCTATTTCTCCTAACACTCGTCTTGATGCAGACTTGAATGGTCAAGATATAGATGCTACAATGTATAGAGGCATGATTGGTTCATTACTCTATCTAACGGCAAGTAGGCCATATATTATGTTTAGTGTGTGTCTTTGTGCTAGGTTTCAAGCAAATCCTAAGGAGTCACACCTAATTGAGGTCAAAAGGATTTTGCAATACTTGAAAGGGAACGGCAATCTTTGTCTTTGGTATCCAAGGAATAGTGGGTTTGAACTTGTGGGCTTCACTGATGCTGACTTTGCTGGTCACCTTGTGGATCGCAAAAGCACATCAGGGACGGCATAGTTCCTTGGCCCATTTCTTGTCTCTTGGACATCAAAGAAACAAAATTCAGTTACCCTTTCAACCGCCGAAGCTGAGTACATAGCTGCTGCCTCTTGTTGTGCACAGGTATTGTGGCTCAAACAACAATTGGAGGATTTTGGTATGTCTCTTGGTACCGTTCCCATTATGTGTGATAATACTAGTACTATCAACATTTCCAAAAATCATGTTCATCACTCACGTACTAAGCATATTGATATTCATCATCATTTTCTTCGTGATAATGTTGAGAAAATTTTCATTAGAATGGATCATTGCAGAAAAGAGGATCAAGTTACAGATATCTTCACCAAGGCACTGGATAGAAAACCCTTTGAGTATTTGAGAATACTCCTTGGGATGATCTCACTAAACTGAGGAACTCACTATCCACTATTCCCTCCATGATTGGCTAAATCGATCAATCATATTCAAGGAACATCTTCTATGTTGCTTATTAGTTGTACAATTTAGCTCATCATGTCTTGCTGTGTGCTATGTGTTACATGATATCATATATTACATTCTACTTCTCCAATTGATCATCTGTGCTTCAGGGTTACTTGATAACATCTTCTTTCATGCCCAAAGCAACCGATTTGATTATCTGAACCCTCATTACAAGCCAAAATGATAATTGGTTGCACTTTCATCCCAAGCTTGGATCCAGGTAAACGTTCCCAATGCACCTATCTTTGTTTACCAACTTTTACTGGGAATCATTATCTGGATCGTCATTGTTCCCTATCTATATTTTTGTTTGGATATATCTTTGCAATATTGTGTGCACCCATTAAAATATCCAAACTAGCCTTTCTATCTACTCGAGCAACTCAGAGTCTTCTGTATAGAGCTTTGAATAAGGGGGAACTGCGAAAGGAACAGTGAATGGGAACCATAAGATAGGTTCACACCAAGATTGGCACACAAATCACACACACAAAATAGATTAATGCCTCCCCGACAACGGCGCCAATTTTGATAACAGGTTTTCATTGTGTAAAACGGCTATGCAAAATATCCAAACAAACCTTAAACCGTAGTCCTAGGTAAGTAAAGCTCGAATCCACAGGGAGGCGAATTCTATCTAAATATGCAATTCGTATGTCAATCAAATGTAACCAAAGGGGGGTTTTGTGAGTTTTGTAAGTTCTAAACATGCAAAAGGTAAACAAGCGAAAAGTTGTGAAATCAGTGATGGGAAAAAGCACTTAGTCAAACAACATCCACTATTCGTATGACAAGTTGATCCTAGATACTCATTCAAAATCTCATGCAATGGAAATTCCAATTCCTTTTCAGATATAACTAATAGCACAACCAGATACTATTAGCACTAACTAATTAAACAACCCTGAAACTATCAAGATTCAGTTTAACAGCAGCTTTACGGATATGAATATAGTTGTATACAATTCTAGCATAAAACAACCAGCTTTTATCCTAGAATGTAAATCAGTTCTCTTTTGCATAAGACTAGCACAACCAGATACTAGCACGATGCAGTTGCTACTCTGAAATAGATATGCTCAACCAGTAACAATCTAAATCTAGCAATAGATCAATAACAACAAACCCTAGTTGATCAGACTAGAAATTATCAATATCAATCATAAGCAATCAAGCAAGAGAATAGATAAAATCCATGCAATAGATTAAGAACGAGA
Organism: Rheum nobile; assembly: GCA_027886185.1. Lineage (NCBI taxonomy): Eukaryota > Viridiplantae > Streptophyta > Magnoliopsida > Caryophyllales > Polygonaceae > Rheum > Rheum nobile. Next base: position 2,086,447 of record WOAB01000169.1, on the reverse strand, counting down.
ATCTCACAACTGAATCCAAACGTAAGCTTCAGCGTCTGACTAAGCAAGAGAGGCTTAGTTCTTCATAACGTAGAACGTAGAAAAGAGAAGTAGAATTAGGGTTCAGAGATGAAGAAAACAAGTATTTCTCTCCCCTTAAATACTAAAAACATTCAGTCAAAATTAACCTAAAAAGAAATTACTAAAATGTAATAAAATAATCCAATTAAAACATAAAAGGAAAAAGTGATTCGGCGGCCTTCAGACATTCACGGCGGCCGCTGCAACCTTCACGGCGGGCGCCGTAATTGCGGCAGTCGCCGTGGCTTTGTCGTAGCTAAGGCTTCTGGAATGGATTTGGCGGCGGTCACCGTAAGGTGGGCGGCGGTCGCCGTGACTCCGTATCTTCAACTTTTGTCTCTTCAGCTCCTAAAGCCTCCAAAATGTGTCTTCCGTGCCTCCAAACACCATGCACATGAATGTGTCTAAATCTACCCGAATGGCACCAATAAATCCTCTAATGACTCTTAGTTAAGCCCTACAACGTAGTGCTTATCATATGCTCCAGTAGCTCGCATCGAATCCATTCGACTTTTCATCGCGTATGCTGCCTTCAAAGGATTCACATTGTATCAAATGGATGTCAAAACAACCTTCCTCAATGGCTATCTTCAAGAGGAAGTTTATGTGAAACAACCCCCAAGCTTTGAAGATATGTAACATCCGGATCATGTTTATGCACTAGACAAGGCACTGTATGGGCTCAAGCAAGCTCCCAGAGCTTGGTATGATCGACTGGCACAGTTCCTTATCTCCAATGGATATAGACGTGGAGCGATCGACAAGACATTGTTCCGCTTGGAACACAAATGTGAGATTCTTGTAGTTCAAGTCTATGTTGATGATATTATTTTTGGTTCCACTAACCCTGCCCTTGTAGAAAAGTTCAAAGATCTCATGAGCAGTGAATTTGAAATGAGTATGATTGGGGAACTTTCCTACTTCCTCGGACTACAAGTCTCTCAAACTTCTGAGGGAACAAGAGTACATCAACAAAAATACATCAAGGAACTGTTGAAGAAGTATGGTATGGATAAAGCTAAATCTATTGATACCACTATTTCTCCTAACACTCTTCTTGATGCAGACTTGAATGGTCAAGATGTAGATGCTACAATGTATAGAGGCATGATTGGTTCATTACTCTATCTAACGGCAAGTAGGCCATATATTATGTTTAGTGTGTGTCTTTGTGCTAGGTTTCAAGCAAATCCTAAGGAGTCACACCTAACTGAGGTCAAAAGGATTTTGCGATACTTGAAAGGGAACGACAATCTCTGTCTTTGGTATCCAAGGAATAGTGGGTTTGAACTTGTGGGCTTCACTGATGCTGACTTTGCTGGTCACCTTGTGGATCGCAAAAGCACATCAGGGACGGCACAGTTCCTTGGCCCATGTCTTGTCTCTTGGACATCAAAGAAACAAAATTCAGTTGCCCTTTCAACCGCCGAAGCTGAGTACGTAGCTGCTGCCTCTTGTTGTGCACAGGTATTGTGGCTCAAACAACAATTGGAGGATTTTGGTATGTCTCCTGGCACCGTTCCCATTATGTGTGATAATACTAGTGCTATCAACATTTCCAAAAATCTTGTTCATCACTCACGTACTAAGCATATTGATATTCGTCATCATTTTCTTCGTGATAATGTTGAGAAAAATTTCATTAGAATGGATCATTGCAGAAAAGAGGATCAAGTTACAGATATCTTCACCAAGGCACTGGATAGAAAACCTTTTGAGTATTTGAGAATACTCCTTGGGATGATCTCACTAAACTGAGGAACTCACTGTCCACTATTCCCTCCATGATTGGCTAAATCGATCAATCATATTCAATGAACATCTTCTATGTTGCTTATTAGTTGTACAATTTAGCTCATCATGTCTTGATGTGTGCTATGTGTTACATGATATCATATATTACATGCTACTTCTCCAATTGATCATTTGTGCTTCAGGGTTACTTCATAACATCTTCTTTCATGCCCAAAGCAACCGATTTGATTATCTGAACCCTCATTACAAGCCAAAATGATAATTGGTTGCACTGTCATCCCAAGCTTGGTTCCAGGTAAACGTTCTCAATGCACCTCTCTTTGTTTACCAACTTTTACTGGGAATCATTATCTGGATCGTCATTGTTCCCTATCTATATTTTTGTTTGGATATATCTTTGCAATATTGTGTGCACCCATTAAAATATCCAAACTAGCCTTTCTATCTACTCGAGCAACTCAGAGTCTTCTGTATAGAGCTTTGCCTAAGGGGGAACTGCGAAAGGAACAGTGAATGGGAACCATAAGATAGGTTCACACCAAGATTGGCACACAAATCACACACACAAAATAGATTATTGCCTCCCCGGCAACGGCGCCAATTTTGATAACAGGTTTTCATCGTGTAAAACTGCTATGCAAAATATCCAAACAAACCTTAAACCGTAGTCCTAGGTAAGTAAATGTCAAATCCACAGGGAGGCGAATTCTATCTAAATATGCAATTCGTATGTCAATAAAACGTAACCAAAGGGGGGTTTTGTGAGTTTTGTAAGTTCTAAACATGCAAAAGGTAAACAAGCTAAAAGTTGTGAAATCAGTGATGGGAAAAAGCACTTAGTCAAACAACATCCACTGTTCGTAGGACAAGTTGATCCTAGATACTAATTCAAAATCTTATGCAATGGAAATTCCAATTCCTTTTCAGATATAACTAATAGCACAACCAGATACTATTAGGACTAACTAATTAAACAACCCTGAAACTATCAAGATTCCGTTTAACAGCAGCTTTACGGATAGGAATATAGTTGGATACAATTCTAGCATAAAACAACCAACTTTTATCCTAGAATGTAAATCAGTTCTCTTTTGCATAAGACTAGCACAACCAGATACTAGCACGATGCAGTTGCTACTCTGAAATAGATATGCTCAACCAGTAACAATCTAAATCTACCAATAGATCAATAACAACAAACCCTAGTTGATCAGACTAGAAATTATCAATATCAATCATAAGCAATCAAGCAAGAGAATATATAAAATCCATGAAATAGATTAAGAACGAGAATCTCACAACTGAATCCAAACGAAAGCTTGAGCGTCTGACTAAGCAAGAGAGGCTTAGTTCTTCATAACGTAGAACGTAGAAAGGAGAAGTAGAATTAGGGTTCAGAGATGAAGAAAACAAGTGTTTCTCTCCCCTTAAATACTAAAAACATTCAGTCAAAATTAACCTAAAAAGAAATTACTAAAACGTAATAAAATAATCCAATTAAAACATATAAGGAAAAAGTGATTCGGCGGCCTTCAGACATTCACGGCGGCCGCTGCAACCTTCACGGCGGGCGCCGTAATTGCGGCGGTCGCCGTGGCTTTGTCTTAGCTAAGTCTTCTGGAATGGATTTGGCAGCGGTCGTCGTAAGGTGGGCGGCGGTCGCCGTAATTGCGGCGGTCGCCGTGACTCCGTATCTTCAACTTTTGTCTCTTCAGCTCCTAAAGCCTCCAAAATGTGTCTTTCGTGCCTCCAAACACCATGCACAATAATGTGTCTAAATCTACCCGAATGGCACCAATAAATCCTCTTAGTTAAGCCCTATAAAGTAGTGCTTATCATATGCTCCAGTAGCTCGCATCGAATCCATTCGACTTTTCATCGCGTATGCTGCCTTCAATGGATTCACATTGTATCAAATGGATGTCAAAACAACCTTCCTCAATGGCTATCTTCAAGAGGAAGTTTATGTGAAACAACCCCCAGGCTTTGAAGATATGTAACATCCGGATCATGTTTATGCACTAGACAAGGCACTGTATGGGCTCAAGCAAGCTCCTAGAGCTTGGTATGATCGACTGGCACAGTTCCTTCTCTCCAATGGATATAGACGTGGAGCGATCGACAAGACACTGTTCCTCTTGGAACACAAAGGTGAGATTCTTGTAGTTCAAGTCTATGTTGATGATATTATTTTTGGTTCCACTAACCGTGCCCTTGTAGAAAAGTTCAAAGATCTCATGAGTAGTGAATTTGAAATGAGTATGATTGGAGAACTTTCCTTCTTCCTCGGACTACAAATCTCTCAAACTTCTGAGGGAACAAGAGTACATCAACAAAAATACATCAAGGAACTGTTGAAGAAGTATGGTATGGATAAAGCTAAACCTATTGATACCCCTATTTCTCCTAACACTCGTCTTGATGCAGACTTGAATGGTCAAGATGTAGATGCTACAATGTATAGAGGCATGATTGGTTCATTACTCTATCTAACGGCAAGTAGGCCATATATTATGTTTAGTGTGTGTCTTTGTGCTAGGTTTCAAGCAAATCCTAAGGAGTCACACCTAACTGAGGTCAAAAGGATTTTGCGATACTTGAAAGGGAACGACAATCTCTGTCTTTGGTATCCAAGGAACAGTGGGTTTGAACTTGTGGGCTTCACTGATGCTGACTTTGCTGGTCACCTTGTGGATCGCAAAAGCACATCAGGGACGGCACAGTTCCTTGGCCCATGTCTTGTCTCTTGGACATCAAAGAAACAAAATTCAGTTGCCCTTTCAACCGCCGAAGCTGAGTACGTAGCTGTTGCCTCTTGTTGTGCACAGGTATTGTGGCTCAAACAACAATTGGAGGATTTTGGTATGTCTCTTGGCACCGTTTCCATTATGTGTGATAATACTAGTGCTATCAACATTTCCAAAAATCTTGTTCATCACTCACGTACTAAGCATATTGATATTCGTCATCATTTTCTTCGTGATAATGTTGAGAAAAATTTCATTAGAATGGATCATTGCAGAAAAGAGGATCAAGTTACAGATATCTTTACCAAGGCACTGGATAGAAAACCCTTTGAGTATTTGAGAATACTCCTTGGGATGATCTCACTAAACTGAGGAACTCACTATCCACTATTCCCTCCATGATTGGCTAAATCGATCAATCATATTCAAGGAACATCTTCTATGTTGCTTATTAGTTGTACAATTTAGCTCATCATGTCTTTATGTGTGCTATGTGTTACATGATATCATATATTACATGCTACTTCTCCAATTGATCATCTGTGCTTCAGGGTTACTTGATAACATCTTCTTTCATGTCCAAAGCAACTGATTTGATTATCTGAATCCTCATTACAAGCCAAAATGATAATTGGTTTCACTGTCATCCCAAGCTTGGATCCAGGTAAACGTTCCCAATGCACCTCTTTTTGTTTACCAACTTTTATTGGGAATCATTATCTGGATCGTCATTGTTCCCTATCTATATTTTTGTTTGGATATATCTTTGCAATATTGTGTGCACCCATTAAAATATCCAAACTAGCCTTTCTATCTACTCGAGCAACTCAGAGTCTTCTGTATAGAGCTTTGCCTAAGGGGGAACTGCGAAAGGAACAGTGAATGGGAACATCTTGCTGAACATTGGGAGTTGCAGGTGAACGTTGCTCTCTGCGACGCTTGCATTTAATGGTGATTTGATAGCTCTACAGCGAGGAACAGTGTGATTGCGAGAAACGAGAAGAAAATGTCCGTTACCTGTAGAGAGAGAAAAGATCTGGTTTTCGTTTTGAATTATGTCAATGGCGAGATTTTTAGTAAACCAATCCTTACTTTTCCTTAATTATTTTCTTCCCAAATCTCTTGCCTCCTATAAAACCTCATCCTCACCTCAATCTGTTTTACCCAATCTTTGTCACCTTCTCCTCTCTCTCTCTCTAAATCTCTACAATCTCCTTCTCTTTGCCCTTTGTCGTCTCAAACCCTAATCTTCAACCCTCCTCTCTCAAACACAACCACATCATTATGTCTACTCCCACATCCTCTTCTACCCCCGAAATTGACGTCTCTGCCTTCACTGAGGAGCAACTCATTGCTCTCAAGCACTCAATTGAGGCACTCTAGGCTGCTTAGACTCCAACCTCCAAGGACACAACCTCCATTGATGCCATGGTGGAACAAACTCAGGGGGAACAACCATCAAAGGAACAGGTCCAAGAAACCGATGCCTCCAAGGAGATGGTGGCCGTCACTGAGCGACAAGAAGAAGTCAACTCTCCTCCTAAATCAAAGGAAGCTGAAGATGAGGAGGCCATGGCTGATGTGGAGGCTGATCTAGGTCTTCATCCTCTGGAAACTGTGGAGCCTAGTCGCAAGCGAAAGCACACGATTGGATATGAGGATGATGAGGACCCAGATGTTGAGTTCATAGGGGAACAATGAGCATCCACCGACTTCTAAACTCCGACTAAGTATGCCGCCGGTGAGACCACTCCAGGCCCTCTGAAGGAACGTCTGCGATCATCAAAGAAGATCGAGGCCAAGAAACTTGATGTGAAGAAGACTGAGCCAAGGAAGAAGGCTAAGTTGGAGGAACAATCTGTCGATGGGAAATAGATTCTTCCTCACCTTCTCATCCCTGAAGGGTTTCTGGTCGCCAATGACTTCGAAGACGTCCTGGAGCGTCTCAAATTTCAAGGCTGGGAACACCTCTTCTCCAACCGTGTCATGGCCAACCCTGACCAAGTCCGCGAGTTCTACCGTTCCTTCCAACTCAACACTGCTACAACTATGGTGGGAACAACGTCGATCAACGATGAAGATCTCTCCTTCACTGTGTCAAAAGTTGCTCGACTTTTGCGTGTCTCTGCTGAAGGGTTCTATGAAATCCCTGGTGAGAAGATCACTGATGCTCAGAAGAAGGCCAAGGAGGATAGTGCTCAGAGGCTCTTCAATTCCACATCTGGAGCAACACATGTGTCTGCTTTAACTCTGCCTCAGCGAATAGCGCATCACATTATTATGAAAGCTGTCGTTCCTAGGCAAGAGAAGAGAAACACGATCACTGCCACCGATCTGCTGCTGTTGGACAAGTTTTGACACATGGAGAAGATTGACCTTCCTAGGGTCATTCTACAACACATGGGAAAATGCAGTGCCAAGACTCACTCCCTAGCCTACCCAAACGTCATCAAGCTTATTCTACAAGCAGAGGGGGCTTACAGAGCAGAAGGGGAAGTTCCCATGGTCACCGAGCTGGATATGGTGAATGTGAACAAGATGAAGTTTCAGGGAGACAACAAGGGAACTGTGCCTATGTCTGAGATTTTGAAGAGAGAAGCTGGAGAGGGAACATCAAAAGGTGCATCTGTGCAAAGCCAGATGTTGATTGAACATCGCGAGATCAAGATCATTCTTTCACTGCTTCTTGAGTATTTTCTCAACAAGGACAAAGACCAGAAGGAGGATTCTGAGTCTTGAGTGGACACATTTCCCTATCCTAGCCCATCTTTCCCTATTTCTCTTGATTTTCTATGTTATTTTGTGATTGTGCTTGCTCTTTTGATTATGTTTAGTTGTTTGCTATGTTTTCTATGATCTTTTGTAATCATTCCGTGCTCGATATATGAACTTTATTTTGCTTCTAATTTGCCACAATATTCCTATTGTTCCCTTGTTTATTTTGTTGATCTTTTGATAATGCCAAAAGGAGAAAGTGTGGAAAATTGTGATGAACTCAGTAAAGTGAGGTAACAACTTTATTGTTCCTAAATCTGTATGAATTTTTGAATGATGCTAGTGCTGAGGGGGAACAATAATGCAACTTGAAGGTATGACTTGCTTTTATTCATTTGATATAAAATTTTGCTTACCATTTGATCTTAGAAACCTTATGACTTATATCTTTCTGCTTTTTACCCTATGTTTTTATTGAACAATTTTGAATGGGTTTGTCATCACCAAAAAGGGGTAAATTGTTGGAACCTTGACGTTCTCTCTGGTTTTGATGATGATAAACACCATTGAGTTTTATGGTTTACATTGTTTCTATGAGTTTCAGGATTCATGAATGATTTAGGGAACAATGGAAAGCATGTGAAAGAAGAGAAAGCAGAGGATGCTAAGGAACGTGGTGCAAACATGGAACAGTTACACAAGAAGCAAATTGGAAATATGAAGCGCCCGTGGTTTCTATACAAGGAAACTTCTATATATGGAAACAACGTTTGTGGAATGATGCGGAACGCAGAGATTTACCAGCTGTTACCAGACTGACTCCGTTATACAAGGAAACGATATTTTGAGTCTTACTTGGAAAAGAAGAACAAGATAATGAGTCTTAGGAAAGTTTGTAGAAGGAAACCATGTATTTATAAGCTGAGTAGTATATTTGGTAACGAAATTGTTTCACTGTTACCATATATGTCGATTGTTAGATATTTAGGTAATAGGATTTTGTTAGACACTATATATAGATGAGATTACCTTGGAGAGAGGTATCTCAGCTACAACCATCAAGCATACCAATGAGCTATTGCGAAACTGAGATCATAGGTCTAAGGCAAGGTACGGGTAGTTCTTGCTAAGGGTCTTTTGTGTTCTTGTGTCATTGCGAGTTGATTGCACTCAAAGTCTTTAACCTAGGATATAGGTAGAGAGAAGACTTGTGAGATTGTACAATTCTTAATAATACAAGTATATGTTTTTGGAAATTACTTGTTACTTTGAATCTTTATATATTCCGCTGCCCAGGGAACAGTCATAACGTTCCCTGTCTAACACACTACGATTCAATAGCACGTATTAAATGCATGCATGTTATAGTCAAGTATATGCTAACTTGGCCGGTGAGATGCAGAGTACCTTGCGTTTAAATATACTCGTTTGTGCTGCTATCATTGTCTCCCCTTCCGTTTAAATATAATTTGAAAATGAAAATAACAATTGAAAGTTTATTTTCTAAGAACAACTAGAATTTGAAGTGCCATTGGTTTGAATTGTTTTTGGCATTAGTAGATAGTGATGACTGATGGATGATACCAATCATACATGGTTTCTAGCCGTGTATTACCGTCTAGGTATAAGTTTCTAATTTCTAAATATAATGTGTTATAGTATTCTTATAGTAGTTGATATAATCAATCAATATTTTGATATCACCAATTCAAATTTTATCTTAAAGTGAATTAGGTGGTCGATCAATATTTTTGATACATTATGGTAGGGTCCTTGTTCAATCTGGATGATGTGTAGGTATATCTCTCATGAACTAGGTGGTAAGATATGCATATGCTAATTTACTAGACAAACAAACGTGTGTTTTTTGGTCCAATTCAACTTAAATTGTGTGGTTAAATGAAAGAAAAGTTTTAGAAAAATAGAATTATAAGAGCATTCCTTTGAGGTTGATTTTCAGTAATCTAATAGCCCTATATCTTAACTGAAAGGACTGCTGGATTTTATAGTTTTGAGATTGTAATTTTAGGGTGAAAAGATCTTGGGAAGTCTTAGTGGTTGATACGCTCTACTTTGTAGTGCGTAACTAGGAGCTGTTACTAGGATTTAGGTTCCATTTGTATGGATTTAGGAGACAATTTAGGATAATGGAGTTGTAGAGAAGAAGTGGCTAAATGGAGGATTTTGGTGAAGTAATGAAGCATTAGGAATAGGAAGCCACCGAGTGAGAGTCACGAGCGCGGAAGTGCCGCGGTCGCGGTTTACCAAGAAGCCGCTGGAGACAACAGAGGAGAAACCGCGGGCGCCGAAATATTTCCGCGGGCGCGGATTGACAGCAGAAGCAGATGTTCGGCGAAGCACAAAACCGCGGTCACGGGTCCTTTCTTGGCGCAGAGCGAAGCGCGTCGACAATTTCGTCCGAGATCTTTGTTATTATTATTTTATTTTATTTTATTCTGTTTATTATATTTTAGGAAGATTATATTTCTTATCTTTAGAAATTAGGTTTTGCTAAGTCTTTATATTCTGCCTTTAGAACATCAGATTTGGAGAGTTCGTTTTTCTCCTTCTTCCTCTTTTCCCTTTTCTTTGTTTTTATCTTTGTTTTGTTTTTGGCTAGACAATGAAGCATTGGTTTGAATTTGATTGTGAGATTATTCCTTTACTCTATCGCTGTGCAGTTTTCGGAGCTGGCTGATGGCGTGAATTTTGAGTTGAAATCTGGACTGATTCACTTGCTACCCCACTTCCATGGGATGAATGGAGAAGACCCCAACAAGCATCTTTCTGAATTTCACGCCGTCTGCACCAGCATGAAACCGAGGGGCGTTACTGAGGACCAGATCAAGCTGAGGGCCTTTCCTTCTCTCTGAAGGATGCGGCCAATGATTGGTTCTATTATTTGGCTCCAGGAAGCATAGATACTTGGGAAAAGATGAAGAAAGCCTTCCTGGAGAAGTACTTCCCTACAACGAAGCTCAATAGCTTGAAGAGGAACATTAGCAACATCGAACAACACGCTACTGAGACGTTGTATGAGTACTGTGAGAGATTCAAGAGATTGATATCACGCTGTCCATACCACGGTTATTCTGACCAAGACCTCGTTCTATATCTATATGGTGGACTTCTTGATGATGAGCGCAGGATGGTGAACGCAACTTGTTGTGGTAACATTCTTAACAAGACACCGACTGCAGCATTCGAGATATTCTTTGAGCTATCTGAGGGCTCAAAAAAGTTTAGCAAGCGAGCGGGCTTCAACGCAGCAAAGGCCACAAACTCTCATCCATCATCTTCCCTGTAATCTGACGTGAATGAGTTGAAGGAGATGATGAAGAGGTTTATGATGAAAGGCAACCAACAGCAAGTCAAGTCCTGCGGAATAAGCTATGACACGATGCACCCTATAGATGCGTGTCCAACACTGTAGGAACCCACTGCTGAAGTGAACGCTATATGAGGTTTCGGTCCTCCAAGGCCAAGATATGACCCGTACTCCAACACCTACAATCCAGGGTGGAGAGATCACCCCAACTTGAGATACGGGAATCCGCAGAACCCTCCACAGGTTCGTGATGACCAGGAGTTCCATCCGAGGCCGCAATAGTTCCCACAGCGTCAGCGGCAATTTCAGCAGCCTGGAGGTCAACAACAACAATTCCAACCACAATACGATCCTAGACCTCAAGGCCAAAGTACAAGTCCCCCTATGTCCGGTGATGACATGATCAAGTCTCTCGCTCATCATGTAACGACGATGGAAAACACTATGGTCCAGCAGAATCAAGAGATGAGATCGATCATTCAAAACTTGGAGAAGCAGGTTGGGCAGATCTCTCTGGCAGTGAGCAAACTAGAGGCCATGGATTCGGGGAAACTACCATCTCAAATGGTAGTCAACCTGAGAGAGAATGTGTGTACAATTATGCTGAGGAATGGCAAGCAGCTGAACGTCGCTCCTTTGGCTGAAGGGGGTGAATTACTAGAAGAGGCAGGACATGTCAACGGAGATGACGCTACAGAGAATCAGTAGAACGTGAAACCGCGCCCACGGGTTGAAAACCGCAACCGCTATTTGGTGCCAGACAGTTCTCTGCAGAACGAAGAAAATTCAGAGAAGGAACATCGTAAAGAACCGCGACCGCGGAAAATTTTCCGCAATCGCGGCTTGATCCCTGAAGCACCAGTTGTTCCAGATGCTGAACCGCGACCGCGGGTCCCAAACCGCGACCGCGGTTTAAGTGCTGATGACCAGGATGACTACGTTCGCCCGAATTTCCCCCCGCTCAGTTCGTACAAGCCCTATGCGCCATTCTCTGAGGTATTGAAGGACACTAGGAGGCCAGAGAACGACGAGGAGATCTTTGAAACCTTCAGTAATTGCAAGGTAAACATTCCGTTGATCACATTGATTAAGAGCATTCCTTGTTATGCAAATTTTTTGAAGGAATTATGTAAGATCAAGAGGAAGCAACGAGAGAAAACGAAGAAGAAGGTTCAAGTGAATGAGAATGTGTCCGCTATGCTGCAAAAGTGGATGCCCAAAAAGTGCAGTGACCTAGGCATGTTTAGTATTCCATGTACGATAGGTGACACCACATTCAACAAAGCCATGCTGGATTTGGGTGCATCTATAAATGTGTTGCCTCTCTCGCTGTACGAATCTTTGGGGCTTGGACCATTGCATGAGATAGGGGTAGTGATTCAATTGGCAGATATGTCTAATGTATATCCCAAAGGTGTCGTGCAGGATATTCTGGTGAAGGCTGGTAAGCTGATTTTTCCTGCTGACTTCTTTGTGATGGATATGGGACAAGAACAACATGCAACCCCGGTGATGTTGGGTACACCGTTTCTGGAAACGGCGAACACAAAGATCGATGTGAGTAGTGGTTCACTCACCATGGAGTTTGATGGATTGAGGGTCGAGTACAACATTGATGATGCGAAGAGACACCCTCCTGATTTTGATCCAAAATGTTCGGTTGATGTGAGTAACCCAAGTTGATCTGAATAGCACTATGTCGAGCCACGACATTAACCAAGGCGCTGCTCGGGAGGCAACCCGAGGTATGTAATTATTTTCATGTCTTTTCTTTTCAAGTTTTGATTATTGTTGTTTCGTTTTAGACTAAAACGCAGGTTGGAGTTTTGAACACAGTGTTCACCTCACAACAAACGCGACACCGCGATCGCGGCACAAAAACTGTGACCGCAGTTTGACCACTGTAAGTCCACTTCTGGAAAAAAAATTTGAAAATAAAACAAACCCACAGACGCGGGTGAAAACCGCGATCGCGGCCCCGCTGCCCAGCTTTATTTCACTGCTGAGATGATGGAACGCCATGCTTCAGTTGATTAGGAGGAGCAGCAAGAGGATTTTGCAGATATGCCGGTTGATACTACTTTCACTAATTTTGCATATGCTGCTGATGGACAACACAATGCAACAGGCACTTCGAGTGATCCTGCAGACCCTGGTAGACAGTATGGGGAGTTAATAGCTGAGCTTGATGAGGACATGCGGATGCTCCGAGTTCAGTCGTTGGTGCAGTGCTTTTACATCAAGCATTGGGACGCCTTTGCTTCACACAGGTGGGAGGCCTCTAGGGGACCGACAACCAATGGGCTTAATTTCATTGCCTCCCACCATTGCACCAGAGACTCTTGATTCCATGACTTTCCACCGTCACGCCTGCCACGACATCCGAGACACAGACCATCTCGACATCGCTAGTAGGTATCTTTCTTTCCCCCCGAGTTTCATTTTTGTCTTTCATTACATTGACGACAATGCAATATTTAAGCATGGGGGAGAGATTTGTACTTGCTGTCTCTCTAAAAAAAATAAAAAAATAAAAGAAGAAGAAAATCTTAGGCTAAGTCAAAAACCTGAAAAGACGGCTTAGACATTAAGCAGGTAGCCCGGACTAGCATTAGGCTGGGGTAAAAAGAGGCTGAAGAGCGATGTGAGGATTGGTGAGCTTATCTTTGAAAAATGAAATGAGTGGCTAGGTGAAAACCTGAAAGGGCGCCTAGGCAAAATGAGTAAAAAGAAGAGGAGTGATTATTATGATTCATTCATTCTGGCGTGGCGACATAAGTGGTGGAGTCATAAGGAGGATTCGGGTAGGTCACTTTGGGAGTCATAAAGAGGATTCGGGTAGGTCACTTTGGAAGTTATAAGGAGATAGACTGGAGCTAGGATTAGATTTGGTTATTCACTCTATGGTGTTCGGGTTAAGCTTGGGGAAAGTACTCTGCTTTCCTTGAAGCTTGTGTGTTGTGTTGTTGTGTTGGTACTGATGGAGATTCATGAGTAGGTACAGTTCTTAGTGGAGTTTGTTTTGGTGTGCTTTCTGAGACCTTGGGTATTTCATTGGAGGAGTAGGTTTCTAATAGCTTACTAGAGGACGAGCAAGGTCTAAGCATGGGGGATTCTGATACGCTCTACTTTGTAGTGCGTAACTAGGAGCTGTTACTAGGATTTAGGTGCCATTTGTATGGATTTAGGAGACAATTTAGGATAATGGAGTTGTAGAGAAGAAGTGGCTAAATGGAGGATTTTGGTGAAGTAATGAAGCATTAGGAATAGGAAGCCACCGAGTGAGAGCAGTGAGCGCGGAAGTGTCGCGGTTGCGGTTTACCAAGAAGCCGCTAGAGACAACAGAGGAGAAACTGCGGGCGCAGAAAAAAATTTTGCGGTCGCGGGTCCTTTCCTGGCGCAGAGCGAAGCGCGTCGACAATTTCGTCCGACATCTTTGTTATTTTTTATTTCTTTTTATTCCGTTTATTATATTTTAGGAATATTATATTTCTTATCTTTAGAAATTAGGTTTTGCTAAGTCTTTATATTCTGCCTTTAGAACATCAGATTTGGAGAGTTCGTTTTTCTCCTTCTTTCTCTTTTCCCTTTTCTTTGTTTTTATCTTTGTTTTGTTTTTGGCTAGACAATTGAAGCCTTGGTTTCAATTTGATTGTGAGATTATTCCTTTACTCTATCTGTGAATGTTATTGATTCTCTTGTTCTTCATCCCATTGAGTTTTATTGATTTCTCTAGCCTGATGAACTAGTAGTTATTGGTATTATTCATACTGCAGGATTAGGGTTTTGAATTCTATTGGTTTATCTAGTTCACCATTCTGTTGTGATTAGTGATATTAGTATTGGTTTCCCTAGCCTGACAAACTAGTTGAGATTGGTATTATCTATAGTGCTGGTTCCCCTAGTCTGGTCAACTTGTTGAGATTAATATTGTTCATCCCTAATTCAGAGTAGCGACCACAATTTATAGGAACTAGTTGTGAATGTTTATTGTGAAGAGAATTGATTGCATGTTGAGTACTGACTAGTTGTTAAGTATTGCATGAGCCTATCTATTCATGAGTTTACTGCTGTTGTTAAATTGAATCTTGATAGTTTCTTGATTGTTTAATAGTTAGGATTATCAGGACTAGTTGGACTGGTAATTAATTTAGAATAGGGATTTGGACATTCATGAGAAGTGAGAACTAGGGATAAACAATGATCGATCAACCAAACTGAAGGTGGATGTTTGTCTAGCCAAGCTATTTATGTTTTATTTATCATTTTCTTAGTTAGATTCATATAAACTCCCCCTTTTGTCTTTGTTATCAATTGGTGATCTGAGTTAGTGATCTCAAGGGTATGACAATTGACATGGATTTGAATTTGAGAGGTCAGTACATATGATCTATTCCAAGATTACTTCTCTTTTTAGTTACTAATTTTACTTTATGGAGGTTTTACTGCTACGTTCGGTTATCTTGTTGCTATGAAGATTGTTTTCTTCTCTTATGCTGATGTAGTGCGAAAAGAAATGTTATTGTTATCTGGTGTATTGATTTTTTTTATCAAATTTGTGATGTTGTTTTTGGTGACCTCGAGCCCTTTCGTTTTCTATTTTGTGGTCTTATATGATTAATTTTGGTCTTGTAATGGAAGACCTTTTTGTTGTTGCTACTGCATTTGATTATGTCGTGATGTCTTCTATATTTGTTGCTCTTTTGCTGTTTTGTTTATGCATTTGACTTGAGGACTTTGAGAGCTTGATCTAATTTGTAGATAGATATATTACGTGAGGACAAGTGCTTAATTAATGTATTCTCTTCCTTTTATTAAGTAATTTTGTTATACATATTCGATCAGGTTGCTTCAGCTGCAAGTGGTAATAATATTCGCCATGGATTCGATGATCTTCCCTCTTCAAGATCACCGAGCTAGAAGTATTATGACAAGCTATATTGGGATTTACAAGCTAGTCATGAATTTGTACATAATGTTTTGATTCTTTTGTTGGGACAACAACATACAATGTTGGATATATATATAGGATTAGCTTCATGTGAGGAGCTATATTAGGGTGAGAAATGAGGAGGAGTGTGGAGTGATCCGCTCTACTTTGTAGTGCGTAACTAGGAGTTGTTACTGAGTTTTAGGTACCATTTTGTATGGGTTTAGAAGATATTTGAGGAGAATGGAGTTGTAGAGAAGAAGTGGTGGAACGGAGGATTTTAGTGCATATTGTGAAGACATTGAAGATAAGGCGAAGCCACCACAAGAGAAGACCGCAAGTGAGAAGCTGAAGAACGCTGCAGAAGCATTCCCGCGGGCGCAGAAGGATGAGTTGCGATCGCGGATTTACGACAGGAGCAGACGAAGACAACGAGACCAATCCGCGGGCGCAGAAATATGTCCGCGGTCGCGGTCACTGTTCATACGCGGAGTCGAGATTTTATTTCGTCCGAGTTTTGTTTTACTTTATTTCTTTTATCTTTATTTTCTTTTATTTCATTTAAATTTCCTTTTAGGAAGATATTATTTCTTATCTTAGGAATTAGGTTTTGCTAGGTTATTTTACCTCTCTTTGTTAGCAGCCTTTTCATTATCATTACACTTTATCGTTCAATTTTCCCCTTAGAGTTTTATGCTTTGAAGACTATGATGAACTAAGCAGCCATTGCTTAGTCCGACGATTGAAGCATTCGTTTGTATTTGGTTGTGAGATTATAACTCTATTTCCTTTCCTTTGATTATATTGATTCTCTTTGTGCTTCATCCCATTGATTCTTGCTGATTTGACTAGTCTGATCATCTAGTTGATATTAGTGATTATCTATTGCTAGGGTTTGGATATTTCTGGTTGAAATCCCTTATCTTGTGTAGCAACCGCAATTTACAAGAACTGGTTATGAATGTTTATTGTGAAGAGAATTGATTACATGTCGAGTACTGACTAGTTGTTAAGTATTGCATGTATCCTGGTTAATTAATATGCTTACTGCTGCCGTTAGATTGAATCTTGATAGTTTCTTGATTGTTTAATGATAAGTATTTTCAGGTCTAGTTAACCTGTCTATATACATAAGATCGGAACATGAATATTCATTTGTAAGAATTGGAGATAATCTAGGATCAACCAATCAAACTGAAGTGTGGATATTTGTCTGGCTAAGTTACTTCTCACCCATTGATTTCATCTTTTGCATTGATTTACATTGTTACTTGTTACAAACCTAAATCCCCCCTTTTGTTACTATTGGCATACAACCTTTACATATAGGAAGATTGCTTACCTCCCTGTGGGATCAATCCTTATTTACCCTACTATGTTAGTTAGGTTTTTGAGGTTTTCTTTGATAGGCATAACGACTTTAGCCTCATCATGGAGCATTGGATGAGTTGGATCAGACGGTGGAGAGGTGACACGCTGGTGAAGTTAATGGTCGTTTCATTAATGGCAATTTTTTAATATCGTTGGCACCGTTTCATTAATGACATTTTTGTAATTTTTTGGACTTTAGGTTTGTTATTTTGGGGGTGCGTTGTGAATTCAGATATTTCGTTCTTCTTCTCTTCGCTCTCTGAATCAATTCTGTGATTCGCTCCCTTTCATTGTAGATATGTGCTTCGATGTTTGATTTTGAAGAATCTCGCTCAATCGATTTGTTGTTATTGTGTAAGTTATCGTTTCTCTGATGCATTGTTTCTACTATTTTGCACTTCGTATAACGTTCTGATATTCTTCTCTTCGTTCTCGATTTAGGTGTTTGAAGATCTTTGTTTTATCGTAGATTTTGTTCTGTGAAGACTCATACCGCTGCGAAATTGCAATGGAAATTGGTTTGGCTATAGTTCTTTCGTTTCTCATTTTTTTATTTGTTTTTGTTGATCATATTTGTGTTCTGAGGTTGGATCTGTGTTCGTTGATGCGTTGAAGTTGTTTTCTTTCGTGCTTTGCTTAGTCATAGTCTTATTGTTGTACAATACGCATACGTATTTGAACTATTTTCTGTTTTTATTTGAATTTCACGTGTTCCATATGTTTCT
Organism: Rheum nobile; assembly: GCA_027886185.1. Lineage (NCBI taxonomy): Eukaryota > Viridiplantae > Streptophyta > Magnoliopsida > Caryophyllales > Polygonaceae > Rheum > Rheum nobile. Next base: position 2,068,816 of record WOAB01000169.1, on the reverse strand, counting down.
TTTGAAGTTGACTTTGAATTCTAAGACAGTTGAACAATATTTAGTTATTTTTAAACTATATATTAATATTGTTGCACAATTTACGTCACTGAACAATTAACTGTTGTTTTTGAACAATTCGTCGATACAGTTGAACAATTTAAATAGATAAGTTGTTAAGTGACATGTTGTTAATGTGATTGAAGTTTTAATATATTTTTATTACATTTGTGTAATTTGTTTCACAGGTGGTAGTAGTGTATCAAGTGATAATGCTTCAAGCTCTATGGGATGTAATGATGTTAATGTTGATGATGCTATTGCACAATACTCTCCTAATAACAGTATAGTATATTGGATCCCAAACTGTTCAGCTGAATTGAAGCCTTTTGTTGGCCAACAGTTTGGAACTCTAGATGATGCCGTTTGTTTTTACAAAAGTTATGCTGATTCATCTAGTTTTGAGGTTCGTCACAACACCGTCCACAAGTCTCGGGATGGTGTTGTAGTTTTAAAGTATATGTTATGCAGTAGGGCTGGTTACAAAGTTGGTAAGAACAACACCGGGAAGCGTAGGCGTGTTACTAATCGTGTTGGTTGCACTGCAAAAATAATATTAAAGTTTATTAGTGATGGTCGATATGTTGTCAAAACATTTGTTGATCGTCACACACATACATTTGTGAAGAAGATTTATAGGCACTTTATGAGATCGAACCGGGTTGTGAATGTTGCACATCAAAAATTTGTGATGAGATGTGCCAAAGGCAAATATGGGTTCTGTTAAGAGTTACCGACTTTACAAACAGTTGGTCGGAGGCTATCCAAACATTGGTGCTCTGTCGTCAGACTTCAAAAACGTGAAAAGGGACTTGTTGGCTTTTATTGGACGTGTTGATGCTCATATGGTTATTGACAAATTCTTCCAGAAAAAAGAGATATGTTCAACATTCTACTTTGACTATGATGTTGACAGTGCAGATCAGTTGACACGGTTATTTTGGGCCAATCCAATGTCGATTAAGAATTATTCTATATTTGGAGACGTCGTTTCATTTGACTCAACATATAGAACAAACATGTAATTTTTTGTTTAATAACGACCTTGTATAGTTGAAATTTATGTGATCTTGATTAAGATAGCATGTTATTTTTATTTTTGAACAAACCATGAATATTGTTGAACAATGTGTGACAACCTTTGAACGAATGTTTTATGTGTTTACTTTCTTCTTACAATTTAACTTATTATAGGTATAACATGGTGTTTGCACCGTTTATTGGGTTGGATAGTCACCAAAAGTGTGTGACGTTTGGTGCTGCATTGTTAATGAAAGAAGATATCCCTTCTTACACTTGGTTGTTTGATACAGTTTTGAAAGCTATCGGTGGCAAAGAACCAAGAATTTTGGTAACTGATCAAGATCCAGCAATGAAAGTTGCAATTCAAACGGTGTTTAATCACACTCTCCATAGGTTCTGTATGTGACATATCATGACCAAAGCATCTGAGAAGATTGGCCCTTCAATGAACAAGTCAGGTGATTTTTTAACAAAGTTGAATGGTGTAGTTTGGAGCCATACGATTGAACCCGAAGTGTTTGAGGAGAGGTGGACTGCATAAATGTTGGAATTCAATATGCAAGATCACAGTTGGTTTAGACAAATCTTTGAAATTCGCAGCAATTGGATCTTGACTTTTTTCCGTGATGTGCTTCTATCTTTGGTACTCTCGCACCACATCGATTTCTGAGTCTCAGAACCGCTTTTTTGGAAATTTTAACAATCGTGCTTTTAGCCTTGTGGAGCTTGTAATGCTTTTCGATGGTGCTATGGGTTCACAAAGGTATTAAAACATATCATTTTTTCGTTTTGATTGGTTCTATATGTTTGAACAAACCGTCAATACATTTGAACATTATACTAGAGTTGTTGAACAAACAATGCTTATTATTGAACATTGTGATATGATTGAACAAACCTCTATTAGGTTTGAACAATATGTTATTGTTTATGAACTAATTTAATGTTTACATTGTAGGCATGAACAATGGAGATTGAATAGTGAATCTGAGTCTAAGAAACCGGATCTCAAGACTCCTTTACCTTTGGAGAAGAATGCAGCTGATGTATTTACATTGAAGTTATTCTATGAAGTTCAAGAGGAGATATATGTTGCATGTTTTTTATGTCGATTTATAAGTAAAGATGTTGAATGTGATGGTGAACTATACACCATTGGAGATCCTGGTGGTATGACTTTCAAGGTTAGATTTTCTGTACCAGATAAAGTTTCTACATGTACTTGCAAGTTGTTTGAAAGGATCGAGATTCCATGTCGTCAGATGGTTCTGGTGTTTAAAGATAGATGTCTTGAACAGTTCCCAAGCAATGTTGTTCTTAACCGGTGGACAAAAAATATAATCCTCAAACCTTCAATCGGTGTTAATGGTGTTATATTTGATCAATGTGCTGGTATGGTTGAAACCAAGTTTGTCGTTAATGATATTTGGTCGGAGGTCCATTGCTGTATTGATTTGATTGGTGATGATTATGCTAAGTTGAAAGAACTTCTATGTCTGATAAAGGATCATAGATCTTGTTTGAGTAAGTGCTTGAGAAGCAATGTATCTGCTGAAGCAAGTCTAGATCGAGCAAAGAAAAGATTTTTGAGTCTTTTGTGGGTACAAGTGTGCCTACCAATATATCTGTTTTGCCTCCACAACAAGCAAAGAACAAAGGCAGTGGTCGTCGTATCAAGCCCAATAGAGAGGTTGCTATATCAAAAGCAAAAAAGGCGACGAGGAAGTGTGGGGTATGCAAGAAATATGTTGATCACAATAGTCGGACGTGTCCAGAGAAGAAATTTTAGGATTTGAACAAAAAACTATTATTGTTGAACAGTTTGCCATTATTCTTGAACATTCTGTTATTATTGTTAAACAGTTTTCCGTTATTCTTGAACATTCTGTTATTATTGTTGAACAGTTTGTCTTTATTCTTGACCATTCTGTTATTATTGTTGAACAATATGTTTTCTATGGACACATTGTGATTATACACAGATTAATATTGCTTGCTACTTTGAGCATTATGTTCGGTCAGACATGTGGAGAGGAGTTTCATGATTGAACAAAATATTGTCAAATTTGAAGAAAGGTATCTTGAAGTATAACTAATTTCAATGTTGAACAATTGTAGAGTATATTTGAACAATGTAAATAATTATTTGAGCACTTATGCTTCAATGTAAATAGTTGATCGATGGTTATAGCAGATCACAATTTGTTGAATAAACTTGATTGAACCTGTCCAGCAAACTACCCAAAAGTGTTAACTGTTCAACAAACTATATTGTTTAACAAACTTGTTAATGTAACTTCAAAAGCAAACTACAAACAGTTGAACAAAGTATTTGTCTTCAAGATCTAAGAAACAAACTGCTAGTGGTACATAGATAGTCTGTCACTAAACATCAAGGAAGTGGGGTTTTCAAGGCTTCTCCTATTACAGTTGCTCGGAATCCATTCATTTCTGATCCAAGGATGGTTGCTAGGTATTTTGTTCACAACGGTAACATCTTCCTCCTGCTTTCTTTCTTGAATCCACATTCCCACCCGTTGGAACCTTCATCGTTGTAAGCCTCCATATGGCGCATAAGATAGACACCGCAATCAAGCTTGTTCTTGCTATCACGCCATTTAATTTTTAAAAGTTCTACTGGCATTCCATCAATTAACTTCGCTACAGCTTCACTACCCTTCAACCTAAGTAGTTTGCGTATATTTTCCTCTACAATCCATTTTGTCAAGTATAAAAAATGAACACTTCAATTGATGAGCTTGAACATAAAATTAATGAAATTGAACTATTAAATAAACAACTTTGAACAACCACATTATATAGTTGAACAATATTAATTTTGAACAACTAGGCAATCAACTTGAACATTCTGTTTTTATTAGTTGAACAATTTGTGTTGCTTACCAGTCTTCCTGGCACCTCTCCATACTTGTCATCTGCTTGATCCCCTAATGACGAATTATCAATGATTTCAAAGCGCATTCTCTTCAGATTGAAACATAAGGCGTAGTAATGACTGTTTGTACATATTGGGAAGAATACCTATATTACAAACAAACTTGTCAACTGGGAACAAAGTATTCTACATGTATTGAAATGAGTTTAAAATGGAGGAGATACCAATGTTGCACGGTCTAGTGTTGTGTACAACGCCATCTCCTGAACATAATCGAGCATTTCTGTGAATCTCTTCAAGTTTGTTTATAGCCCTTTTTGTCTGGAGTCACCACAGAGAAAGCCTTGCATAGATAAAAGTGTCAGTATTTTTCAGTGAATAGTTTTCAAAGCTAGAAATTCGCTAATGTACTTACATTTGTTGCTGGAGTTACGAAATTTTTTGATGTGGATTTGTTGGACCTGTACTTCTCTCTCTCATTCAGGATCACCGCCCAAGAATTTATCACATTTATTGAGATCAATGATTCACATATGATACTCCTCATGTCAGATAAGTCTGCTATAATACTTTCATGTTGAAACATTATCTCCCTACACTTATTAAAATGTTTTAGTAAATGTTTTTGTATAATATCAAACCTTGAAACAGTAGGGTAAAAAGAAGTTACCCTATATCTTTAGGAGTTACTGTGATGTATCTAACAATATTTTTCTCTTCATCTGTGTGTTTTTTAGTTGGGTTGATGATGCTTGGAAAGTCAGAATGCATTATCGCACCAACTTTAGCTTCTTCATCCGCCTTCTTGGCCTTTTAAGCTTGTTCAACCACCTTCTTCGCCTTTTTTGCTTTTTCAGCCTCCTTGGCCTTTTCTGCTTCTTCAGCCTCCTTGGCCTTTTGTGCTTCTTCAGTCGCCTTTTTGGCCTTTTAAGCTTCTTCATCTGCCTTTTTGGCTTTTTGTGCTTCTGTAGCTGTCCTTTTGGCTTTTTGTGCTTCTTCAACGACCTTCTTGGTTTTCTCTGCATCTTCTGCTGCCTTCTTGGCTTTTTCCGCTTCCACAGCTGTCTTCTTTGCCCTTTCTTCTTCTTCAGCTTCTTTCTTCGCCTTTTCCACTTCTTCAGATGCCTTTTTGCCTTCCCAACTTCTTTCTTCTCGTTCTCCTCTTTTTCTGCCGCCTTCTTTGCTTTTTGTGCTTCTTGAGCTGCCTTCTTTGCTTCTTCCATTGCCTTATTGTCCTTTTCAGCTTCTTCAGCTGCTTTCCTTGCTTTTTCGGCTTCTTCAGCTGCTTTCTTTGCTTTTTTGGCTTCTTCCATTGCCTTTTGCTTTTTTTGTGTGTTCATTGTCTTCCCTACATAAATCCTTAGCTTTGGTACAATTTTTTTTACTTCTTCAATGTTTTGTTGTTGTAGTGGTTGACTATCAACTATCTTCAGTGACTGTCAGACGATTGATATATTTTTGAACATTAACACTTTGAAGTTGAACAAATAGAATATATTTTTGAACAACTTTTTGAAAGTATTGTATTATTCACCCCCCCTTCCTTCCCCATCACAGTATTGCCTTCTTTATTGGATGCCTCAGTCACTGTTGTCGTCTCCACCTGTCAATTTTATATTTATAAAATTGAACAAATAACTACTTGAAGGTGATCAAAAACACTATAATTTCATATATGTGTTGTTGTAGTTTACCTCTATGTTTTTTGTTTTATCTTGTAGTTCCTCACGAACCTCTCCTTCTGTCACCATCTCAGTAATGCCTCCTTGATTTTGTTTGTCAGTCTCTATTGTAGTTAGCACCTGTCATTGTTATATTTTATAAAATGAAAAATTCATTATTTGGAGTTGAACAAAAACACTATAAAATTGAACTTAACAAATCTGCTTGTTGTCGTTGTGTTTTTACTTCCATGTATGCTGTGTTTTCTTGTGTGTCTTGTCTCTGTTGTAGTCACCACCTGCCATTTTTATATTTTATAAGATGAACAATTTATACATGCATTTGAACATAAACACTATAATTTTGAACTTTTTAAACCATGATGTAGTTGTGGTTTATCTCAATGTTTGTTGTCTTTTGTTGTGGTCCCTCAGTAATCCCTCCTTCTAGTTCTTCATTATCCACTCTTGTAACACCTTCTTGCACTTTTTGTCCCTCTTGGAAAACTGTCATCTGATTACATCAACATAAGCTATATTTTGTTGAACTTCTTTAGCCACACCTTCTATGTTGCTCTGCATTTTTTTAGAATAACTTTAGTGATTGATATATTTCAATTTTTCTTTTTAAAGGAAAGTGTTGAATGACATTCAAAAGGCTTCATGTTCACTTACCTGGTCTTGTCCCCATCGATCTCCAACACTTCTAGTTGATGACTGATAAGTACAAGCTATCTCACCAATAGTCATGTCAAGGTCAACACCTGACAGGAGGTCAAAGCTTGGTATCCTTTGGTTGTGTACTTCTTTGCCACTGATGTTCTGTTGAATCTAAACTTCTTCTGCACCCTAGTTTGTGCGTAGATAGCATTTTCAACTTTGTTCATGCACTCGATTAGTTCTGGATGATTCCAGAACTGATCTTCATAGTTTGACCAGATATTGTCAAAATATGTGGCCAGGTGCTCGTTCTTTTCATTGTTGTCATCTTCACCTTTGCCAACAATTAGGTCAGCTGCTGTATTGTGCATGCTTTTCATTGGTTCATCCTTTAGGTATGCCTTCGGTGTTGAAAATATTGAGTCTGCCAACTCATTCAAAATAGTAGCTGCCTCCCTTGCCTTATTTGCGAGTTTCTTTATCATGTTTTTACATAATGTCAACACAGTACAAAGAAAGCTTTTCAACAAATAATGTAAATACAAAAACCTGAACAACTACCGCATATATTTGAACAAATACAAACATCTCTTGAACATGTTTTGGAAAATTAGAAGTTTGAACTATCTGCTAAAAACATGAACAACTTGACAATATTTTTGAACAAACAACACATATATTTGAATATTTTTAGTAAAATTGAAAGTTTGGACTATCTCATATAAACATGAATAACATGACAAATTACTTACCTCGAAATAGTCAGCTTTCGATAGACGCTTTGCTCCTTCAATCCTTTGCGCCTCCTGATTGCTTCTTGAACCCTCACCTAAAACTAGTTCTGATGTTGATGGAATAGTTTGTCTGATGTTCACATACCCAAGCCCAAACCCTCCATTGTTCATCTCGTAAAGCTCTCTATTTGTGATTTCTTTCCTTAACCACATACCCAAGCCCAAACCCTCCATGAACAACTTCACAATATTTTTGAACAAACAGCACATATATTTGAATATTTTTAGTAAAATTGAAAGTTTGGACTATCTCATATAAATATGAATAACATGACAAATTACTTACCTCGAAATAGTCAGCTTTCGATAGATGCTTTGCTCCTTCAATCCTTTGCGCCTCCTGATTGCTTCTTGAACTCTCACCTAAAACTAGTTTTGATGTTGATGGAATAGTTTGTCTAATGTCCACATACCCAAGCCCAAACCCTCCATTGTTCATCTCGTAAAGCTCTCTATTTGTCCTTTTTTTTTAAACCAATTCATATACGGTCAACATTTACTCATGGTACAGTCTTTCTACCATTTACTATTCGGTCAACATAGAACAACTATAATGAAAAAGAAGTGTTAAAGTTGAACAAATATATATTTAGGATATGTTGCAACAGTAAAGCATCATTTGAACAAATCCCCCTTGAAGTTGAACAAATGTTTCTTGAAGTTGAACAAATTTCCCTTGAATTTGAACAAAGCTTCAAATAACCCAGTTAAATAGTGTATAGTTAAATTGGAACAATAAAAATTTAAAATTGAACAATTACTTACAACAAGGAAGGGAGCGATCCCTAGAACATTCCTTTAGGTTTTTTTTCCAACTGTTTGTGGTTTTCATGAGGCAGTCAAGCAGGTAACCACACCAATTCGTGTGTCTGATTCCGTTAACATCTTCCAAGCTTCTCAACAGCGACAAATTCGTTGTGCCATTTGAGTTTCCTTCAACCAGCAATGTAATAAACAACACAATAAACATCCGTTTAAAGAACGGACCTCCTTTCCTGCATTTTTTTAGCATGTTGTAGACATTTCGTGGTAGGATGCGGTGTTCATTTTCTGTGAATCGGTTAAACCAATTGTCATGGACTTCATCAAATTTGGTTCTCTTCTTGATTGACTTTCTCTTTATTTCTATTTTATGACTTCCTTTCGGCAATCCCATTACAACAAGTACATCATCTTCTTCGATGTGCACAAGGTTTCCATCTTCCATTTTGAGGCTGCACTTGATGCTAAATTTTCCACAAGCCAATAACCTAAAAACCTTGGTATTCCACTGAGTTTGAAGTTGAGCAGATATCCCAAACCCATATCCATCACATCCTTTTTCTGTTCACTGCTCAATTTCTCAATAGTTTTGACAAACTTAATCGGGTTTGTTCTGTATTGTATGCATGAAAAACCTCTCTTCCCCCTTGTGTTGTTGAATTTTACTTCATCCTCACTTGTAGTATCTGGACGCTTGGATTTTCCCTTAACCTTTTTTCTTTTAGATGGAAGTTATTCATCATCATCTTCCGAGTGCTCTTCTTCATTATCACCTCTATACTAACTCTCTTCCGAATCATCTGAGCTTGTTTCAGACTCATCATGTGTTGTTTTGTTTTCAATCTCATCTTCAACTTCTTCTTCTGTTTCATCCGAGCTTTGTTGAGGTTCATTCACATTTTCTTCTGGTTCTTCTTGTTGCTGACTCAATCTTTTTTGCTTCTTGTTATGTGCGGGATCTTGTTCTTCGGCAACATGTTTCCTCTTTTTTTTTTCCGACATACACTCCAAGCATTTCTTTGTCTGGATAGAATAAAAAAAAAAGAGTTTTTATGTTATGTACACTGTTGTGAAGTTTTAACAAATTAAGCAGAATAAACATATGCTTTTATGCAACGCCTATAACAAGAAGAGAATATAGTGTCTGAACAAATAAACATTATATTTGAACAAACAAGTATAATGTTTGAACAAGCAATCATTCTATTTGAACAAATAAATATAATGTTTGAACAAGCAATCATTCTATTTGAACAAACAAATGTTATATAAGAGTAATTACTATACAAAATAATATTTTTGAACAAACACAATGTAAGATATGAAATATTTTTGGAGTTTGAACTATTGTGTCAATAATATTTTACATTCTTCTTATGCAGCGCCGGAGGCGCTGCATAAGAAGACATGAAAAAAAAATAGGATCAAAGTATTTTTTAAATTCATTACCATGTTTGGTTGAGGTTGTGTGAGCCCTCTTATGTTGAATCTCCCTGTTATTCTTTTGTTTGCTTCTAATCCCTATTTGAGATGTATAATCCTTCCCCACTATCATGGTTGTATCTCTAAACTCTATAATCTTTTGTAGTTCATTCACGCTTGAAAGACATTTTTCATTTTGATCTAGATTTGGAAGAAAGCATTTTAATATTTTGTCCCACAACAAGTAATCTTCAACTAAAAATTATGTATATACAAAAAAAAAATGAACAACCACCACATATAATTGAACAACTAGACATATGTCTTGAATTTTTTTGGAAATTGACAATTTGAACTATCTACTGAAAACATGAACAAATAGAAGATGTATTTGAACATTTTCTGGAAAATTGAAAATTCGAACTATTTGATAAAAATATGAACGATAATACATCATTCTTGAACCACTAGCATATATATCTGAATATTTTCTAGAAATTTTAAAGTTGGAACTATGTGATAAAAACATGAACGTCATCACATTATTCTTGAACATACAACACATATTTTTCAACAATTTATAGTTTTCCCTATCTGATGAAAACTCGAATTTTACCTGTAAGTACTCTTCTCGCTATTGTCTTCGACCTCACCATTTTCGCTTCCTCACGTGGAAAGATAACATAACGCATTAGTTAGTATTAAACTTAGAGAAATATGCGACAAAGAAAATATTGCAAATGAACAATGGAAATTAGTAAATGCAACTTATATTAACTTCTTTTTTTAGTTTTAGCAACGAAAATCAAAGTTTTAAGCGTCGATCGTAGTTAAAGGTCGGTCAGGTTAAGATAAAATGAAGATTTTTAGCAACGAAAATATGCAGATTTTTAGTTAAAACTCGTTACCTTCGCTATAGATTAGAAGCTGCATGAAATCGAAGAACCTTTTGTCTTCGTTTCGTGGAAAAACAGAGAGATTTGTGTGCCTTCGATAGTGGAAAAGTGAGTTGCAGAGTGATGGAGGGAGGGAGAGAGAGAGAGAGAGAGAGAGAGAGAGAGGCAGAGAGGGGAATATGAAGCGTCTCGAAGATGGTTTTGTATTTTTGTTTTCTTTTTGAATTTTGAAAAGTTGACGGTGCTAGTTGACGCCGTCAATGTTGTTATTTTGCTTCAGCAGAAGCGCGCGCCTCTTGGACATTGATTATTTTGATCCAGCGCTCCACAACGCTCCTCACGTTTTACCGAAAGGCTCCGTTTCACCGGAGCCTGACTCTATATATATATATATATATATATATTAGCTAACACTATGTAGGTTTATGTTTTGGTTTTTTTATAAATACTAATAAACTCTATTTTGTTTTAAGGAATATATATAATATTTATATGTTTCATTATATATTAGTTTATCATTATCATATTATGTATTTTTTTGCTTTTTTCTAATCAAATACTGACACTTTTTTGTCGTCTAGAAAATTAGACTATCTTGGGGCCAATATTCTCGACGCTTTCTGATGTCACTAAGCGCAAAGAGGTCTTAGCGCGAATCCAATTTCTCGACGCTTTAAACTGTCAAGAACATTAACAGATTTTTGGGAGGCAAGTCTCGACGCTTTTAAGCGTCCATGTTTAGTCCCAAAATGCAAACCTTGACGCTTTTAAGTATCTAAAAAATGACATCAACCGCGACTTTTTCTCTCCAAAAAAGTGTCGGAAAAATGACTTCGACATTTAATGTTCATATTGCATGTTTATATGACACGATATGGGTAATCCTTGAATATGAAATCAATTTTAAAGTAAGTAAAAAGGTAGATTTTTTCATGGATGCGGTTTATGATGCACATATATGCATAAACAAGTGATGCACATATAGACATGAAACTAATGAACATTAATGCATAAAGAGTAATGAACATATAAGAAAAATGTGATAAACATGCATGTATACAAATGTGATGAACATCTACGCATAAGGTGATGAGCATAGAAGTGATGAACATTTATGCACAAAAGTGATGAACATCATGTTCACAACGAAAAATGATGAATGTATAAGAGAAAAACGATGAAGATGCATGCATAAAAAGTGATGAACATCTAGGCATGAAAGTGATGAACATCAAAGGAAAAAAGTGATAAACATCAAAACATGTTCACACGAAAAATGATAAACGTATAGGAGAAAAACGACGAGCATCCATGCATAAATAAAGTGATGAACATCTAGGTACAAAAGTGGTGAACATCGAAAATATTGTTCACATCCAAAAGTGATGAACATATAAGAGAAAAACAATGAACATGCATGCATAAAAAATTGATTAACATCTAGGTACAAAATTGGTGAACATTTGGACATGAAAGTGGTGAGTATTTAAGGACAAAAGTGATTAAGATCACCTCTAGTATTTACAATAAGCACTCAAATATATTATAACCAAAACAAGTAAATAAAACATAAAAAATTATAAAAGTGAATACAATCTTAGTGCCCATTTGGTTAACGAAGAACCCGTTTAAAAATAATATGGGCTAGCTACAAAGAGAATGAGATGTTAGACTCGTCAAGAAAAAAATGGTATAAGTGGCAACTAGCCTAGTTGCCACTTGAGGTGGTGTATTAGTCTACATCCTACATCAGTGGGAAGTGATAAAATTTACTAGTACATAAAGAAGGGAGAACCGCCTACACATTAGCTTAAGCTTTTGAAATCGAAGGTGAATCTCGACCTTATATGTAGTAATGTTTAATCCCATCGACATCGCACCCCATTCTGTCGGATTCTCACAACATTCACCATAGCCTATATAAACCAAACATTGTATTTTTGTAGCTTTTAGTTTCCTGTCACTAGGAAATGCTATATTAGTTCTTTAGTTGTATCTTCATATAGTGACTGAAGTCAAGGAAATGCTATATTAGTGCTTTACTTGTATCTTCATATAGTGTCTGAAGTAAAGGAAGAGCTTAAGCTAACCGCCTACACATTAGCTTAAGCTTTTTCATTGGAAGGCTGTCATTGGAATCGATTAGAGAAAGGTGCGGCTTATTCTTTCTTTGTTCCTTTGGATTGTTGCGCCTTATGTTCAATTATATCACCGTAATTGCATTATCCTTAGCACCTCGTGGGCCAATTTGAGTTGTTTCGAGATAACATGTTCACATATCTACTTATGGGGAAATCACTAAAACTTGTTTAATTGAATTTGCTTTTGAAGTTGAGATTCAATTTTACAGCGCACCTTGTGTAAGTGTTGTGTAAGTGTAGATTTGTCTCATCGAAATTTGGAACTTTTGCTATGAAGATGTATTTGCCCTTCCGTTTGCTACATGCTCAGCTTTTGCTTGTGTTTCACAATTTTATGGAAAGATCTTCTTTGTTTGGATTGACTTAGTGTCGCGGTCTGGATCTTTTTGCAGAGGTCAATCTGTTTCTATTAGAGTGCATCGCAGAGTCAAATGTATTTCAACCTCTCCCTTATTTTGTTAAATCTTTCCACTTTGATGTTGCATGATTATCAAGTGTTGTTGTAGAGTTAGTGTTCAGTAGCTTTTTTTTTTCTAAGTTGTGTTCGGTATTTCTCTATAATATTTCCCCAAATGATTTTATCATTCAATTAATTGCAATTGCCCCATTTTTCTGTTCGTTCCTCACATCTTACACATGAAAACTTTATTGATCATTCACTTTAAATTAGTAATTCTTGATTTGTCTTTCATACTTGCTAATTGTTTACAATTGAACCGTTCAAGCCATATAATATGTCATAAGTAATTGAACAACCTACCTCATTTTCTGCCATGTTGTACCTCTTCTTTTGTACTTCTCACATATGAAGCTTTTTTTTAGCTTACTTTCTGTAAGTGTATGAAATTTCTTCAATTCAGGATAAATTTGGTGCACACATTGAAATTGCTTTTGTTGTTCAATGTTAAAAGGATGTTTTTTATCCGCATTATTCATTGATTTTTTTTTGAAGTATAAAGTATATCGAATTTGCTCCAATTATGTTGTTGGCGTTAGGGATTTGCTCCAATATCTGTATGCATGAGAGATTAAGAAGTTGTGGCCGATGGTTTCCTACCCTAGATTAATGGTTGAAATATCTGCTTCGAAACCTCTGATGCGAGAGATCAAAATTAGGGGCTCTGATGGTAGCAGGGTGGTGGAAAAAGGTTCACTATGAATGGATGTCTTGGCACTGTTCCTCCTGCAAGACCTTTGGGCATTCCTTAAATCAATGCCTCATTGCAGCTGCTCTGCCCGCCTCCAGTTTCTCAATTTCTGAAACTGCAACATACTTAATTGTACAAGTTTCTCATAAGTTGTATTTAAAATTCTTTAGTGACTAACATAATTGTCAAATAAATAAAATTACATAATAGCTAACTCAATTGCGGGTTAAACAAAATTATGTAGCAACTAACTAATGTGCTTTGAATTCTTCCCTTAAATTTAATAGTAACAAATTATTTTATCTGTCTTATAAATTTTTATATTTATTTGTGTAATTACACGTATATGGTACAGGTCCAATACTAGAAACCAGTAGTGACATTTTCTTCATTTAAGTTTCATTGTGGCGAAGATTGAGGTTTAATTTTACTGGGTTATGTATTACGCTAATTTTGTATTCATATTTTAGTCATCATCATAAATTTATGAAATGGTTTTTTTATCTTAAACTCTCTTCCTTTGAAATTGTTGTATGCATGTGTCATGTGTTACTATCTCTTTGATTTAACAATACAATTTATATTTACAGAATCAAAAATTATTTTGATTTATATTTACAGAACTTATACTTACCCCTTCTTAAGGTGCTGGAATATCTTCCTCGTGGAAGCCCATCTGAAGCATGTCTCATGAAAATCTTTGTTGCAACTGCTTGAAGCAATTTTTAATCTTGCAAATAGCAGAAATCAGCATTATATACCTTTTACTTTTTTGGGTGTTTTTTCTTTTGGGCAGAGAGAGAACTTCAACCTTGGATTGCCAAAGACGATGATCAGATACAAAAATAGATGGAAGATTAACCAAAGAATTGTAAAACTGATTGTGGAGTTTATGAGAAATTATGACACTCCAGAATCATTGATTATATTAGCAAGCGCCTCAGATCCTTTCATTATCATCATCTAAGCGGGTGATGTTTGCAACTTGGTAGCCTACTTAAGTTATGATTTTATTGTCACTATGGTCAAGACAAAATTTAACATTAAGGCATTATTTTGTTCGTATTATGAACTGTTATATTTGTTTGTAAAACTACCCGTACATGGTACGGGTCCAACACTAGAAATCAGTAGTGACATTTTCTTCTTTTAAGTTTCATTGTGGAGAAGATTGAGGTTTACTTTTACTGGGTTATGTATTATTCTCATTTGTATTCATATTTTAGTCATCATCATAAATTTATGAAATGGTTTTTATCTTCAACTCTCTTCCTTTGAAATTGTTGTATACATGTGATCATGCGTTACTATCTCTTTGATTTAACAGTACAATTTATATTTACAGAATCAAAAACTATTTTGAATTATATGTATAGAACTTATACTTACCCCTTCTTAGGATCTGTTTGGATTCCCGAATATAATGCATTAAAATGAATTATCTTGCATTAAGTTGCATTAAATCATCAATTTAGTACAAGATAAAGCATTTTAATGCATTCTAAAAGGAATCCAAACAACCCCTTAAGGTGCTGGAATATCTTCCTCGTGGAAGCCCATCTGAAGCATGTCTCATGAAAATCTTTGTTATAACTGCTTGAAGCAGTTTTTAATCTTGCAAATAGCAGAAATCAGCATTGTATACCTTTTACTTTTTTGGGTGTTTTTTCTTTTGGGCAGAGAGAGAACTTCAACCTTGGATTGCCGAAGACGATGAGCAGATACAAAAATAGATGGAAGATTAACCAAAGAATTGTAAAACTGATTGTGGAGTTTATGAGAAATTATGACACTCCAGAATCATTGGTTATATTAGCAAGCGCCTCAGATCCTTTCATTATCATCATCTAAGCGGGTGATGTTTGCAACTTGGTAGCCTACTTAAGTTATGATTTTATTGTCACTATGGTCAAGACAAAATTTAACATTAAGGCATTATTTTGTTCGTATTATGAACTGTTATATTTGTTTGTAAAACTACCCGTACATGGTACGGGTCCAACACTAGAAATCAGTAGTGACATTTTCTTCTTTTAAGTTTCATTGTGGAGAAGATTGAGGTTTACTTTTACTGGGTTATGTATTATTCTCATTTGTATTCATATTTTAGTCATCATCATAAATTTATGAAATGGTTTTTATCTTCAACTCTCTTCCTTTGAAATTGTTGTATACATGTGATCATGCGTTACTATCTCTTTGATTTAACAGTACAATTTATATTTACAAAATCAAAAACTATTTTGAATTATATGTATAGAACTTAAACTTACCCCTTCTTAGGATCTGTTTGGATTCCCGAATATAATGCATTAAAATGAATTATCTTGCATTAAGTTGCATTAAATCATCAATTTAGTACAAGATAAAGCATTTTAATGCATTCTAAAAGGAATCCAAACAACCCCTTAAGGTGCTGGAATATCTTCCTCGTGGAAGCCCATCTGAAGCATGTCTCATGAAAATCTTTGTTGTAACTGCTTGAAGCAGTTTTTAATCTTGCAAATAGCAGAAATCAGCATTGTATACCTTTTACTTTTTTGGGTGTTTTTTCTTTTGGGCAGAGAGAGAACTTCAACCTTGGATTGCCAAAGACGATGAGCAGATACAAAAATAGATGGAAGATTAACCAAAGAATTGTAAAACTGATTGTGGAGTTTATGAGAAATTATGACACTCCAGAATCATTGGTTATATTAGCAAGCGCCTCAGATCCTTTCATTATCATCATCTAAGCGGGTGATGTTTGCAACTTGGTAGCCTACTTAAGTTATGATTTTATTGTCACTATGGTCAAGACAAAATTTAACATTAAGGCATTATTTTGTTCGTATTATGAACTGTTATATTTGTTTGTAAAACTACCCGTACATGGTACAGGTCCAACACTAGAAATCAGTAGTGACATTTTCTTCTTTTAAGTTTCATTGTGGAGAAGATTGAGGTTTACTTTTACTGGGTTATGTATTATTCTCATTTGTATTCATATTTTAGTCATCATCATAAATTTATGAAATGGTTTTTATCTTCAACTCTCTTCCTTTGAAATTGTTGTATACATGTGATCATGCGTTACTATCTCTTTGATTTAACAGTACAATTTATATTTACAAAATCAAAAACTATTTTGAATTATATGTATAGAACTTAAACTTACCCCTTCTTAGGATCTGTTTGGATTCCCGAATATAATGCATTAAAATGAATTATCTTGCATTAAGTTGCATTAAATCATCAATTTAGTACAAGATAAAGCATTTTAATGCATTCTAAAAGGAATCCAAACAACCCCTTAAGGTGCTGGAATATCTTCCTCGTGGAAGCCCATCTGAAGCATGTCTCATGAAAATCTTTGTTGTAACTGCTTGAAGCAGTTTTTAATCTTGCAAATAGCAGAAATCAGCATTGTATACCTTTTACTTTTTTGGGTGTTTTTTCTTTTGGGCAGAGAGAGACTTCAACCTTGGATTGCCAAAGACGATGAGCAGATACAAAAATAGATGGAAGATTAACCAAAGAATTGTAAAACTGATTGTGGAGTTTATGAGAAATTATGACACTCCAGAATCATTGGTTATATTAGCAAGCGCCTCAGATCCTTTCATTATCATCATCTAAGCGGGTGATGTTTGCAACTTGGTAGCCTACTTAAGTTATGATTTTATTGTCACTATGGTCAAGACAAAATTTAACATTAAGGCATTATTTTGTTCGTATTATGAACTGTTATATTTGTTTGTAAAACTACCCGTACATGGTACGGGTCCAACACTAGAAATCAGTAGTGACATTTTCTTCTTTTAAGTTTCATTGTGGAGAAGATTGAGGTTTAATTTTACTGGGTTATGTATTATTCGCATTTGTATTCATATTTTAGTCATCATCATAAATTTATGAAATGGTTTTTATCTTCAACTCTCTTCCTTTGAAATTGTTGTATACATGTGATCATGCGTTACTATCTCTTTGATTTAACAGTATAATTTATATTTACAGAATCAAAAACTATTTTGAATTATATGTATAGAACTTATACTTACCCCTTCTTAGGATCTGTTTGGATTCCCAAATATAATGCATTAAAATGAATTATCTTGCATTAAGTTGCATTAAATCATCAATTTAGTACAAGATAAAGCATTTTAATGCATTCTAAAAGGAATCCAAACAACCCCTTAAGGTGCTGGAATATCTTCCTCGTGGAAGCCCATCTGAAGCATGTCTCATGAAAATCTTTGTTGTAACTGCTTGAAGCAGTTTTTAATCTTGCAAATAGCAGAAATCAGCATTGTGCCTTTTACTTTTTTGGATATTTTTTCTTTTAGGCAAAGAGAGAACTTCAGCCTTGGATTGCCAAAGACGATGAGCAAATACAAAAATAGGTGGAAGATTAACCAAAGAATTATAAAATTGATTGTGGAGTTTATGACACTCCAGAATCGTTGTTTGTATTAGCAAGCGCCTCAGATCCTTTCATTATCATCATCTAAGTGGGTGATGTTTGCAACTTGGTAGCCTACTTAAGTTATGACGTTACTGTTACTATGGTCAAGACAAAATTTAACATTAAGGCATTATTTTGTTCGTATTATGAAATGTTATATTAGTTTGTATAACTACTCGTACCATGTACGGGAACATCACAAGTTTTCCTTTAACGTAGATATTGAGTCCCAGGCCAGGAGTTCAAATTATTGTGTTACAAAGCTTCGCAAATGAACTACCAGCCGTACGTTTATAACTAGCTCATATAGCAATCATTCGCAGATTAAACATAACGCAAATTCGAGCAACAACAATAAATAATGTAGTGATCGATCAACCATTTATTTGAATTTGATAATGAAATGGCAACTAACTTGATGAACATATTATGAAAGTGGTTGCGGATCAATTGTGTAAATTGAACTCGATCAATAGATCTAGTTGGTCATGGGAGGTTCGTGTTGGGCTGTGGGTGATCCGACTTAGGTGAATATTAAACCAGGTTTAATCTGCATGCTTAAAGAGACGAGACGTGAAGGTGAATATTGGAGGCGTTGGAGGAAATATCAGAGACCGGTGGACGATTCAACGACTTCCGAAGAATCCGGAGAAATGGTTGGATTAGTTAGCCCAAAGATTAGCATATATAGGGATTCCGATTCGGCTTTGTAACACACACAATCATTCTACTGAATACGAGTTACAATTCACTACTTTCTTATTTGCTACTACGAATCATTCTCTAGCTCGATTCTTCATTCTAATATTGAAGCGATCGTCGACTGAATCTCTGTATTCGATTGCTCTCAAATCCTTGGGAGATAAGCTTGTTTTATACTCGATTAATCTCATTTGTTCAATTGTTAAGTTGATTTGTATTATTTTAGATATATTCAATCTCATCATTGTCTAGTTGCCCTTCTTAATGCGATTCAGGTCGGTTCGATCTTTTCGCCCCAAAATAATTTGGCGCCCACCATGGGACATCTAGCCAATTAGCAATCCAATCAACAATCCGACCTTCATCCCACTATGGCCAATTCTGAAGATCCCATGGTCCTCGCTGAAGGCCAGATTCAAGTCAATGCTCTGGTTGCAAATCAAGTTGAAGATCTCAACGACCAACCAATCCTAGACGTTCAGATCCAGGAACTGGCGAAAAAACATGAACATCCTCCAAGAGAAGCTAGCCCAGCAGCGTTCAAAAGCTGAAACGCTAAGTGCTCAATCTGAAGCCGAAATTGCACGACTAACCCATGAAAACGAATTTTTGAAATTGCAGGTGAATTCAACCGCATCGGCCCTAGGAGGATCAAGACACGTAGTCAACACAGAGGGCCTCTCAACGCGACTCAATATGGACGGAGCAACCTCGACGCCCATGGCGGCAACCACTCAAAACGCCACCCAGCCTGCTGGTATGTTTCAAACTCCTCCAGTTACTTTTCTCACGACTAACGTGCCAACTCCTGTAACCGAGCCTCCAAAAGCTCGAGTAGTCCCCCCACAGGTCGCCATGCCAACGGATCTCCAGACCCTCATACAACAAGCTATCAGTGAACATATGAAGACCTTGGACGATCGCATCGCTCGGATCCCAGGAGTCCCGCAGCCGATCGAAAAGGAAGCAATCGATGGATACGAAGACTCGCCTTTCGTACAGGCGATTGCATGCGTCGAGATCCCTAAGAAATTCCACGTCTCCAACATGCCCAACTACGATGGAACTGGGGACCCTGACGATCACATTTTGATTTATAAGAAAATTTTAATGACCATTTCGATCCCAAGAGGGAACCGCGAGGCAATCATATGCAAGAGTTTTTGCACGACCCACGCGGGATCTGCGCTAACATGGCATATGCATTTGCCTTAGGGCTTCGTCGCCTCCTTCGTGGACCTGGTTAATTCATTCAAAATCCAGTTCGCCAGCATCTGTAGACTAGAAAAGCAATCAAGCGATCTGTACATGATCGTGTAAAGGTATGGCGAACCTGTAAGAGATTATATTAACAAGTACAACAAAGAGTAGGTCGCGATCCCACATTGCGACATCCCAACATCCATTGAGGCCTTCCGCCAGGGTTTGATCAGGGGCAGCGAACTCTATCGCGAACTGACCAAATACCCGTGCCGAAGCTTCGAGGACGTACAGGCCAAGACCATGGATCAGGTCAGGTTAGAAGAAGACAAAGAACCCTTAAAGGCAAGCAAAAGCCCTAATCGAGTCGACCGAAGGACATCTTCAGATCATCGACGCGATCGACGACATCAACCTTACCCCAAGGGGCGAGGCGACCCCAATTAGGTAAGCAACTTTTATGACAGGAACCAAGACTGGAAGAATAACCGCGCTCTCCCTCCAAAGCTCCACTCTTACAACTTCAACGTCTCCGTGTTGGAAATCGTCAAAAGTTTTGACAGGTACGATAAAGAAGTAAGATGGCCTCGGAAGAGCGACAAACCGGACGCTAAGAAGGATATGAGCCGATGGTGCGAGTTCTATGGGGATCACGGTCACTCCACAGATAAGTGTATAGCCCTCCATAAGGAAGTCGCAAGACTCCTTGCACAGGGGCTATGATAAGGCATTTGTCATAGACACTTATCAAATAAACCTCAAAAACCTAACTAATGTACCTTCGGTAAGTAAGGGTCGAATCCATAGAGAATCAAGCTATAAATCTTGTTTGCCAAATCGTTCACCAATTGATAACAAAGATAAAGGGGGGAGTTTATATGAATCTAACTAAGAAAATGATAAATAAAACATAAATAACTTGGCTAGACAAATATCCACCTTCAGTTTGGTTGATCGATCATTGATTATCCCTAGTTCTCAATTCTCATGAATGTCCTAATCCATGTTCTAAATTAATTATCAGTCCTGATAATCCTAACTATTAAACAATCAAGAAACTATCAAGATTCAATTTAACAGCAACAGTAAGCTCAGGAATAGATAGGCTTATGCAATACTTAACAACTAGTCAATACTCGACATGTAATCAATTCTCTTCACAATAAACATTCACAACTAGTTCATGTAAATCATGGTTGCTACTCTGAATTAGGGATGAACAATATTAATCTCAACAAGTTGACTAGACTAGGGGAACCAACACTATAGATAATACCAATCTCAACTAGTTTGTCAGGCTAGGGAAACCAATACTAATAATACTAATCACAATAGAATGGTGAACTAGATAAACCAATAGAATTCAAAACCCTAATCCTGCAGTATGAATAATACCAATAACTACTAGTTGATCAGGCTACATAAATCAATAAAACTCAATGGGATGAAGAACAATAAAATCAATAACATTCAAGGATAGAGTAAAGGAAAAATCTCACAATCAAATTCAAACCAATGCTTCAATTGTCTAGCCAAAAACAAAACAAAGATAAAAACAAAGAAAAGGGAAAAGAGGAAGAAGGAGAAAAAATGAACTCTCACATCTGATGTTCTAAAGGCAGAATATAAAGACTTAGCAAAACCTAATTTCTAAAGATAACAATAATCTCCTAAAAATATAATAAAGGGAATAAAAGGAAATAAAATAAAATAAATATAAGATCTTGAACGAAAATCTCAAAACGCGCCGCGCATGGATTTGCGACCGCGGTTTTGAAACCGCCCCCGCGGTTTGCTCTCTGTAACCTTGCAGCTGCTTCGTCACCTCAATGAAGGGGGCAGTCGACCGAGCTTTAGCATAGCAACCACAGTGCGGCGAAGGGACCACGCGATACATCGAACCAGAAATGGAACAACTAGACGAGATCGCGCTAGACCCTTCAAAGCCAACACAAACGGTAAGAGTCAGGTCAGACCTGAACGATTCGACCAAGTCAGATCTAATAGCTTTTTTACGGTCTCACTCTGATTGCTTTGCCTGGTCGCATGAAGATATGGTGGGGATCTCCCCTGATATTATTACTCACAAAATGAATGTAGATCCAACCTATCCTCCAATCAAGCAAAAAAGTAGAAAATTCGCACCAGAGCGCAACAAGATCGTGGACGACGAAGTCAGGAATCTGCTTGAAACATGTAAAATCAGGGAAGTTTAGTATCCCGACTGGCTAGCAAACGTCGTCGTGGTCCAAAAGAAGAATGGGAAATGGAGAGTTTGCATCGACTTCACTGATCTAAATAAAGCCTGTCCAAAAGACTCCTTTCTGCTACCACATATTGACGCAATGGTCGACGCGACTGTAGGACATGATATGCTAACATTCATGGACGCGTTCAGCGGGTATAACCAAATCCTAATGGACCCCGACGACCAAGAGAAAACGGCCTTCATAACTAGTCAAGGTACATACTGTTACAAAGTTATGCCTTTCGGGCTAAAAATGCAGGAGCCACATATTAGAGGCTAGTAAACAAGATGTTCAAAGATCAGATCGGAGACACCATAGAGGTCTACATTGATGACATGCTCGTCAAATCAAAAGAAGCAAAAGACCACATTGAGCACCTAAAAGACGCATTCGAGGTACTAAAAAGGTATAACATGAAATTCAATCCGACTAAATGCTCTTTTGGAGTGTCTTTAGGTTAGTTCTTGGGATACGTGGTGATGCAAAGGGGGATCGAAGCCAGTCCAGACCAAATCAAAGCCATCGTCAACTTGAGATCTCCCCAGTGCGTCAAAGACGTCCAGAAACTGACAAGACGGATAGCAGCCTTAAACAGATTCATATCCAAATCATCGGACATATGCAAACTTTTCTATGAAGCTTTGATGAAAAACAAGTCGTTCGATTGGACAGCGGCACACGAGCTGGCCTTTCAAGATCTAAAAGCATACCTGGCCAGCCCTCTCCTACTATCCAAACCAAAGGACGACGAGCCACTACCACTATACCTAGCTGTGTTAGAGTCGGCAGTCAGCGCAATCTTAACAAGGGAAGAGGACGAAAAGCAGTCCTCGGTCTACTATATTAGTCATTCCTTACTCCCTGCCAAAATAAGGTACACGTCGCTCGAAAAGTTAGTCATAGCTCTGGTAATGGCCTCAAACAAACTTAGACCTTATTTTGAGTCACATGCTATTATTGTAAGAACTAACCATCCCATGACGACCATCATGAAGAAAACCAAAATTCACAAGATGAATGGCAAATGGGCGATACACCTGAGTGGATTCGACATCGAATACGAACTCAGAACGGCGATCAAATCTCAAGCATTGGCTAACTTTGTGGCCGATTTCAGTCCTACACTAGAACAAGAAGTCATGAAGGAAGCCGAGCAACTTAAAATTGAAGAAGACAGGGGCATATGACAACTCTATACAGACGGAGCGTCGAATGTAAGAGGAGTCGGACTAGGTGTTGTACTAAAATCACCACAAGGGGACCATATAGCCCAAGCTGTAAGATGCGAATGGGATGCGACCAACAACGAAGCAGAGTATGAAGCCCTTATATTTGGACTGACACTCGCACATTATCTCGCAATCTAGAACATAGAAGTGATATGCGATTCCCTCCTGATCGTCAACCAAGTGCAAGGGTTGTATGCCGCCAAAGACGACAGGATGATGGCCTATCTAGACATCGTCAAAAAACTGGCGGGCAAATTCCAAAATTTTATTATCCGACAAGTCCCACGCGATCTCAACACACATGCCGACGCTCTAGCCAATCTCGGCTTCACCTTACATCCCGATGACTTTCGCAGCATCCCGTTAGCACATGTCACAACTCATGCAATCCCCAAAACTCTCAAGACGATCAGTCATGACAACACTCAGGCAACAGACGAGTAACCTTTAGAAGAAGTCGTCTTAGTAGAGGTAGGCAACAACACAGAAGATGACCTCATAAGTGAACAAGATGATTAGACCACACCCTACATCAAGTGGCTGATAGACGGCATACTCCTAGCAGACAAGGGAAAAGCCAAAAGACTCAAGGTATAAGCCATAACCTTTGATATAAGAGATAATGTTTTATTCAAACGATCTGTCACATGCCTACACCTACGTTGCCTTAAAACATCTGAGGTAAGACGCGTCATGCAATCCCTACACGACGGAGAATGTGGAAGCCATACTGGGGGATGTAGCCTATCCGACAAAGCCCTTAGGATAGGTTACTATTGGCCTACAATGAACAAGGACGCGACTGACTACGTCAGAAAGTATGATGCTTGCCAACGGCATGCACCTGTCTCACACCAGCCATCAGAAATGTTTCATCCATCCTAGCACCTTGGCCCTTCATGCGATGGGGAATGGACATCGTGGAAAATCTACCACCAGCGTCGGGACAACGCGTATTCTTCCTTGCCATGACTGACTGTTTCTCTAAATGGATCGAAGTCGAAGCATATCGAGAGGTAAAAGAAAAACACGTCATTTCATTTATAAAGCGTGACATTCCATGTAGATTTGGCGTCCCTTCAGAAATCGTATAGCAAGATGCAATCCTTTTGCAAACAATGGAACATCACGTTGGTCACGTCCACACCACGATATCCACAATCCTGCGGCTAGGCTGAGTCCAGTAACAAGATCATCATAAACAATCTCAAAAAATGCCTCACAGGGGAGCGAGGCATTCATCCCCGCCGAACTACTCGACCGGACTGCCAGATACGGGTTGCAAACCCCCAAAACAAAACGATGTCGAGTTGGCCCAATATCTCGACACTGCAAACAAGATCAGAGAAAGAGCCAGGATCCGAATGGTCCAATACCAACAACAAGTCGCTAGGAGCTACAACAAGAATGTCTGTGTCAAAGTCTTCAAATTAGGAGATTGGGTCTTGAGGATCTCAATGGGAAGGACCTTACCTCATCAAGGAAAACGTCGGACAAGGTGCATATCGATTGAAAACAAGAGACGGACAACCACTTCCACAAAGTTGGAATATGACTCACCTAAAGTTGTATCATTTATAAATCTTTATACTTTCTCATGTTTCCATTACATTCATTTAATTACATTTGTTTGGTTCACTTTACTGACTTAAGCATCGGAGGGTCGTTGGGCTCAATCTCATCATTGTCTAGTTGCCCTTCTTAAGACGATTCAGGTCGGTTCGATCTTTTCGCCCCAAAATAGTTCGGTTGCCAACATATTGGACCATCTTGTCCATAGATTTGTAGGAGGAACCCCCAAACTCCACACACACTTTTGCCTTGATCATCAAACATGTTGCTTCTTCTCTTATTTCTTCACCTTCCTTGTCAAGCATCAACCTTCTTATCGCCTTCTCTATCGCTCGCCTCTCCAGTTTTTCCTCAAAGTAGATCCCGATCTTCCAAACGTCGCTCACGTATCGAGCATTCGACATCTGGTCATCGATGAAAGGCAGGCAAATCATAGGCACTTCTGCATGGATGCTTTCTAGGATCGAATTCCATCCACCGTGGGTCCAAAACCCGCCCACGGAAGGGTGGGCCAACACATCTAGTTGTGGGGCCCAACTAACCATAAGGACCCTCCCCTTCACACTCTCCATGAACTCCTCGGGCAGTAACATATCATTTTCGTTCGACCCACGAACCAAGCCTGGCCGAACCGCCCATAAGAAGGGTTGGTTGGAGGCTGCTACGCCCCAAGCGAGCTCAAGAATGTCTCACTTCTCGATGGAAACGAGTGTCCCGAGGCTTATGTAGAGGACGGAGTTGAGTCATTGGGTGTCAAGCCAAGGAGTGATGCAGCTAGTAGTTGTAGTAGAAGGCGGATTGAAGAGGTGGATTGGACTAGAAGCGGAGATGGGGATCGAGAGTTGGTCCTCAACTCTGGCAAGTGCATGAGGTTCGAGCTCCTTGAAGGAGTTGAAGATGATGCCATCGGAGGCCTTGATTTCTTTCAACATGGTAGGTATTACTTCATCCACCTGTGATTGGTCTCGCGCTTTAATCATTGGGAGGTCTTTGATTTTAAAAGGTAATACTTCTTGCACCATTGCCTCTTTGTTTGTTCTTGAATACATACATCATATCATACATACAAACATCAATATCCTATACTACATCCCATGTAAAATATAATTAGTTTTCTTTTGATATTAGTGAATTACACACACTTTCTAAACCTTATTATCTATTAAGTACTCCATTCATTTCACAATATTTAGATATTATGCAATTTTTATATTGTTTAAGACAATGTAAAAATAGAAAGTAGAATAATATTTTTGCTTTATATTTAACTGTTTTTCTAATGTGTATCCTTTAACACATGTTAAGAGTTTAAATTTTGAAATTATTTCATCCAAACCCCCCAAAGCATCCCGTTAGCACATGTCACAACTCTTGCAGTCCCCAAAACTCTCAAGATGATTAGTTATGGCAACACACAAGCAACAGATGAGTTATCTTTAGAAGAAGACGTCTCAGTAGAGGTAGGTGACAACACAGAAGATGACCTCATAAGTGAACAAGATGATTAGACCACACCCTACATCAAGTGGCTGATAGACGGCATACTCCTAGCAGACAAGGGAGAAGTCAAAAGACTCAAGGTACAAGCCATAACCTTTTATTAAAGAGATAATGTTTTATTCAAACGATCTGTCATAGGCCTATACCTACGCTGCCTCAAAACATCCGGGGTAAGACGCGTCCTGCAATCCCTACACGACGGAGAATGTGGAAGCCATACTGGGGGACGTAGCCTATCCGGCAAAACCCTTAGGACAGGTTACTACTGGCCTACAATGAACAAGGACGCGACTGACTACATCAGAAAGTGCGACGCTTGCCAACGACACGCACCTGTCTCACACCAGCCATAAAAAATGCTTCATCCATCCTAGCACCTTGGCCCTTCATGCGATGGGGAATGGACATCGTGGAAAATCTACCACCAGCGTCGGGACAACGCGTCTTCTTCCTTGCCATGACTGACTATTTCTCTAAATGGATCGAAGTCGAAGCCTATCGAGAGGTAAAATGAAAAACACATCATTTCATTTATAAAGCGTGACATTATATGCAGATTTGGCATCACTTCAGAAATCATATGAGACAATGGCTCCCAATTCATCGATAGCAAGACGTGATCCTTTTGCAAACAATGGAACATCACGTTGGTCACGTCCACACCACGATATCCACAATCCAACGGCCAGGCTGAGTCCAGTAACAAGATCATCATAAATAATCTCAAAAAATGCCTCATAGGGGCAAAAGGAAGATGGGCCGGTAAACTCCCTTTAATATTGTGGTTCAATAGAACCACCCCCAAAAACACGACCGGACAAAGTCCCTTCTCACTAGTCTACGGGAGCGAGGCATTCATCCCCGCCGAACTACTCGTCCCAACTACCAGATACGGGTTACAAACCCCAGAACAAAACAATGTCGAGTTGGCCCATAATCTCGACACTACAAACAAGATCAGAGAAAGAGCCAGGATTCGAGTGGTCCAATACCAACAACAAGTCGCTAGGAGCTACAACAAGAATATACGTGTCAAAGTCTTCAAATTAGGAGATTGGGTCTTGAGGAAGACATTCCAAAATACCCGAGATCTGGCCGACGGAAAGCTAGTACCTCAATGGGAAGGACCTTACCTCATCAAAGAAAAACGTCGGACAAGGTGCATATCGATTGAAAACATGAGACGGACAACCACTTCCACGAAGTTGGAATACGACTCACCTAAAGTCGTATCATTTATAAATCTTTATACTTTCTCATGTTTCCATTACATTCATTTAATTACATTTGTTTGGTTCACTTCACTGACTTAAGCATCGGAGGGTCGTTGGGCTCAATCTCATCATTGTCTAGTTGCCCTTCTTAAGACGATTCAGATCGGTTCGATTTTTTCGCCCCAAAACAGTTCGGTTGCCAACATATTGGACCAGCTTGTCCATATATTTGTAGGAGGAACCCCCAACCTCCACAAACTCTTTTGCCTTGATCATCAAACATGTTTCTTCTTCTCTCATTTCTTCACCTTCCTTGTCAAGCATCAACCTTCTTATCGCCTTCTCTATCGCTCGCCTCTCCAGTTTTTCCTCAAAGTAGATCCCGATCTTCCAAACGTCGCTCACGTATCGAGAATTGGACATCTGGTCACCGATGAAAGGCAGGAAAATCATAGGCACTTCTGCATGGATGCTTTCTAGGATCGAATTCCATCCACCGTGGGTCCAAAACCCGCCCACGGAAGGGTTGGCCAACACATCTAGTTGTGGGGCCCAACTAACCACAAGGCCCCTTCCCTTCACACTCTCCATGAACTCCTCGGGCAGCAACGGATCATTTTGGTTCGACCCATGAACCAAGCCTGGCCGAACCGCCCACAAGAAGGGTTGGTTGGAGGCTTCTACGCTCTAAGCGAGCTCAAGAAGGTCCGACTTCGAGATGGAAATGAGTGTCCCGAGGCTTATATAGAGGACGGAGTTGAGTCCTTGGGTGTCCAGCCAAGGAGTGATGCAGCTAGTAGTGGTAGTAGAAGGCGGATTAAAGAGGTGGATTGGACCAGAAGCGAAGATGAGGATCCAGAGTTGGTCCTCAACTCTGGCAAGTGCATGAGGTTCGAGCTCCTTGAAGGAGTTGAAGATGATGTCGTCAGATGCCTTGATTTCTCTCAACATGGTAGGTATTACTTCGTCCACATGTGATTGGTCTTACACTTTAATCTTTGGGAGGTCTTTGATTTTAAGAGGTAATACTTCTTGCACCCTTGCCTCTTTGTATGTCCATTAATACATACATCATATCATACATACAAACATCAATATCCTATACTACATCCCATGTAAAATATAATTAGTTTTCTTTTGATATTAGTGAATTACACACACTTTCTAAATCTTATTATCTATTAAGTACTCCATTCATTTCACAATATTTAGATATTATGCAATTTTTATATTGTTTAAGACAATGTAAAAATAGAAAGTAGAATAATATTTTTTATTTATATTTAACTAATAGATAAGATCAAATCGACTACTTTGAGGGCAACAAAGAGATGTAATCAAGGTCTAATCATATTATAAAATCATGAGATCATGCAAGAGTGTGAAGAACATGCTTTAGAACAGATATTACTGGACATGCGAGGTCATCACAAGATCAAATATCATCATAATTGTCAATAAAATCATAGAAAAGATCAAATCTAGTCAAATAAAGGGAATTAGTAAGAGCAACTAGAACTACTAGTTTAGGGAAATCATTCCTAGAAGTAACATGAAGGACTCGAAAGGTTCTCGATTTAATGCTTTGGTGAATATATCGGCAATTTGATCTTCAGTCCTACAATGTTCTAGCAGAATGTTCCCTTTTTTCAACATGATCACGCAAGAAATGATGCCTAATATCTATATGCTTGGTCCTAGTGTGATGCACAGGATTTTTTGAGATGTTGATTGCACTAGTGTTAACACAAATAATCTTAAGAGGACCAAAAGACATACCAAAGTCTGCAAGTTGTTGCTTGAGCCACAGAAGTTGGGAACAACAAGCGACAGCTGCAATGTACTCAGCTTCGGTGGTTGAGAGAGCAATGGAATTTTGTTTCTTTGAGCCCCAAGAGACCAAGCATGGACCAAGGAACTGGGCCATCCCGGACGTGCTCTTCTGGTCAACCAAGTAGCCTGCATAGTCAGCATCTGTATATCCAAGAAGATTTAAAAGGAAATTCTTAGGATACCAGAGACATAGGTCGTCAGTTCCCTTGAGATAGCGAAATATGCGCTTCACTTCAGATAAGTGAGATTCCCTTGGATCAGCTTGAAACCTGACACATAAGCAAACAGAAAACACAATATATGGCCTACTTGCGGCTAGATACATCAAGGAACCAATCATGCCTCGATATAACTTTTCTTCCACTTTCTGTCCCGAATGATCTGCAGTGAGACGAGTGGCTGTGGAGATGGAGGTCGAGATGGCTTTGCTAGAATCCATTTTGAACTTCTTCAGGAGTTCCTTAAGATATTTCTGTTAATGGATTTGAATGTCATCATCCTTCTGAGTAACTTGCAATCCCAGGAAGAAGGATAGTTCCCCAATCATACTCATTTCAAACTCGCTGCTCATTAGATTTTTGAACTTTTCTACAAGAGCCAAGTTAGTGAAACAAAAAATAATATCATCAACATATATTTGGACCACAAGAATCTCACCTTTGATTTCTAGGATGAAAAGAGTTTTGTCGATCACACCACGTCGATAGCCATTGGCTGTTAGGAACTGGGCAAGATGATCATACCAAGCGCGAGGAGCTTGCTTAAGACCATAAAGAGCCTTTTCCAGAAAGTAGACATGGTCAGGGTGATCATCATCTTCGAATCCTGGAGGTTGCTTGACATATACCTCCTCTTGAAGAATTTCATTGAGAGAAGCAGTCTTCAAATCCATTTGGTATAGCTTGAAACCTCTGTGAGAGGCATAAGCTGTGAGTAATCTAATGGCCTCCAATCTTGCCACAGGGGCAAAGGTCTCATCATAGTCAATTCCTTCATGTTGATTATAGCCTTGAGCTACCAAGCAAGCCTTGTTCCTTGATACTGCACCTGAATCATCCAACTTGTTACGAAATACCCACCTAGTTCCTATGATGTGTCTGTTTTGAGGACGAGGAACTAGTCTCTAAACTTTGTTCCTTTCGAACTAGTGAAGTTCCTCTTGCATGGCTTGGATCCAGTCAATATCTTTCAGAGCCTCCGTGATGTTCTTTGGTTCTATAAGAGACAAAAAGGCATTGAAAGCACAATAGGTCATATCCTCAAATCCATACCTGACTGGATACTTGGAAGTTCTTTTGTCTCTGTTAGGAATGATCAAATCAGTTCTCGGTGCTTCAACATCAACGGATACAGCGGCTGAGGAAGATGCCGCAGCAGGATCAGCCACCGGAGCAGGAGCATCCTCAACAGTTTGAGGAATGGAGGGAACTGGGACAATAACGGCATCTTGAGGATCGGAGGGAACTGGAATGCTGTCTGAAGATGTTGCAGGTTTTGGATCAACCACGGTTGAGGGAACTGTGGGCGGAGAAGGACCAGACAAGTTGGGATAGGAGTTATGCTTGGAGGGAGCTTCATCATCTGAGTCTTCATTTGGCTATTTAAAAGGATCTTCCGAAGGAACTGAGGGATCCTGCACAGACTTTAAAGGCAATTTTTCATTGAAAATGACATAAATGCTTTCCTCTACCTTTTTAGTCCGTTTGTTGAAGACCTTGTATGCTTTGCTACTGGAAGCATACCCAATGAAGATTCTTTCATCACTCTGTGGATCAAACTTCCCCAGATTGTCTTTACCATTATTATGAACAAAACACTTGCAACCAAAGACTCTTGGATGAGCAATGTTGGGAACTCTGCCTCTAAGTAACTCATAAGACGTCTTCTCAAGCATAAGGCACAGCATTGCCCGATTCAAAATGTAGCATGCTGCATTGACAGCTTCTGCCCAGAAGGACTGAGAAAGACCACTCGAGATTAGCATGGTGCGAGCCATATCTTCCAAAGTTTTGTTCTTTCTCTCGACAACTCCATTTTGCTGTGGAGTGTAGAGAGCCGAGAAGTTATGATCAACTTCATGTTCCCTACAAAAAGTTAGAAAGTCTCCATTCTCGAACTCAGTTCCATGATCGGAACGAATGGCACGAAGAGATACATTCAAAGATTTTTCAAGTAAGGGAACTAACTCTCTGAACCTTTCAAACACTTCACTTTTAGATTTTATGAATAATGTCCAAGTGAATCTAGAAAAATCATCAACAAGTACTAGAATATACTTGTTTCCACCGATGCTTTGAACTCGCATAGGACCATAAAGATCCATGTGAATGAGCTCTAGAGGTTTAGAGGAACTTACCATTGTTTTGGACTTGAAGGAACTACGAACATGTTTCCCTTGAGCACAGTCAGAAAAGATATCTGACTTTTCAGCATTGATTTTGGGAAGGCCACGGACCAGTTCCTTTTGATGTAGCTTGTGGATTAGCTTGATGCTTGCATGACCCAGACGTTGATGCCATAGATTCGTCTAATTTTCAATTGACGAAAGACACAGTTTCTGTTTGGGAACAAATTTTGGATCAATAACATAGACATTATTGAACCTTTTGCCTTTTAAGATCTCCTTTCCTCGATTGTCTTCCACAATACATTCCTTAGAGGTAAAGCGAACTTCATTTTTTCCTTGATCACACAGCTGTGACACACGTATTAGATCAAAACCCAAATTTTCAACAAGGTTAACGTTACTTACCTTTATGTGATCTGTTAGATTCACATTTCCAGTTCCACAGATTGCTCCATTTCTCTTATCCCCGAAGGAAATGGTTCCTCCTCGCTGTTTCTAAAGTGAGGACATCTTGCTTCTGTTTCCGGTCATATCGCACGAGCAACCACTGTCTATGTACCATTTGTCCTGTTGCCTCACTTCGTCCTGCACAATGGAACTTACTTTTTGAACCCAGCCAAGCTTAGCTTTTCTGGGTAAATTAGATTGACAGTTTTTCTGTGGTTTAGGAGCAGAAGCATAATAATAAGGATCATTCAGGTTAATAATAGTATGTATCTTTTTTTATTGTTCATATCCTGGTTCCTTTTCCTAGAATTTTCCTCCATTTGTCTTTTCTTATGAATACATTCATGAATATAATGACCATTTTTATCACAATGCCAGCAAACTCGGTTGTAAACAACATGACCATACTTATCACGACCAGGCCTGAATGGTCTTTCATGTTTTCTATGCTCAAAGTCAACTTTCTTACCTTTAGTTCCATGAGCCTGATCAATGTACATTTTATGAGCATTATGTCCATCAAACCAGGTTTGCTTACCTTTCGGCTTCTGCTCTAGCACTTTTACCTTTTCTTCCAGAAACTGGTTTTTGTCACGAGAGGTTTGTAAAGCACAATTGAGAGTTTCATTTTTCTCGACCAGTTCCCTTGTTAGCTTCTCATTTTTAGTAGAGCATGAATCCTCAGAATCTTTTTTTCCAGGATAACCAATACCATATCTTTGCTTAACAAACACAGTTTGATTCAAGGTTTTCTTATTGGTAGAATCAGTAAGGTCGTCAAGTTTTTTCATTATTTCAGCAAGCATGGCAGATTTATTCTTTTCAGAGTCGGTATGAGCAACAATAGGAATATCAACATGCATGGGTTCCTTTTCTCTAGTAATACATGAATCACATTTCCTAGAGGAATTAGCAAGTAATTTTTCAGTTTCATCAAGTTTCTTGCTCCAAACAGAATTTTCAGTAGATAAACATGAGCTTTCATCTTCACATTCTTCTAGTTTTTCCTGAAGGGAACTATTTTCCTTTCCAAGTTTCTTAATGAACTTGATCAATTATTTCTTATCACATTGAAGAAGAGATTTAGTAAAGTCAGAAGAAGATACCTCAGAGTCATCCGATTCAGTTGAATCTTCTTTAGCCATTAAGCACCTTCCTCCAAAGGGTCCATTCAGATCCAGTTCCCCATTAGAGTCCTCTGAATCATCTCTAAAGGTAGCGAAAATAGTTTTTTTCTTCATAGGCTTGTCATCTTCATTTGGGTTCTTTGGACAATTCTTAGCAAGATGTCCCCTTTCCTTTTATTGATAACAAGCGTACTCTGAGAGATCTCTCTTCTGAAAGGATTTCTTGAATTTTCCCTTAATGAAGTGCTTCTTAATGTGCTTAGTGACAAGGGCAGTCATTTCGTCTTCTTTTTCTTCAAGATCTGAGTTTTCTTCCTCCATTTCCAATCTTGTAAAGGCCTTTGAGATTTTTAAGGCAATTCTCTTCTCAATCTTCTTGGCAGAACTTGTTTTGAGAGCCTCCCTTTCTTCAACTTCAAGTTTCCCTATGATCTGAGTTAGGACTCTCTTGATAAGATTGAACTTCGAGTTGAGTCCATTGATGATGGCGAGAGATTTGGACCACTCATAAAGCTTGACATTAGCATTGTTGAGTTTAGTGACGACTCTTATGAAACACGAGTGGTACTTTTCCAACATCTCGAAAGTATGGTACTCTCCTTCTAGAGCAAACTTGCTGCTCTTTTTGAGTTCTTCACTTCCTTCATGCATCTCCTTGAGAGCTTTCCAGATGCCTTGGGCAGTTTCAATTCCTATCACCTTGTTCATGTCTTCTCTTGTCAAGCCATTGAGAATGAGTTGACGAGCCTTAGCATTCTTTTCCTTGATGGTGTAGTACTCATGCTTCCAATCTGCTTCAGCCAGATCCGCAAGAACAACGCCATCACCATTTTCAATCATGCGCCAGCACTGATAGTCAATGGTTTGAATGTGGTTTGTCATGCATTTCTCCCACCATTATTCTTCTCTCTTTTTCCGGATGTAAGGCTTGTTGATTGATATTCCCAAATGAAATTCACTTGAACTAGACATCCTGAAATTTGTAAACTAACACAAATCTAGAGCGTCTGCTCTGATACCAATTATAGGATCATACGTGTTAGAAATCAAAGGGAACTGAGAGTTTAGTTCCTTAGCAGCGGAATATGTAATAACACAGATTCAAGACCAATTCCTTAGAGTGGGAACCTTTGATAACCAACTAGTTATCCAGGATAAAACTCACTTCCTCTCTTTTAAGAAGATTTCAAAGTCTACTTCTTTTATTAAGCTTCGATTACAATCAACTATAATAAAACACACAGATTAAAGACTTAAGACACACTTAAGACTCTCTACCTAGTTCGACCTAATCAAGCACAAAAAGAAAGCGACTTACACAGTTCTTCTCACAAGAACAAGCTTTGTAGAGACACAAACACAAAATGGGCACGAACATCACCATCAACAGTAGAGACATAAATGAAATGGTGATGAACTTCTTCAACAATCAAATGGGTCTTATCCTGATTCCAAAGAACCCAAATACCACCCTTAAAGCCTTCCGCATCCATTCGAATACTATGAGAAAAATCCATCCGGTCACAAACCTTTTGAGCCCTAACCCTAGAAATTCGAGGCTCATCAAAACGACAACATCAACAGCATGATAACGAAGAATATACCTGCAGGCACTCCGAAAACTGTCATTCCCGGCGCCACAACAATTCCATACTAGACAATTTTTAGGAAACCAGAAAGGGAAGAGAGATGGGAATCCCTCATTGGGTATGACCAGACAAGGCCATATCCAAATTAATCGACTCCAGTATACCATCCAGCTCAACATCCTTAATCTGAAGAAGATCGACCACACCAGGTCCATTGTAAGGTTGAACCGTCGGTGCTGGCAGGAGAAGAAAAGGGACCTCAGTGGGGGCGTTAGACCCGAATTGAAGATGGGGAGGATTTTTAATCAAAACCTGATCATAAGAACATGAATCAACAGAGTTATAAGCCCTTTTCAAAAGCCCACGAGCATCCCTTTCCCTTGATTACTGAGCAGGGAAGGATGGCCCATTATGAGATGAAGAGCGGCCCATTGAAGAGTCATTCGGCCCAATAGCGCCCTTAACAAAACCCTCACCCGAAGCCAAAGCTAAATCATCTGCAACCGTGTTGCACACGTTAGGGAAATTCAGCGAGCTAACGACAATCGACAGTTTATCATTACTTGTGCTTAGAGGCGCATAGACCACCAACTCCTTCAAAATTTCCTTTATTATAACACCTGAATATTTCCTTCCTTCTTCTCTTGGATCTTTTTTGGGAAGAACTAGAAGATTTACCTCCCTTCACACTAGGGCCCCGAATATTATCTTTCCTAACCTCCCGATCCCCTGAATCTTTATCGATCTCCCGGTAATTGGAACTAGGTTGAATTGCCGAATCTTCAGCCAAGATCTTATCCAGTGCCTCAAACCGATTAGACCCCCCGGAAACACTGCTACCCGCCGGCGGACCTTCCGGTTCACCTTTATTTCTCCGCGTGAACTTAACCCAAGCACCGGACCAACCCTCACCATCATCAGCAACCGCAGCAGGGTGCGAATCGCTAGGTAATCCACCGTTATCAGACTTGGAAGTCGACGGGGTCACCGGAGGCTTCGTAACAAGGGGACACTACGAAATGAGATGTCCGTATCGGCCACATTTAAGACAAATTCTATGTAAACCTCATTTTCAATCCGAAACACGCTTCCATTAATCATCATGGAACCCTTTATAGGTCTAGTTAAATCCACCTCCACAGATACCTGGGCAAAACGACATATGTTGGCGAACAAGGTTTTCATATCAACCTTAATAGGGCGACCAACACCAGCCGCCAGGCTCAGCAAAACTTTCTCCTCATATAACATAATGGGCAAATCAGCAAACCCGATCCAGGCAAGGAGTCGTAGTAATGACATCCGTCAAAGGATTAAAATTCGGCGACCAACCTAGAATGATAAGGTAGTGACCAAACACAGTCCAAGGTCCACCCGTAAGTGCCTTCATGTAATCTCCTTCGGATTCAAAGCGAAACACATAATACCCATTAGGCATATTCGCCACCATCATCTTACCACTAGGTTTCCAGAGTTCCTTAAGTTTTTGCTCCATAATCGCAAATAGAACATACCCTTCAAGGACCTTAACAATCATCGCAGATTTCCAGGCCGCAGCTAACACCTCCAAGAGATCCGAGGAAATCCTGACCACCGGGTCGCTATCAGCACCGCCCGGGAAAGAAACTTGGATCCTACCATCCACAAACTCATCATCAAGCACATAATGTTGTTGGCCGTTAACTCCCATCACCATTTCTTTCCAAGTCTTCGGAGGATCATGCAGCTTAAGGGGAGGAGAGTCCTCTTGCATGTTTTGGGCGGTCGGAGAGAAGTCGAGGAAGCAACGGCGGGATGCGGAGAAACCATAGAGAGAGCGTTTTATGCATATATCATATATGTGTGTTTGTGCCTTTTTATCACACCTAGCTATAGCTATGATCGAAGTGTATGGTTACTAAAATTTACTCCCTCCAATCAGAATTATATGCCGTTTTAGGTGCTTACTTTAGTCTAAAGTACGTAGTATAAATTGTTGAAGTTTTTAAGGAAATTAATTTAGATTGAGTTACTAGAATTTTAATCTAATTTTGTTTTTGTTTCCTTAAATTGTTCCATTTTTGGACTCAATATATGGTAATTAAGGCTCCCTCCATTTCACAATACACCTTTAGATATAATTATGGATTCATATTATTTGCATTCTACATTGTACTTAATACGTAGCTTTTTGAAAATAGTGAATCTACAGTCAAGTATCTCAAACTCATCACTTTCTTCATTATTCTGGATTTAATATTTTCTAATGTGTTTTCATGGTTACACAATAAGAACCCTATATTTAGCAATAATCTCTTTTAACTACTAGTTTAACATTTTTTCTAGGGGTTCACCCCTTTTACTTTAGGGGATAGTTTAGAAATAATTTCCAAATTTAAACTCTTAACATGTGTTAAAGGACACACATTAGAAAAACAGTTAAATATAAAGAAAAAATAGTATTCTACTTTCTATGTTTACATTGTCTTAAACAATATAAAAATTGCATAATATCTAAATATTGTGAATGAATGGAGTACTTAATAGATAATAAGATTTAGAAAGTGTGTGTAATTCACTAATATCAAAAGAAAACTAATTATATTTTACATGGGATGTAGTATAGGATATTGATGTTTGTATGTATGATATGATGTATGTATTCATGGACATACAAAGAGGCAAGGGTGCAAGAAGTATTACCTCTTAAAATCAAAGACCTCCCAATGATTAAAGCACGAGACCAATCACAGGTGGACGAAGTAATACCTACCATGTTGAGAGAAATCATGGCCTTCGACGGCATCATCTTCAACTCCTTCAAGGAGCTCGAACCTCATGCACTTGCCAGAGTTGAGGACCAACTCTGGATCCCCGTCTTCGCTTCTGGTCCAATTCACCTCTTCAATCCGCCTTCTACTACCACTACTAGATGCATCACTCCTTGGCTGGACACCCAAGGACTCAACTCCGTCCTCTACATAAGCCTCGGTACACTCGTTTCCATCGAGAAGTCGGACCTTCTTGAGCTCGCTTGGGGCGTAGCAGCCTCCAACCAACCCTTCTTGTGGGCGGTTCGGCCAAGCTTGGTTCGTGGGTCGAACGAAAATGATATGTTGCTGCCCGAGGAGTTCATGGAGAGTGTGAAGGGGAGGGGCCTTGTGGTTAGTTGGGCCCCACAACTAGAGGTGTTGGCCAACCCTTCCGTGGGCGGGTTTTGGACCCACAGTGGATGGAATTCAATCCTAGAAATCATCCTTGCAGGAGTGCCCATGATTTTCCTGCATTTCATCGGTGACCAGATGTCGAATGCTTGATATATGAACGACGTTTGGAGAATCGGGCTCTACTTTGAGAAAAAACTGGAGAGGCGAGCGATAGAGAAAGCGATAAGAAGGTTGATGCTTGACAAGGAAGGTGAAGAGATGAGAGAAGAAGCAACATGTTTAATGATCAAGGCAAAAGAGTGTGTGGAGGTTGGGGGTTCCTCCTACAAATCATTGGACAAGCTGGTCCAATATGTTGGCAACCGAACTATTTTAAGGTGAAAAGATCGAACCGACCTGAATCGCCTTAAGAAGGGCAACTAGACAATGATGAGATTGAGCCCAACGGCCCTCTGATGCTTAGGTCAGTGAAGTGAACCAAACAAATGTAATTAAATGAATGTAATGGAAACATGAGAAAGTATAAAGATTTATAAATGATACAACTTTAGGTGAGTCGTATTCCAACTTTGTGGAAGTGGTTGTCCATCTCTTGTTTTCAATCGATATGCACCTTGTCCGACGTTTTTCACAAAATAAAATAACCAAAAAGAAATTGGAAAAGATAACATTTGTTACCAAATATTATCCTTTACGATTTTTTATATTTTGTTTCCATAAAAGATATACAAATAATCCTCTAACAATATGGAAACATATATATCGTTATCTTCTCTCTCTAAGATAAAGATCTACCCTAATAAGACAGCCGCCGCTCTTGATATCTCGTTTCAGCTAGCGTGGCTTCATCACTCTTCAGTTCATGTGCCAATTCCCAATTTTGGCGTCTTGGTCTTTGTTCTGCATTTCCTGATCCTGAGTTCCCTGTTCAGCTAGACATATGGAACCATTAATAGCAAAGTGTTTATCATCGTCAAAACTAGAAAAACTGAAGGAGGGAACTTTCAAGGGAACTAGAGTGCCTGAAAGTTCACATCCTAACAAGCTTGTATGAAGAACTAGCATAGGATGAAAAATGAGAAATATTTTGGCATGTAGAATCGGGTAGCGTATTTAATTTATTCGTGGGTAGACGATCCATTCAAAAAATCTAACTCGATTATATAAATAATCACCTGAAATAAATTGAATAACGGGTGATTGGTGGGTCGGGTGAAACGGATGACACATGGGTATGAGTGATATAAATCTTCCCCATCACCTGATCCATCATCCGTACTTCACCCATCAACCCGTCAAAAATTCTAGTTCTAATTATATTCTATTATAATTTATATCTTCAACTTTTGTTTGTTTATGTTTAAAAATAATTAAAAAAATCTAATAACATTCATCAAATCCTATAGTTAGAAACACTGTTTTCATATATTGAAAAAAATTAATTAATTTTTGCACTTTATTATGTATTTCATTACATTTATATAATCATAAAAATAATAATGAAAATGTTATGCGAATAATCCGACCCACCCGAATCACCCGTGGATGATGGATGGGTCGGATACGGGTGAAATGATCGACCCACCTGAATCACCCGTGGATAATTATTCCAACCAGATCCTACACACAATAGCTGAACAAGTAGAATTAATACATGATAAAATCAGCACTAAAACAATCAAATTCCCTAGAAACATATCTAGACCTCATTTCCAAATCCAGGGAATTACAAAAGAAACTCTTTAAAATATCTCTTTAGCCCCTTCCCTTACTATCCTTGAAAAAATTGAACAAAAGTTAAAAGGTAAGGAAATCAACTGTGTCAATGAATGCAACAACAATACCAACACAGACTCTAGTAATCCTTCAGATAATTCTGAAAGTGAAGAAGGCCCATCCAATAAAAAGGCTATAGAAACCTTGCAAACTTGTTTTGAAGAGAATCCCCTTACCATTAATAAAGTAAGAAGAAACCATGGTAGACCACAAGCACATAGAAAAATATTTAGAAATACAGACACTAGAAATTTCTACCCTAGGTCTAGACGGGTGGGCAATCTCTCTATGAATGGAACATAGACGGTAAGTCTGAACATGAGATACTTAATGCCTTACAAGAAATGGGTATGGCTAATATAGCCTATACATCTGGTAGAAAAGACCCCAAGACATTCTTTTTCCTTCTAATTATCGGATTTACAGGACAATTAAATAATTGGTGGGATAATGCTCTATTTTCCTTTCAACGAGAAGAGATCCTTGAATTCATAAATGATGAAGGAGAGCCAGAACCAGTTCATCAACTAATATATACTATTAGTATGCATTTTATAGGCAACCCTAGGGAGGAAATCCAAGCCAATAGAGAAATTCTTTCCAACCTTAGATGCAGAACCCTTAGTGATTATAGGTGGTATAAAAATGTTTTTCTATCTTATGTCTATAAAAGAGATGACTGCAATAAGGGTTATTGGAAAGAGCGTTTCGTCTCTGACCTTCCAACCTTGTTTGCTGAAAGAATAAACCAAAAAATAAAAGCTGAAATTCAAATAGAAGATATCCGTTGGAAAGATATGACCTATGGTCAACTTACAGCCTTTATTAAAAAAGAAGGGCTAGCCCTTTGCTCCGAATTAAAATTTTAGGCCAAGTATGGTAAAGAAAAAGGTTCTAGGAGAAAAGAACTAGGCAACTTTTGTGAGGCTTTTGGCCTTGCCAAAATACAACCCCCTTCTAATAAAAAGATCTATAAAGATAAACACAAAAAAATTAGTTCAGAAAACAAATATGGTAGATCTAACTACCCTCCTAAGAAAAGATTCCAACCAATGAAAACAAATAAAAAGATTATCTGTTATAATTGTGGTAAGCCAGGCCATAAGGCAAATAATTGTAGCCTCAAACAAAAGATCAATGAAATCTTTCAAGACGATAGTAACCTAAAAAAATGATTGACAAAAATTCTCCTAGAAGATACTGAGGATGATAATTATGCCCATGATTCTTCAGACTCCGATAATTCAGGAACAACACACATTTGTAACGTTATCACAAAAGGCAATGAGAAAGAAACCCTTTTTGAACTCATAGATAAACTTGAGGATCCACAGGTAAAACAAGAATATTTTATGAAACTTAAAGAACTAATATTCAAAGAACAACAACCTTCAGTAAACAATTGTTAATAAATGAAACAAAAGACCTTGAACTCAAAACAAGAATAGCTCATCTAGAACTGTTAAACACTTTTGAAGCTAGCTCCAGTTCTAACTCTATTTCACAACACCCTGAGAATGAATCTCTCCCTAATGAAGAACCTTTTGTCTCTGTAATAAAAAAGATAAAATTTAAAAAATGGTATGTTAACATCACCATAAAAATAAAAGACTTTACTCTCTCTACTATTGCTCTTATTGACAGTGGAGCTGATCTTAACTGTATTTGTGAAGGTTTAATCCCTTCAAAGTTTTACCATAAAAGTAATGAAAAGATCCATAATACTAGTGGTGGTAGAATGAACCTTAGCTACAAGATCCCTAAGGCCTCTGTTTGTAACAATAGTTATTGTTTCAAAAACTCCTTTATTATGGTAAAAGGCCTTACCCAAGAAATAATCCTAGGAACACCCTTCCTAACACAAATATATCCTTTTATAATTGACGGAAATGGCCTACATACTGAGGTTGTGGGAAAAAGACTAAGTTTCGAATTAATTTCCCCAGTAAAACAAAAAGATATATCCATATTACAATCTTCATCCATAACCAGAACCATAAACTTAATAACAAAGAAAAGATCATTCTTGCACTCCCTTACTAAAGAAA
Source organism: Rheum nobile (assembly GCA_027886185.1). Taxonomy (NCBI): domain Eukaryota; kingdom Viridiplantae; phylum Streptophyta; class Magnoliopsida; order Caryophyllales; family Polygonaceae; genus Rheum; species Rheum nobile. The sequence goes on along the minus strand of WOAB01000169.1, from coordinate 2,026,951 downwards.
TTGCATACCTTAAAATTGAAGAAAAACTTGGAAACCCTAGTCTACAAAAACAGGTCCTTGATCTATAAGAATTATTTAAAAAACGTGTCTGCTCAAAATCTGCTACAGCCTTCTAGGAAAGAAAAAAACATCAAGTCTCACTTCCTTACGAAAAAGACTTCAAAGAAATTGACATTCCTACTAAAGCCAAACCCATACAAATGAATCAGGAACTCCTACAATTTTTTAAAGAAGAAATAAACTCCCTCTTACTCAAACAACTTATAAGACCCTCTAAGTCTCCCTGGAGATGTACAGCCTTATATGTTAACAAACAAGCTGAAAAAGAAAGAGGAGTCCCTAGATTAGTAATTAACTACAAACCTTTAAATAAAGCTTTACAATGGATTAGATACCATATCCCTAACAAAAGAGATTTACTTAATAGACTTTCTGATTCTAATATCTATTCAAAATTTGACATGAAAAGTGGATTCTGGCAAATCCAAATAGAAACCAAAGATAGATATAAAACAGCATTCACAGTTCCGTTTGGACACTATGAATGGAATGTAATGCCCTTTGGTTTAAAAAATGCCCCCTCAGAATTCCAAAAAATAATGAATGACATTTTTAATCCCTACTCAAGTTTTACAATAGTCTACATTGATGATGTTCTTGTCTTTTTTAAAAGTATGGAAGAACACTTCAAACACCTTAACACTTTCTTACACATAATAGAAAAGAATGGTCTGGCGGTTTCTGCCTCTAAAATAAAATTATTCCAAACACAAATCAGGTTCTTAGGTCACAACATTTACAATCAAACCTATAAACATGAGCATTGAATTCACTAACAAATTTCCAGATGAAATAAAAGATAAAAACCAACTACAAAGATTCCTTGGATGTCTTAACTACGTCTCAGACTTCTTCCCTAACCTAAGACAGATCTGTGCCCCCTTATTCCAAAGACTCAAGAAAATTCTACCTACTTGGACCACTGAACACACCAAGGTAATCCAACTTCTAAAAGACAAAGTCAAATCCATACCTTGTGCTAGCATTCCTCACCCCTCTGCTTTCATGATAGTAGAAACAGATGCCTCAGAATTAGGTTTCGGTGGCATTCTCAAACAAAGACTACCTGATCAAACAAAAGAGTCCCTTGTTAGGTACTACTCTGGTGTCTGGTCTGGACCACAAAAGAATTATAGTACTGTTAAAAAAGAAGTCTTATCTATAGTCTCTTGTATTTCTAAGTTTCAAGATGATTTATATAACAAAGAATTTCTTCTTCGTGTAGATTGTCAATCTGCTAAAGAAATTTTGCAAAATGATGTTCAAAATCTAGTCTCAAAACAGATTTTTGCTAGATGGCAAGCGATTGTTTCTGTATTTGATTTCAAATTAGAATTTATAAAAGGAAAAGACAATTCTTTACCAGACTTCCTTACAAGAGAATTTTTGCAGGGAAAAACTGTTGATTAAAGGTGTTTCCAGCCTTCAAACTTTAGATGAAGCTTTACAATGACCTAAAGAAAGAAGTTTACAGTCATTGGTCAATTCCTTTTTATCGCAGAGCCCTTAAAAAAGCCCGTTTATCTTTTGAAACAACCAATGAGAAAAATTTAGACAAAATTTGGTCCCTCCTAGGACAAATAGAAAACTACAGCGTAATTCTTCACAAAAGTACCAGGGCTGCTAATGAACAAATTTTAGCAGTTTTAAGGGAAAAAGAAATCCCGTTTTAAACCATTTTCATAACCTCCTCTTTACCTTCTTTTCTTACAAAGAATTTCTCCCATGGATAAAAGACTTTTCTCTATGAGATATCACTTCAAAAGATGCAAAGACCAACTTGAAAGAAGCCTTTGGATACCAGCTATTCGAGAATTGGTTGAGCTTGGAGGAAGTGCTAGCCTTATTGCATATTTAAAGGAGCTTGAAATTGAAGTCCAACAACGACTTGCTCGTCTCCCCTTTTTATAAAAGCATTCTTAGGTATGGATCCCAAAGATAGAAAACAGACACCACATGACTACATCAGTCCGTCCTCCACTTCCTCCCTAGTCCTAATACATAACAGATTCCAAGCTCTTTCAAAATTTCCACCTCTTCCATATAGCCAAGCCCACTTGTCACAAAAGACTCCTGCTAAAATAGACCACAAAAAAGACAGTCCCTTCTACCCATATTTTTTAAAACCAAGTCCTATTACCTTAGTCTACTTAACACCAGAACACTCTCCCATTGGACAAAGCCAATTAGAACCATACCTCAAAAAGTTGTTCCCCTTTGATCTCCATTGGTTTCCAGAGAACCCCTCCAAAACCAAAAAGTTCTATGAGTTTATCCTGGTTGAGTCGGGTTTTGTGGAAATCTCCCACAACATGTGTACAATAGACCCCTCCCGCATCTCCTATTCTAAATGCAGAATTCGCAATGTCCTTTCAGTCTCAGACTGGTCCGACCCCTGGACCTTAAAATCTTTCTCCCTTCCAGATGCTATTCCAAATCTCCCAGGCTACACTTACCAAGACTACAAAAATGCTTAGGAAAGAATATTTTTGCTTAGACCCTTTAATCACTCATGGTTCTTCTTCTTTGACAAACACTGCCCAGATGGCTTCCCCATCTAGTTCTATGAGTGGTGGCTTACTTTCGGAGCCACGAAAAACATTTACCGTGTTGAGATAAAAAGGGTATACTATTCTTATCTTTACCATTCTCAACAAAGACCCTTCACAAAAAGCCTTCGCTTCCACCGTGACTTCGGTGTAGCATGGATCTTCTGTTGGACTAATGAGACCCTACAAATACAACCACAAGGCTACCCTTTGACCCTTTGTAGATGTTTCAAAATAAGATGATGGGAAAAGTTTATCATTTCCACACTCACCACCGAAAAAATAAGAACAACCCTCCAACAAAAGACACCAAACCCAACGGTCTCTCCTACAATAGTCACAACAACAACTTCTACTCCTCCTCTTGCAAAGATCCCATCTCCTCATATTGCAAAAGAACAACAGAAACAATGGGAAGCTTTCCAAGCTTTTCAGAAGTTCCTTGCCTAGGAAAAACAAAGCTATGCTGACAGCTGTGATACTCCAGACCCTAATCCACCTCCCTCTCCAGTGGATGATCCAGAACAGTTCGCCTAAGACCCTTATGCTATGTAAACAAAACCGTCCTGACTATTTTCGTGCTCAAAAAAGAAAAAGAAAATAAGAGAAAAAAGAAAAACAAAAAAGAGCTTATGTTTTTATTTTGGGGGGTATATTCTAGCCTCTTTAAAATATCTCCTCTGTATATTACGATACCCTGAGAAGTGCCCTTAAAGAAAAAGTTCAACAAAAGCCCAAGAACAAGAAGAACAAAAGCCCAAGAAGAACAAGCCCAAGATGAAAAAAGCCCAAGAACAAAAGGAACAAAAGCCCAAGAAGAACAAGCCCAAGTAGAACAAAAGAATCCACTTATAGCAACAGACAAAAAGACCCCACTTGCAGCAATGGACAAAAGGACTCTGATCAGTGCTATTTTATAGCACATTTCTAGGGATTATTACCAGGTTTGAGGCGCCATTTGGTGGGATTTTATGCACAATTGGAGAATATGGAGTTGGAGCAGAGAAGTGTGGTTTTGGTGGTCTGGAGGAACTTATTGGAGACATCCAGAAGAAGAGAAGTTGACCGCCTGAGGAGACAAGCAAGATCCATGAAGAAAACCACTTGAGACGCGGAGAAGTGAAGAGCCGCGACCAAGCAGCGGGGAGCAGAAGGCCGCGGCCAAGATTTCCAGGAGATGGGCGATAGCGAAGGGGCCGCGACCACGGCCCGAAGGCCGCGCCCGCGGCCGAATTATGGGGATTTAATTGTGTAATTCGAGAGCAAACCGCGACCGCGGCCAATAAGCTGCGACCGCGGCCATCAGCGGGAGTCAGCCCGAGAGTTTTCCGAACTTTGTTCTTTTTCCATTTTTCTTTATTTTATTTATTTTCGAATATTAGTTATTTCCTTGTAGGATAATGTTTGTGATCTTGGAGGTTTAGGTTAACTTATTTAACCTAACCTTCACAGCCTCCATTCAGAGTGCCTATTATTATTCTGGATTATCGTATGTTCAGTATTCAGAGTTTTTCCCTTTCAACAATTATGTCTTTCAGTACTATGAGTAGCTAAGCACCCATTGCTTAGTCCGGCATGTGAAGCTTTTTCTATGGTTTGATTGCGAGGTTAATTCTCTATTTCCTATTTCCTTTGGATTTATATATTTCTTCTTGCCCTTATTCATATGGATTGTTATTGATTTGACTAGACTGATCACCTAGTTAGGTTTAGTAATTATCTATTGCTAGGGTTTGGAATTGACCGGTCGGTGATTCTTTATCTAGAGTAGCATCCATAATTATCTACGATTGGTAGGACTAGATTATTATGAAAGAAGTTACTAGGACTGGTAGGACTAGTAACTATACAAGAATAGGGACAGGAATAAACAAAGGAAAGGAATAGAGAGAACCTATGACCAATCTACCATAGGAAAAGTGGATCTTGCTTGGCTAAGTGTTTTTCCCACATTTGATTACACTCTTTGCTTATTTGCTTTGTTTACTTTCTTGATTACAAAACCAACCAAAAACTCCCCCCTCTTGTTACTATTGCATGTGAACAACCCATAGATTAATCCCTTCCTCCCTGTGGATTCGATCCTTACTTGCCCTAACTACTTGTTTAGGTTTGTCTAGGTTTATTTTGATTGAGTGGTATACGACAATCGCTTGTCAAAATTGGCGCCGTTGCCGGGGACGGCAAGTGTTGATTTTTCTGTGTGTTTGTGTGTGTGTGTTCCTTTGGTGTGGATCTATCTTATGGTCCATACACGTGCTACTAACTCCCCTCTACTTGGTGTTGATTCAGAGATTGAGAGGACTCTTTCCCAGAGTCGCAGAGTAAATCGTGCTTTGGTTTTTGATAATACTGCGTTCGAGATGGCTGAAGAAGAACAAACGTTGAGGCAGTTGACTGCGCCCAACCTGCAGCAGCAACCGCTGGCTGTGCGGTTTCCTGAGTTGGCTGAGGGCGTGAGTTTCGAGTTGAAGTCTGGGTTAATCCACTTACTCCCCCACTTCCATGGTATGAGTGGTGAAGACCCCAATAAACATCTTGCTGAGTTTCATTCGGTGTGTAGTAGTATGAAGCCGAAGAATGTAACTGAGGACCAGATTAAGCTGAGGGCCTTTCCTTTTTCACTGAAGGATGCGGCCAATGACTGGTTCTACTATCTCACTCCAGGGAGCATTGACACATGGGTCAAGATGAAGAAAGCCTTCCTGGAGAACTACTTTCCGGCTACAAAACTGAATAGCCTGAAGCAAGCTATCAGCAACATCGAGCAGCAGTCTGGTGAATCGCTCTACGAGTATTACGAGCGGTTCAAGAAGATGATATCCAGCTTCCCCTTCCACGGCTATTATGAGCAAGACCTCGTACTTTATTTGTATGGGGGTCTTCTTGATGAAGAGAGAAGGATGGTGAACGCTGCTTGTGGAGGGAACATCCTCAACAAGACTCTTGTTGCAGCTTTTGAGACCTTCTTTGAGCTATCTGCGGGCTCAAGACAGTTCAGTAAAAGGACGGGCGCCCAATCCGTGAAAGCTGCAGAGTCTCAGCCCAATTCTACTCTTCTTGCTGAAGTCGCTGAGATGAAGGAGATGATGAAAAGATGCATGATGAGAGGTGGCTTGTAGCAAGTCAAATCATGTGGGATATGCTATGAGAATACACATCCAACTGATGCATGTCCCACCTTGCAAGAACCAACTGCTGAGGTGAACGCTATTGGCGGATATGGCCCTCAAAGGCCAAAATATGACCCATACTCCAGCACCTACAATCCCGGGTGGAGAGATCACCCAAATTTGAGGTACAGGAACCAACAGAACACTCATCAGGGGCAGGAGACCCAGGACTATCAGCAGAGGCCCCCACAGTTTCTCCAGCGTCCACAGCAGTACCAGCAGCCTGGGGGTCAGCAACAATTTAGAGCTCCTTATGAACAAAGACCCTAGGGCCAGAGTTCCAGTGTCTCCACATCCGTCGACGACCAGATAAAAGCTCTCAACCAAGGCATACTATTAATGTCAAATGCTATGGTCCAAACAAATAAAGAGATGGGAGCACATATCCAAGCGCTAGCAAATACGGTGGCCCAGAATCAACAGGAGCACAAATCCAGTATTCAAAACCTGGAGAAGCAGATGGGTCAACTGTCTATGGCGGTGAGCAGGCTAGAGGCTCGTGAGTCGGGGAAACTACCCTCTCAAACGGTAGTCAACCCAAAAGAGAATGTGTGCGCCATGATACTGAGAAGTGGTGCTGAGATAGAGGCCATGAAGGTTGCTGAGAAGGAGGTCCAGGTGACCAAGGAGGAAAGCCACCAAGAAAACGAGGTCGAAGGCAAGTTCGGCAAGGGAGAGAAGGAGCCGCGACCGTGGCACGAAGGCCGCGACCGCGGCCTGTTCGCTAATGAAAATGCTGATTTATTCTCCCCCGAGGTCGAGAGCCAACCGAAACCGCGGCACGAAGGCCGCGACCGCGACCTGTTCGCTGAGAAGATTTCTGAAGTGCTGAAGCAACCGCGGCCGCGGCCAGGCTACTTTGTACGTGGACGACTACGTACGACCTGATTTTCCTCCCCTCTTCTCCGAGAAGCCTTCCGCACCATTCCCAGAGGCTCTAGCGGACACCAGGAAGCCTGCCAGGGATAAGGATATGTTCGACTGGGTGAGCAACTGCGAGGTAAATGTCCCTTTACTTAAACTTTTGACTAGTATCCCTCGTTATGCTAAATTTTTGAAGGAGATCTGCACACAAAAGAGGAAGCGCTCAGTGAAGAAGAAGAAGAAGGTGGTGGTGAGTGAGAACGTGTCCGCTATACTGCAAAAGCGGATACCCAAGAAGGCAGATGATCCAGGAATGTTCACCATTCCCTGCAAGATTGGAGGTACCCTGTTCGACAGGGCATTACTTGACTTGGGTGCCTCCATCAATGTGCTGCCACTCGCTCACTACGAGTCCTTAGACATGGGGCCACTTGAGAAGACGGGGATTGTCATCCAGCTGGCGGACAATTCAATTGTCAATCCAAAGGGAATTCTGCAGGATGTGCTGGTACAGGTGGACCACTTAGTGTTCCCTGTAGACTTCTTCGTCATGGACACTGGGCAGGACAAGGATTCACCTGTGATGCTGGGAAGGCCGTTTATGAACACGGCCAGTACAAAGATTGATGTGAGTAGCAGTTCACTCACAATGGAGTTTGACGGGGAGACGGTCGGGTTCAGCATAGACGACCAGAAGAGACACCCTCCTGATGGTGACCCCGAGCGCTCATTGGAGGTGAGCGAACCAAGTTGAGAAGAGGAGGAAGCGGTATGTCACGCCATGACAATAACTAAGGCGTTGTCTGGGAGGCAACCCGAGGTATGTATTATTTTCTTTGCTTTTCTTTCTTTATTTTTGCATTAGTTTTGTTTGTTTTTGCCTTGTTTTTGTTTTTGTTTCCGACTAACCTACAGGGAAGAGACCCATGCTTATTGAAGAAGGTAGTTACCACCATTGTAAGTCTCTCCTGTCCCTGCACTAGTCAACCCCCGAAAAAACCTTAAACGTGGGGCAAAAAAAAAAAAAAAAGTTGTACGAATACGAGCTGTCCAGTATTACCATGGAGAGGGGTGCGCATGTTGCCAACGGAGTAAATTTTCGCTACACAATTTATTGGCAACGATGGTGGCCCCACAATCGACAGCCACGAAGGAAGACCACTCATGGCCCACACAATGATCATATCTGGGCCCATTTTTTGTGGTATTTGAAGGCCGTGCAACCCCGACATCATTGTTTTACCACTAATCACCAAGTGGTACATTTTGGTTGCACGGTAATGAAGACGCTGGAATTGATGAAGACACCCGCCCAACACTGGAGACCTGGGCATATATGGAGTACACCGCCAGCGACAACGGAAGTGTCCAAGCCAGCTCGACGACATTTGTGAGCTTATTCCTTCTTTTCCCTATGCTTCTATTCTTTTGTCTTTCATTACATTGAGGACAATGCAATGTTTAAGCTTGGGGGAGGGTTTTATACTTTATGTCGCTGAGGAGATGAATAAAAAGAAAAAGAGCCAAAAATTTGAAAAAAAAAATAGGCTAAAATTTAAATCCTGGGATAGGTCGAAAACCCGAAAGGGCAGCCTAGGTAATAAGCAGGTGGCTTGGACCAGCATTAGGCTGGGGTAATAAGAGGTCAAGAGTGATGTGAGCATATGTGAGCCCATCTATGAAAAATGAAATGAGTGGCTTGGTGAAAACCCGAAAGGGCGCCTTGGCAAAATGAGCGAAAAGAAGAAGAGCGATTTCTAGGAATCCCTATTTTACTTGGAGAGGCGTCCCAAGAAGAGGAGTCATAAGGAGGTTTCGGGTAGGTCACTCTGGAGGGATAAGAAGATAGATGGGAGATAGGATTAGAATTTTTTCCACTCTATGGTGTTTGGGATAAGCTTGGGGGAAGTACTCTGCTTTCCTTTTAGCTTGACTGTGTGGGGTGTTGATTTGATGTTGTAGTTATTATGCTGAGCTTATTTTGTATGGTTGCCTGGAGTTTATTGTTTGGTGTAATTCTTGGAGGTTGAGTTTTCTATGCTTCTTGAAGCCTTGGGGATTTGATTGGAGGAGTAGGTTTACTTTAGCTTACTCGAGGACGAGCAAGGTTTAAGCATGGGGCATTTGATCAGTGCAATTTTGTAGCACATTTCTAGGGATTATTACCAGGTTTGAGGCGCCATTTGGTGGGATTTTATACACAATTGGAGAATATGGAGTTGGAGCAGAGAAGTGTGGTTTTGGTGGTCTGGAGGAACTTATTGGAGACATCCAGAAGAAGAGAAGTTGACCGCCTGAGGAGACAAGCAAGATCCATGAAGAAAACCACTCGAGATGCGGAGAAGTGAAGAGCCGCGACCAAGCCGCGGGGAGCAAAAGGCCGCGGCCAAGATTTCCAGGAGATGGGCGATAGCGAAGGGGCCGCGGCCCGAAGGCCGTGCCCGTGGCCGAATTATGGGGATTTAATTGTGCAATTCGAGAGCAAACCGCGGCCAATATGCCGCGACCGCGGCCATCAGCGGGAGTCAGCCCGAGAGTTTTCCGAACTTTGTTCTTTTTCCATTTTTCTTTATTTTATTTATTTTCGAATATTAGTTATTTCCTTGTAGGATAATGTTTGTGATCTTGGAGGTTTAGGTTAAATTATTTAACCTAACCTTCACAGCCTCCATTCAGAGTGCCTATTATTACTCCGGATTATCGTATGTTCAGTATTCAGAGTTTTTCCCTTTCAAAAATTATGTCTTTCAGTACTATGAGTAGTTAAGCACCCATTGCTTAGTCCGGCATGTGAAGCTTTTTCTATGGTTTGATTGCGAGGTTAATTCTCTATTTCCTATTTCCTTTGGGTTTATATCTTTCTTCTTGCACTTATTCATATGGATTGTTATTGATTTGACTAGACTGATCACCATGTTAGGTTTAGTAATTATCTATTGCTAGGGTTTGGAATTGACCAGTCGGTGATTCTTTATCTAGAGTAGCATCAATAATTATCTAGGACTGGTAGGACTAGATTATTATGAAAGAAGATTGATTGCATGTTAAATTATTGCGGGTTGTGATTATTTGACATGTATCCTGGTTTGATCCTATGCCCAATGCTATTATTGTTCTAAATCTTGATTGTTTCTTGTGCGTTCAATAATAAGAGTTGCTAGGACTGGTAGGACTAGTAACTATACAAGAATATGGACATGAATAAACAAAGGAAAGGAATAGAGAGAACCTAGGACCAATCTACCATAGGAAAAGTGGATCTTGCTTGGCTAAGTGTTTTTCCCACATTTGATTACACTCTTTGCTTATTTGCTTTGTTTACTTTCTTGATTACAAAACCAACCAAAAACTCCCCCCTCTTGTTACTATTGCATGCGAACAACACATAGATTAATCCCTTCCTCCCTGTGGATTCGATCCTTACTTGCCCTAACTACTTGTTTAGGTTTGTCTAGGTTTATTTTGATTGAGTGGTATACGACAATCGCTTGTCAGACTCCACCTGCAACAAAGGACACAAGGACCCCACTTACAACAACAGAAAAAAGAACTCCACCCACAACAGGAACCCCACTGTCAGACAACAGTTCCACTCACAACAGGAAATCCACTTGTGATACTACAGTTCTAAAAACTTGTACGAACAAAGAAAGCCACTCCACTCTCTTTCCCTATAAATAGCCAAGTCCTCATTTGTTTAGAGGCATCGGATTTCAGACTCTCATGTGTTGAGAAAAAACTCCAAAAAACTCTCCCTTTGAAGTTCTTAGAAGCTTTCAAGTTCTTTGCAAGTTTTTACAACAATCGTTCTTATTATAGTTTGTAAGTTTTCTATATGATCTTATAAAAGTTCTTGTTCCACTTCATATTTATCTCCCTTTTCTTATTGGTTTTACTATTCAAAAGTTACGGTTCAAAAGTCACTGTTCATTTTACTATTTACGTTGTAAATCTCTATATTAGTGCGAACTATGTTCTAGTTTCTCTACTTTCTTTCATTTTATGACTACCTGGGTTCATTTGGTAGATCTTGAAGAAATAACTTGGGCCACAAGAGATAAAGTTGTTGAAGATCTTCTTGTTAGGAAAGATTAGAAAAGATTGTATAGGATTATTTTATCTTATTTTCCTTAAGTAAAACTAGGGTAAATTAGATAGAATTCCTAGACTATAATAAAGGAAGTCGTCCACTTCATTTCAACAAGCAATTACGGCATTTCCACAGAACTTAGAGCATTCGGAGAAGAAGAACTTACAAGGACGAGACTTTGGTGAGTTGAGTACTTGTTAGGGTTTTGATTGTCTTATGTGTTGTTAGGACCGTTACAATTAGAAGTCTAGATATCTAGGAGTAAACTAGATTGAGATACGACTTGCTTGATTGTAATTCTAGGATTAATAATACAATTAGACTTTTGAAATCCTACTAAGGAAACCTAGAGGTAGAGGTTTTTCTCAGTCAACTAGTTGGTTGATTGAGTTTTCCTATCTAAGGAACTTTGTTTGTTACTTTGTTATTCTGTTACGATATTCCGCTGCCCAAGAAACAGTTCTACCATTCCTTGTACTAACACACTCGATTCTACACAAATTATCTATGTTTATTGGCTACAATTAAGATGAGCCATTAAATAATTTGAATTTTAAGAAAAAACTATGAGAATATAAGGTATGTATTGTATTTCTTAATAAGTGTGTCAAACTCTAGAATGGCAATCTTTTTTATACAGAGGGAGTAATATATTTCTTTGATATAAATGTTTTTTCAGAGATTCAGGCCCATGATTTATTTAAATGAGTTATACACATTACGTTACAATGAGTTGACCAGCGGTCTTTGACATTAATCATTCGGTCTTCTTCATTGACTAGCCAATTTTTTTTATCAATCATTTTGTGCTTTTGGAAAAAAAATATTATGTGTTTGTTGGGAAGAAAAGTTTGAAGAATTTTGGAAAAAACTTCTATGAAAATTAATGCTTAATCCTGATATGCAAGTGAACTTATGAAGAATGTTTTTGATATGTAACATATTATCATGTGACGCATTTGCAATAATAAGGGTGTCATCCGCAAAGGAAATGAAAGGAATACAAGTACCGTTACAGGTTAATTGAATTCCAACCTTTCGGTTGGGTTGTTGAGATTCATATGCAAGGGTTCGTGATAAGTATTCCATTGCTAAAATAAAGATGTAGGGTGCAATAGGGTCCCCTTGATGAAGACCACACACAGGTATTAAAACTAGTCCCGGTTTATTGTTGACAAGGACAGATAAAGATGTCGAAGTAACACATGTCATGACTAGTTTCACCCATTCAGGAGCGAAACTAAATTTAAGAAGGATTTGAAGAATAAAATTTCAATCTAACTTGTCCTAAGCTTTCTCCATATCAAGTTTAAGGGTCATCCAACCTTTTTTGCCTTTTTTCCTTTCATGGAAGGAGTGAAAAATTTCATGCGCTATAAGAATATTATCTTGATTTAATATGCCTTCTACACAGTGTCAGGCTTTGTTAACAGATCCCAAACATACTAGATCTCTCCCATTTAGGGGTGAAAATGGATCGGGTGATGGATGGTGGAGCGTTTTATCACCTAATCCGTAAAGCTAAATGCTCCACCCGATCCAACAGTCACCCACGAAACATTTCACCCGTATTTGACCCATCCATCATCCACGGGTGATTCAGGTGGGTCGGATCATTCGCATAACATTTTCATTATTATTTTTATGATTATATAAATGTAATGAAATACATAATAAAGTGAAAAAATTAATTATTATTTTTCAATATATGAAAACAGTGTTTCTAACTATAGGATTTGATGAATGTTATTAGAAAAATATTCTTTATTTTTTAACTTTTAAACATAAACAAACAAAAGTTGAACATATAAATTATAATAGAATATAATTAGAACTAGAATTTTTGACGGGTTGATCGGGGAAGTACGGATGTTGGATCAGGTGATGGGAGAGATTTATATCACTCATACCCACGTGTCATCCATTTCACCCGACCCACCAATCACCCGTTATTCAATTTATTTCGGGTGATTATTTATATAATCGAGTCAGATTTTTCTAATGGATCGGCTACCCATGAATAAATTAAATAGGCTACCCGATTCTACATGCCAAAATATTTCTCATTTTTCATCCTATGCTAGTTCTTCATACAAGCTTGTTAGGATGTGAACTTTCAGGAACTCTAGTTCCCTTGAAAGTTCCCTCCTTCAGTTTTTCTAGTTTTGACAATGACAAACACTTTGCTATTAATGGTTCTATATGTCTAGCTGAACAGGGAACTCAGGATCAAGAAATGCATAACATAGACCAAGACGCCAAAATTGGGAATTGGCACAGGAACTGAAGAATGATGAAGCCGCGCTAGCTGAAACGAGATATCAAGAGCGACGGCTGGCTGGTAACAGGAATTTGTCGTGTTAATTCCTACTATGCAAAATATCCAAACAAACCCTAAACCGTAGTCCTAGGTAAGTAAAGGTCGAGTCCACAGGGAGACAGAGTCTATCTTAATATGCAATTTGTATGTCAATCCAAAGTAACCAAAGGGGGTTTTATATGTTTTAATGAATCTAAGCATGCAAAAGTAAACAAACTAAAAGTTGATGAATTCAGTGATGGGAAAAGCACTTAGTCAAACAACATCCACTATTCGTACGACAAGTTGATCCTAGATACTCATTCAAAATCTCATGCAATGGAAATTCCAATTCCTTTTCAGATATAACTAATAGCACAACCAGATACTATTAGCACTAACTAATTAAACAACCCTGAAACTATCAAGATTCAGTTTAACAGCAGCTTTACGGATAGGAATATAGTTGGATACAATTCTAGCATAAAACAACCAGCTTTTATCCTAGAATGTAAATCAGTTTTCTTCTGCATAAGACTAGCACAACCAGATACTAGCACGATGCATTTGCTACTCTGAAATAGATATGCTCAACCAGTAACAATCTAAATCTAGCAATAGATCAATAACAACAAACCCTAGTTGATCAGACTAGAAATTATCAATATCAATCATAAGCAATCAAGCAAGAGATTAGATAAAATCCATGCAATAGATAAGGAACGAGAATCTCACAACTTAATCAAAACGAAAGCTTCAGCGTCTGACTAAGCAAGAGTGGCTTAGTTCTTCATAGCAAGTACGTAGAATGAAAAGTGAAATTACGGTTCGAGAGTTCAGGGAGGCCAAACTCCCTTCTAACCCTTAAATACTAAAAGGAAATAAAATCTCCAAAATTAACATAAAACGAAATATTAAAACGTAATTAAAATAGTCCAAATAAAACAATTAAGGAAAACGGGCTCGGTGGGCTTCTGACAGCGGCGGCGGTCGCTGCCTCCTCTGCGGCGGTTGCCGTAATTGCGGCGGTCGCCGTCTTTAAACGGCGGTCGCCGGATCAATGCCGTAGCCATGGTCGCTGGGAATCCTTTGGCGGCGGTCGCCGCGATGTGAACGGCGGTCGCCGTGAAGCCACTTCTCCAGTGTCTTCGTCTCTTCAGCTCCGAATGCTCCCAAGGCCTCCAAAAGTGTGTCTTCAGCACCACCTCGCCAATACTTCATAACTCCTTGGCGTCTTCTACTGGTGGCTTCATCCTCAGTGTTTCCTATGATCTCCAAAACAGCTCAAACACCTCCAAAAATACCAACTTTTCCCCCAAACGCCATACACATAAATGTGTCTAAATCTACCCGAATGACACCAATAAACCCTCTAATGATTCTTAGTTAAGCCCTACAAAGTAGTGCTTATCAAACTCCCTCATGCTTAGACCTTTGCTCGTCCGCGAGTAAACTAATAAAGAGCCTACTCCTCCAATGCAGCATCCAAGGTCTCAGGAAGCATATCCTCCAACTAAGAGTCACCTAACCCATGCCAAGCTCCTGGCACCAATCTCATTCACAACACATCAACACTCAACAAGCTTAAGGGGCAAGCAGAGTACTTCCCCCAAGCTAAACCCGGACATCCAATAGTGTGAGTAACCTCTAATCCTAGCCTCCATCTATTGCTCCTTATGTCTCCCAGAGTGACCTACCTGACAATCCTTCTTTGACTCCTCTTCTTATGACGCCTCTCCAAGAATAATGAGAAATCCTAAAATCACTCTTCTTCTTTTTCGCTCATTTTGCCAAGGCGCCCTTTCGGGTTTTCACCAAGCCACTCATTTCATTTTCTAATAGATGTACTCACATAAGCTCACGTCACTCTTGACCACATATTACCCCAGCCTAATGCTGGTCCAAGCCACATGCTTATTACCTAGGCTGCCCTTTCGGGTTTTCGACCTATCCTAGGATTTCAATGACAGCCTTTTTTTCAAATTTTTGGCTTTTTCTCTTTATTCATTTTTCTCATCAACGACGTATCCCAGGACACTTCCTTTGTTGCTGGCGGTCTTTTCAATAAACGTCCATGTCTCGGGTGTCGGCATCAATGCCATAATCTTCATCTACCGTGCAACCATAGGGAACCACTGTGGTGAATAGTGGTATGGCAGGTATGGCGGGGTTGCACGGCCTTCAATGAACACAAAAATGGGGCCCAGATGTAATCGTGGTGTGGGCCCTAGTGTTCCTCCTCCTCAGCTGCCAATTATAGGGCTATCATCGTTGTCAAATACAAAGTGGGCGAATGTCTCCTCCTTGACAACATGATGCGCACCATCTCTCCATAGGAAACGCTGGGCAGCTGGCCTCCGATAGAACCTCTTTTTTTTTTTTGATTGACTTTTTCTCCCCGTTTAAGGTCTTTTCGGGGCCCTTTTTTTTTTAAATCAAATAAAAAGAAAACGAACCTGAGAATGGCGGCGATCGCCGTAATTAAACGGCAGTCGTCGTCATTTGCCGCAAGCAAAGTGTCGGAGGAGGGGGTTGGCGGCGGTCGCCGTAAGGGGGGCGGCGGTCGCCGCTTCTCCTTCTTCACTTGGATACGCTTCCTGCAGGTTAGTTCGACACAGAAAGCAAAAACTAAAAGGAAAAACTAAAGAAAATGACTAAGGGAAAGGAAATAAACTACCTAACATCGGGTTGCCTCTCGAGCATCGCCTTAGTTAATGTCGTTGGCTCGACATACTACTCGAACAACATCAATCCATATCATCAGGTTCCGTAGGAACCTTCTCATTCATTACCTCCTTCCTGAACCACTCATGGAAAGGTTTGAACCTTAGACCATTCTTCTTCTTCAGCGGCTCCTCCACCTTGACTTTCTTAGTCGCGTCTCCCCCATACTTAGATCGATCAGGGGGGTGTTTAGTCTCAACTTCAGGGACCTGTACCAAAGAGGGAACGAGCTTCTCGCTCGGAGTTAGCGGTAAAGGCGATTTGCCTGGTAGCTCCAGAGGAAGCTTATAGTAAGCGTCCAACTCAGTGACGACTTCCTGCGAGTTAGTAGATGAAGCAAAGTCCAAGATAGAATCAACAATGATAGATTGCTTGTCATCTAGGTGGTCCTTATCAAAAACGTCTTGCACCACAGGCTCAAGTACATCAATTGCACACAAAGAGTGATCATCATAAGGATATTTCATGGCTTCATAGATATTGTAGTTAATAGTTTGGCCATCAAATTCCATGGTTAAAGCACCAGTACTCACATTAATCTTAGTGTTGGCAGTTTTCAGGAAAGGTCTCCCTAACAGAATAGGGGTTGCATGCTTATCATGTTCCATATTGAGCACATAGAAGTCAGCAGGAAAAGTAAGATCACCAATCCTAACCAAAACATCCTCCACTATCCCTATAGGACGCACACTAGATCGATCAGCTAACTGAATGAAAATATTGGTCGCATGCATGGGTCCTAATCGTAAGGATTCACAAAGAGATGAAGGTAGAACATTAATGGAAGCACCCAAATCTAACATAGCTTTATTGAACTTGGTATCTCCAATAGTGATGGGAATGGTGAACATACCTGGGTCGCCACACTTCTTAGGTAAGCGCTGCTGAAACACAGCAGAAACATGTTCGCTTACCTTTACCTTCTTCTTGTTGTTCCTATCCTGATTCCTCTTTGTGGTGCACATCTGCTTCAAGAACTTGGCATAACGAGGGATAGACTTGATCAAATTTAGGAGAGGAATGTTGACCTCAATGTTTCTAAACATCCCAAACATGTCCTTGTCCTGCGCAAGTGGCTTGGTACGCTTCAAAGCAGATGGGAATGGCAGAACAGGCTTCCAATCAGGAAAAATCGGAGTTTCGGACTCCTTCTCAGCCTCAGCATCGGCTACAGAGAGGCGGCGGTCGCCGTAAGAAGGGCGGTGGTCGCCGCTGACATCGTCAGAAAAACCGAGATTTTGATCACCGTCACGGCGGGCGCCGTTGTCTTCACGGCGGTCGCCGTTTTCTAGGCGGCGGTCGCCGTAAGGAGGGTGGCGGTCGCCGTTTACATTCTGCTCCAAATCCGGACTTTCTTCCTTGTTGACCTCATAATTATCCTCTTCAAGCTTCTTCCCACTTCTCAGAGTCACAGCACCGACATTCCGAATATTCGGGTTCACTTCCGTCTGAGATGGAAGTTTACCAGAAACCTTGGCGTCAAGCTTACTCACCACTTGAGAGATCTGACCAACCTGCCTTTCCAAGTTTTGAATGCTGGCTTGTGTAGTCTCTTGGAATTGCAATTGGTTCTTAGTCAACTTAGCAACATTCTCATTGAGGTTTACGTTGCTCTGCATCAGCATCTTCATCATGTCATTCATAGACGGTGAAGGATTCGAGCTCTGCCCTTGAGGATTTGGCACAAATGGCTGCCTAGGTTGTTGAGGATTACCCTGTTGTTGATTTGGGTCTGGGTCTCTCCATCTGAAATTGGAATGATCCCTCCAACCAGGATTGTATGTATTAGAGTAAGGATCATGCCTGGGCCTCTGTTGATATCCTCCTACTGCATTCACTTCCTCTTGTAGAGTAGGAGACGAATCAGTAAGATGCAAGTCGTCATGACAAATCTCACAGGCCTTAGCCTGCTGAGGTGTACCCTTCAGTCTCAGATGCCTCACCTCCTCTCTCAGCACATCAAAATCAGCTTGATCAATTTTTGATTGAGAACTAGCAACCACCAAGCTTTGGGAACCTCTCCCACTATACTATCTATAGTCATCAGCCAGAGTAGCAAATATCTCTTGAGCCTCTTCATAAGTCCTCTTCAGAATATTCCCACCACATGCAGAATTTACCATCCGACGATCATCTTCACGGAGTCCTCCATGCAGATAAAGAATCAGATCATGATTAGCATAACCATGGTAGGGGCAACTCTTCACCAGTTTCTTGAAGCGTTCATAGTAATCATAGAGAGACTCATTAGACAGTTGCTCTACGTTGCAGATCTTCTTCTTGAGCTGATTGGACTTGATTGCCGGAAAGTATTTATAAAGAAACACCTTTTTCAAATTCACCCAAGTAGTGATGCTTCATGGGGGTAAAGAATGATACCAGTCCTTCAGAGAAAAGGAAAAGACTCTCAACCTCATCTGATCTTCAGTAATTTCAGATGGCCGCATGCTGGTGCAGACCTCAAGGAATTCATCCAAGTGCTGAATAGGATCTTCAAGCGGGGTTCCACTGAATTTCAGGAGTAAATGGACTACTCATGTCTTAAGCTCAAATTTAACCCCATCACCAAGGGCAGGGAATTGCACGGCACGAGTTGGTTGCTCCAAGTTAGGAGATGTCAAGGACTCAAGAGTAACACGAGTTGCCATTCTTTCAGCTTCCTGAAGTAGTATATTCGCAACCCTGCGAGCTTGAAGAAAAGTTCTCTCAATTTCTGGATCAAAAACTAGAGGTAGATTATTAGTAACACGGGTGTGAACCATAAGATAGGTTCACATCAAGATTGGCACACAAATCACACACACAAAATAGATTATTGCCTCCCCGGCAACGGCGCCAATTTGGTAACAGGAATTTGTCGTGCTAATTCCTACTATGCAAAATATCCAAACAAACCCTAAACCGTAGTCCTAGGTAAGTAAAGGTCGAGTCCATAGGGAGACAGAGTCTATCTTAATATGCAATTTGTATGTCAATCCAAAGTAACCAAAGGGGGTTTTGTATGTTTTAATGAATCTAAGCATGCAAAAGTAAACAAACTAAAAGTTGATGAATTCAGTGATGGGAAAAGCACTTAGTCAAACAACATCCACTATTCGTATGACAAGTTGATCCTAGATACTCATTCAAATTCTCATGCAATGGAAATTCCAATTCCTTTTCAGATATAACTAATAGCACAACCAGATACTATTAGCACTAACTAATTAAACAACCCTGAAACTATCAAGATTCAGTTTAACAACAGCTTTACGGATAGGAATATAGTTGGATACAATTCTAGCATAAAACAACTAGCTTTTATCCTAGAATGTAAATCAGTTTTCTTCTGCATAAGACTAGCACAACCAGATACTAGCATGATGCAGTTGCTACTCTGAAATAGATATGCTCAACCAGTAACGATCTAAATCTAGCAATAGATCAATAACAACAAACCCTAGTTGATCAGACTAGAAATTATCAATATCAATCATAAGCAATCAAGCAAGAGAATAGATAAAATCCATGCAATAGATAAGGAACGAGAATCTCACAACTTAATCAAAACGAAAGCTTCAGCGTCTGACTAAGCAAGAGTGGCTTAGTTCTTCATAGCAAGTACGTAGAATGAAAAGTGAAATTAGGGTTCGAGAGTTCAGGGAGGCCAAACTCCCTTCTAACCCTTAAATACTAAAAGGAAATAAAATCTCCAGAATTAACATAAAACGAAATATTAAAACGTAATTAAAATAGTCCAAATAAAACAATTAAGGAAAACGGGCTCGGTGGGCTTCTGACAGCGGTGGCGGTCGTTGCCTCCTCTGCGGCGGTCGCCGTAATTACGGCGGTCACCGTCTTTAAACGGCGGTCGCCGGATCAACGCCGTAGCCATGGTCGCTGGGAATCCTTTGGCGGCGGTCTCCGCGATGTGAACGGTGGTCGTCGTGAAGCCACTTCTCCAGTGTCTTCGTCTCTTCAGCTCTGAATGCTCCCAAGGCCTCAAAAAGTGTGTCTTTAGCACCACCTCGCCAATGCTTCATAACTCCTTGGCGTCTTCTACTGGTGGCTTCATCCTCAGTGTTTCCTATGATCTCCAAAACAGCTCAAACACCTCCAAAAACACCAACTTTGCCCCCAAATGCCATACACATGAATGTGTCTAAATCTACCTGAATGGCACCAATAAACCCTCTAATGATTCTTAGTTATGCCCTACAAAGTAGTTCTTATCATTGGCTTATAAGGGTAGATCTTTATCTTAGAGAGAGAAGATAAGGATATCTGTGTTTCCATATTGTTAGGGGATTATTTGTATATCTTTTATGGAAACAAAATATGTAAAATCGTAAAGGATAATATTTGGTAACAAATGTTATCTTTTCCAATTTCTTTTTGGTTATTTTATTTTGCAAATCAACCAACTGTAGATATTCATTCTACACGGTTGAGTTGTATAAATAAAGTAATCAAACTCTCTCATCTACACAAGTATTCACTCATTGCTGAAGGTGAAGAAAATAGAGCTTGTTCTTGTGAGAAGAACTGTGTAAGTCGCTTGCTTTTTGTGCTTGATTAGGTCAAACTAGGTAGAGAGTCTTAAGTGTGTCTTAAGTCTTTAATCTGTGTGTTTTATTCTAGTTGATTGTAATCGAAGCTTAATAAAAGAAGTAGACTTTGAAATCTTCTTAAAAGAGAGGAAGTGGGTTTTATCCTGGATAACTAGTTCATTATCAAAGGTTCCCACTCTAAGGAACTGGTCTTGAATCTGTGTTATTACATATTCCGCTGCTAAGGAACTGAACTCTCAACTCCCTTTGATTTCTAACACGTACGATCCTATAATTGGTATCAGAGAAGGTGCTCTAGATTTGTGTTAGTTTATAAATTTCAGGATGTCTAGTTCAAGTGAATTTGATTTGGGAATATCAATCAACAAGGCTTACATCCGGAAAAAGGGAGAAGAAGAATGGTGGGAGAAATGCATGACAAACCACATTCAAACCATTGACTATCAGTGCTGGCGCGTGATTGAAAATGGTGATGGCGTGGTTCTTGCGGATCTGGCTGAAGCAGATTGGAAGCCTGAGTACTACACCATCAAGGAAAAGAATGCTAAGGCTCGTCAACTCATTCTCAATGGCTTGACAAGAGAAGACATGAACAAGGTGATAGGAATTGAAACCGTCCAAGGCATCTGGAAAGCTCTCAAGGAGATGCATGAAGGAAGTGAGGAACTCAAAAAGAGCAGCAAGTTTGCTCTAGAAGGAGAGTACCATACTTTCGAGATGCTGGAAAAGTACCACTCGCGTTTCACAAGACTCGTCACCAAACTCAACAATGTTGATGTCAAGCTTGATGAGTGGTCCAAATCTCTCGTCATCATCAATGGACTCAACTCGAAGTTCAACCTTATCAAGAGAGTCCTAAAGACTACCCCTGGTATTCAAGGTCTTCCCTTAACTCAGATCATAGGGAAACTTGAAGTTGAAGAAAGGGAGGCTCTCAAAACAAGTTCTGCCAAGAAGATGGAGAAGAGAATTGCCTTAAAAATCTCAAAGGCCTTTACAAGATTGGAAATGGAGGAAGAAAACTCAGATCTTGAAAAAAAAAAGACGAAATGACTATCCTTGTCACTAAGCACATTAAGAAGCACTTTATCAAAGGAAAATTCAAGAAATCCTTTCAGAAGAGAGATCTCTCAGAGTATGCTTGTTATCAATGCATGGAAAGGGGACATCTTGCTAAGAATTGTCCAAAGAACCCAAATGAAGATGACACGCCTATGAAGATAAAAACTATTTTCGCTATCTTTGGAGATGATTCAGAGGACTCTGATGGGGAACTGAATCTGAATGGAACCTCTAGAGGAAGGTTCTTAATGGCTAAAAAAGATTCAACTGAATCGGATGACTCTGAGGTATCTTATTCTGACTTTACTAAATCTCTTCTTGAATGTGATAAGAAACAATTGATCAAGATCTTAAGAAACTTGGAAAGGAAAATAGTTCCCTTCATGAAAAACTAGAAGAATGTGAAGATGAAATCTCATGTTTATCTACTAAAAATTTTGTTTGGAGCAAGAAACTTGATGAAACTGAAAAATTACTTGCTAGTTCCTCTAGGAAATGTGATTCATGTATTACTAGAGAAAAGGAACCCATGCATGTTGATATTCCTATTATTGCTCCTACCGACTCTGAAAATAATAAATCTGTCATGCTTGCTGAAATAATGAACAAACTTGATGACCTTACTGATTCTATCAATGAGAAAACCTTGAATCAAACTGTGTTTGTTAAGCAAAGATATGGTATTGGTTATCCGGGAAAGGAAGAATATGAGGACTCGTGCTCTACTAAAAATGAGAAGCTAAGAAGGGAACTGGTCGAGAAAAATGAAACTCTCAATTGTGCTTTACAAACCTCTCGGGACAAAAACCATTTCCTGGAAGAAAAGGTAAAAGTGCTAGAGCAGAAGCTGAAAGGTAAGCAAACCTGGTTTGATGGACAGAATGCAAATTAGGCTCATGGAACTAAAGGTAAGAAAGTTGACTTTGAGCAGAGAAAACATGAAAGACCATTCAGGCCTGGTCGTGGTAAGTATGGTCATGTTGTTTACAACCGAGTTTGATGGCATTGTGGTAAAAATGGTCATTATATTCATGGATGTATTCATAAGAAAAGACAAATGGAGGAAAATTCTAGGAAAAGGAACCAGGAGATGAACAATAAAAAGAAGATACATACTATTGTTAACCTGAATGATCCTTATTATTATGCTCCTGCTCCTAAACCACAGAAAAACTGTCAATCTAATTTACCCAGAAAAGCTAAGCTTGGATGGGTTCAAAAAGTTTAAGTTCCATTGTGCAGGACAAAGTGAGGCAACAGGACAAATGGTACATAGACAGTGGTTGCTCGTGCCATATGACCGGAAACAAAAGCAAGATGTCCTCACTTCAGAAACATCGAGGCAGAACCATTTCCTTCGGGGATAAGAGAAAGGGAGCAATGTGTGGAACTGGAAATGTGAATCTAACAGATCACAAAAGGGTAAGTAACGTTAACCTTGTTGAAAATTTGGGTTTTGATCTAATACGTGTGTCACAACTGTGTGATCAAGGAGGAAATGAAGTCCGCTTTACCTCTAAGCAATGTATTCTGGAAGACAATCGAGGAAAGGTGATCTTAAAAGGCAAAAGGTTCAATAATGTCTATGTTATTGATCCAAAATGTGTTCCCAAAGAGAAATTGTGTCTTTCGTCAATTGAAGATCAGACGAATCTATGGCATCAGCGACTGGGTCATGCAAGCATCAAGCTAATCCACAAGCTACATCAAAAGGAATTGGTCCGTGGCCTTCCCAAAATCAATGTTGAAAAGTCAGATATCTTTTCTGACTGTGCTCAAGGGAAACAGGTTCGTAGTTCCTTTAAGTCCAAAACAATGGTAAGTTCCTCTAAACCTCTAGAGCTCATTCACATGGATCTTTGTGGTCCTATGCGAGTTCAAAGCATCGGTGGAAACAGGTATATTCTAGTACTTGTTGATGATTTTTCTAGATTCACTTGGACATTATTCATAAAATCTAAAAGTGAAGTGTTTGAAATGTTCAGAGAGTGAGTTCCCTTACTTGAAAAATCTTTGAATGTATCTCTTCGTGCCATTCGTTCCGATCATGAAACTGAGTTCGAGAATGGAGACTTTCTAACTTTTTGCAGGGAATATGGAGTTGATCATAACTTCTCGGCTCCCTACACTCCACAGCAAAACGGAGTTGTCGAGAGAAAGAAAAGAACTTTGGAAGATATGGGTCGCACCATGCTAATCTCGAGTGGTCTTCCTCAGTCCTTCTGGGCAGAAGCTGTCAATGCAGCGTGCTACATTTTGAATCGGGCAATGTTGCGCCTTATGCTTGAGAAGACGTCTTATGAGTTACTTAGAGGCAGAGTTCCCAACATTGCTCATCTAAGAGTCTTTGGCTGCAAGTATTTTGTTCACAATAATGGTAAAGACAATCTGCGGAAGTTTGATCCACAAAGTGATGAAGGAATCTTCATTGGATATGCTTCCAGTAGCAAAGCATACAAGGTCTTCAACAAACGGACTAAAAAGGTAGAGGAAAGCATTTATGTCATTTTCAATGAAAAATTGCTATTAAAGTCTGTGCAGGATCCCTCAGTTCCTTCGGAAGATCCTTTCAAACAGCCAAATGAAGACTCAGATGATGAAGCTCCCTCCAAGCATAACTCCTATCCCAACTTGTTTGGTCCTTCTCCGCCCACAGTTCCCTCAACCGTGGTTGATCCAAAACCTGTAACATCTTCAGACAACATTCCAGTTCCCTCCGATCCTCAAGATGCCGTTGTTGTCCCAGTTCCCTCCATTCCTCAAACCGATGAGGATGCTCCTGCTCTGGTGGCTGATCCTGATGCGTCATCTTTCTCGGCCACTGTATCCGTTGATGTTGAAGCATCGGGAACTGATTTGATCATTCCTAACAGAGACAACTTTCAAGTATCCAGTCAGGTATGGATTTGAGGATATGACCTATTGTGCTTTCAATGCCTTTTTGTCTCTTATAGAACCAAAGAACATCACAGAGGCTATGAAAGATGCTGACTGGAT
This sequence comes from Rheum nobile, assembly GCA_027886185.1. Lineage (NCBI taxonomy): Eukaryota > Viridiplantae > Streptophyta > Magnoliopsida > Caryophyllales > Polygonaceae > Rheum > Rheum nobile. Next base: position 2,002,583 of record WOAB01000169.1, on the reverse strand, counting down.
CCAAGCCATGCAAGAGGAACTTCACCAGTTCAAAAGGAATAAAGTTTGGAGACTAGTTCCTCGTCCTCAAAACAGACACATCATAGGAACTAGGTGGGTATTTCACAACAAGTTGGATGATTCAGGTGCAGTATCAAGGAACAAGGCTCGCTTGGTAGCTCAAGGCTATAATCAACAGGAAGGAATTGACTATGATGAGACCCTTGCCCTTGTGGGGAGATTGGAGGCCATTAGATTACTCATAGCTTATGCCTCTCACAAAGGTTTCAAGCTATACCAAATGGATGTGAAGACTGCTTTTCTCAATGGAATTCTTCAAGAGGAGGTATATGTCAAGCAACCTCCAGGATTCGAAGATGATGATCACCCTGGCCATGTCTACTTTCTGGACAAGGCTCTCTATGGTCTTAAGCAAGCTCCTCGCGCTTGGTATGATCATCTTGCCCAGTTCCTAACAGCTAATGGCTATCGACGTGGTGTGATCAACAAAACTCTTTTCATCATGGAAATCAAAGGTGAGATTCTTGTGGTCCAAATATATGTTGATGATATTATTTTTTGTTCCACTAACTTGGCTCTTGTAGAAAAGTTCAAAAATCTAATGAGCAGCGAGTTTGAAATGAGTATGATTGGGGAACTATCCTTCTTCCTGGGATTGCAAGTTACTCAGAAGGATGATGGCATTCAAATCCATCAACAAAAATATCTTAAGGAACTTCTGAAGAAGTTCAAAATGGATTCTAGCAAAGCCATCTCGACCAGACATATATTGTGTTTTCTGTTTGCTTATGTGCTAGGTTTCAAGCTGATCCAAGGGAATCTCACTTATCTGAAGTGAAGCGTATATTTCGCTATCTCAAGGGAACTGATGACCTATATCTCTGGTATCCCAAGAATTGCCATTTCAATCTTCTTGGATATACAGATGCTGACTATGCAGGCTACTTGGTTGACCGGAAGAGCACGTCCGGGATGGCCCAGTTCCTTGGTCCATGCTTGGTCTCTTGGGGCTCAAAGAAACAGAAGTATGTTGCTCTCTCAACCACCGAAGTTGAGTACATTACAGCTGCCGCCTGTTGTTCCCAACTTCTATGGCTCAAGCAACAACTTACAGACTTTGGTATGTCTTTTGGTCCTCTTAAGATTCTTTGTGATAACACTAGTGTAATCAACATCTCAAAGAATCTTGTACATCACACTAGGACCAAGCATATAGATATTAGGCATCATTTCTTGCGTGATCATGTTGAAAAAAGAGAACATTCTACTAGAACATTGTAGAACTGAAGATCAAATTGCGATATATTCACCAAATCATTAAATCGAGAACCTTTTGAGTCCTTCATGTTACTTCTATGAATGATTTCCCTAAACTAGTAGTTCCAGTTGCTCTTACTATTTCCATTGCTTTGACTAGATTTGATATTTTCTATGATTTCATTGACAATATTGATGATATTTGATCTTGTGATGACCTCGCATGTCCTGTAATATCTGTTCTAAAGCATGTTCTTCACACTCTTGCATGATCTCATGATTTTATAATATGATTAGACCTTGATTACATCTCTTTGTTGGCCTCAAAGTAGTCGATTTGATCTTATATATCCATCATGATAAGCCGAAATGATAATTGACTACAAACCGTCCTAAGCCTGACTGCATTGCATAATTCCTTATGATCCATCTTTAGTCCACAACTGGGAATTATTATTGTGGTGTCAAAAATGCCAACCTGATTTTCTTGATATGGGTATGTACTTTTCTTGAGTGTTGGTTCCCTACATAAAATGTACCCATATCCATCATGTTCTGTGTCAATATTGAGGAAAGGAACTGGGAATTGCTCTCCAACGGCCAGAATTCAAATCCGCTGACTCTGTGCTACTTCCCGAGGAGAGTTAATGTGAATCTAGTCGTTTGTGCCTCTGCGATCTCTGGCTGATTTGGATCCGATTGATGTGATATTTTTTGGAAGAAGATTTCTGTGGAGTTTTTGAGTTCCCTTATAATGTCGAAGATTTTGTGGCCGTTTAGATGATGATCTGAGTTCCCTTAGTTGAGAAGATCTTGCAACGGCTATTTTTGGATAGTTTTTGCTCAGAAACTATAAAAGGCAGAGAATACAACCCTAATTCGGCACCATCTTCAAACCCTCTCTGTCTTCCATAGAAATTTTCCGTGCTCTTACAACATCTCAACTCTCAAAACTCTCAAGCCCAAAATATGCTCTCATGGACGTTGCACTCAAATCTCTTCCCGCTCATGAACTTGCCCTGCTCGCTGAGTATTGCCAAAAGAAGGCCGCTACTTCAACATCTCAGGCGCCTTCTCTTGTCAAAGCTTCATCAGTAGAAGCACCGGCAAAGTCTGCTCTGCCACCCGTCCCGGCAGTACAACCCTCCAAGTTGGCTTCATCGGAGCACACGCCCACCAAGCCCAACTCCCCCACTCCAACTCAGGAGGGTTCCCATCACTCCTCTCCTTCCCAGGAGAACGAGCCCATTAACGTGGAACTTCTCCCAACGCCTCCGGCATCATTCAAATTGCCTGGAGACTCACAGTCGGTGGCCGATTGAGTTAAGAGACGTGCTGCCAAAGGGGCTCAAGGTGTCTCCTTGCTCCAACTGGAGGAGTCCCCTTCTGCCAAGAAAGCAAAGATGGCCAAACCAGACAAGGGGAAGAAGCCCCAAATCAAAGCTATCTCTCTTGTTCTCTCTGAGGTGACTCCCGCCTTTGCTTCAAGAAGGATCTTGGAGCCGCTGATCATCGAAGTTGAATTCTGGCATTCCACCGACGACGACCTCATCTCCTCTGCTTACTCCACTCTGCAACTTCAGGGGTGGGACACACTGCTGGTGGAACCATTCTTTGTCATTGAGGATCTGGTGCGTCTGTTCTACCAGTCTATGGAATTTGTGTCGGCAAAAGACGATAAACCTACCAATGACACTATTCTCAACTGGCGAGGTAATCTTATCCCTCTCTCTGCTACCATCATTGGTTCTGTTCTAGAGGTTCCTATTGGTGAAGGATTTGGTGTCATCGTCAAATGGAACTGTCCCTCAAAGCGCAAACAGGCCATCCTGAACACCGTGTTTGACGGCTCCCCTCCTGCTAAGGGTTCCCTGTGTAATATTCGAGATTTTAGAAGACGAGTTTGGGACCGCTTGGAATTTTGTCGCCTTAATTTATTCTTGTGTAGTCAATATATTTTATGGTTATTACAATTATAAATTGAGTGCATGACCTAAAAATCTGGGTTTGCTCGTTTCGTGGAATAGCGGTGTTTGATCATCTCGGGTGTTATAATTTCCGTTTGGGATTGCCTTGTATGAAATTGGAGTTACCAATAGGTATTCTTATATATCGTATACCTATGAAATATCACCATGAGGAGTGTATTAAAATTCTATTTTGGTTAGTAATTCTAATACACTTTTCTACTACTAGTTGTAGAACGAATGTTGACGAGCGTTACGGATACGGAATCCGTATCAATGCTAGAATTATTTTCGGGTAATCAATAGGATATTCCAATTCCATATAAATATATATATACATATATTATAGTTAAAGATATTTTATAACACAAAAAGACAAAATTAAGAATTCAAATCCTAATCTAACTCTTCTTTCTTTCATCCTTATCTTTTAAAAAGGAAAGCTAGCTAGAAATTTCTCCTCCACCCTCCACCGACCTCTTCACCTCTTTTTATTCCACCTTGGCTGCCTCTTCCCTCCTCTTGGACGCACCAACAACACCAGCCACCTCCCATGGCTGCCACCGCCACTCCCTTCCCTTCCTTGTGAGCCACGCCATCGTCGCCACCGCTAAGGAGTTGCTCGCCTCCTTCCTTTTCCTCCACCTTGGCTGCCTTCCTCTTCTTGTACGTACAGCAGCAGCCACCAGCCGGCCAGCTCCGGCCACCTCCACCACCTCTCATCGCCGGAAAAGTGGCCTTGAGCCTCCACCGCCTCTCTTGTGAACCCAAATCACCTTTTGGGTATTGTGTGAGTTTCTTCCCAAATCTTGAACCTTAAATTAGTAAGCTTGATTACCCTGTGTAAATGAGGAATTTTATAAATAATTAGCGGTTAATTGATGTGGTGGAAGACTTAGGTGGATTGGATTTAAAGATTGGAAGTGGAAGCTTGGAATTAGGGCATTTCTGGAAATTTTTGGGCACATTATGTAATTACTGGAAAGTTGTGGCTGGGTTCATAAGGTGAGGAATCCTGTTACGAGTATGAGGAACTTTACAAATCTTGATTTGGATATATATATATATATATATAAAGTTATGTACAAATCTACGTTGTAATGTAGATTCGGGAATTCGCAATGACTACGCGAATCGGGGGGACGTCGGGCCGCATAAATAATTATACCGCGAGAATTGCTTGACGTGGGACTTCTTTAAGGCAAATTGTTTGTGGACGTTTGTGTGTCATAGTTTAAAATTTAGAATAACGGACTATACAGGTCATCAAACCACCCATTATGCATGAAAGTCTTATTATATCGAAGTGATGTGTTATCCCGTATGCTTGTTCTTGTTGTGCGTTATGCTTTGCTGGAATTGTTATTGTTGTTGTTGTTATCGTTGTTGTGATTATTCCTTGATCATGAACATAAAAATACTTACATTGAGAAATTTCTTGCCATTATAAGATTTTGATAAGTTAATGATGAATGAAGTCTTGTATTCGATGTATATGGATGATGGGTGCATGGATGGACCTTGTTTGAACGTTTTGGATTGATGTGTTGTAATTCAAGTATGAGGTCTTGGATTATGCATGAATATGAAATCTTGGATTAAGTGTGAATATTGAATCTTGTATCATGAATTAATGTGGAATTAGTTGATAATATCTTAAACATGTGTTTATATGGTTGACGTGTCAATAAATGGATGTTGATTGTGTTAAGATGATATGTAAAGATGATCATATGAATGAATCTTGTGATGTAGAATTGGTATGAATCATCGAGATTGAACTTGAAATGATGCGTTGATGAGATCAGTGGTATTATGACTTGGTAACTAAGGTTGTTCATATTTGCGAGTATAAGCTATTGACAGTAATGTCTGTGGCAAATTATATGGTGGATTGTTGTGAATCATGATGATTGATATATATAATGCTGTGTTTTTTATGGTTTATAACCTTTGCGGGTAAGGATTGTTCCGAGCCCCGCATGATATTAAAATGGTTTTTAACGGGATACATCCCCAGATACTCTTCCGGAGTCACAGGTTGAGTAAGTCGAGGGAGGTGTTTTACCTGTGTTGGGAAGGCCAGGTCGCCTAGCTAACGATGCCGTTGCCGACCCGCGGGTAAAGGTGTGTGCCCACAGTGTGGGGTTAGAAGGTACCTTTATGTCCAAGACAGACTTGGGCATGTTTTCGAACGTTTTTGTAAATGATTTTCGAACATTTTCGTAAATGTTTATTTTCCATTGAGTTTTCCTTAAAAGAAGTATACCCGGGTATAGGTTTTGAATATTGGATTTTTATTCCGGTAATCTGTGATCCAGTTGGATATTTATTGAAATTACGATGATGGGATCTGTGATGGAAATATATGCTTAGTAGGATGCGTATTGGAATTTGTGATCTGATATTACATGTATACAGTTATGGTCTTTTGCATTTAGATTATTATTTTGCTTGATACTGGATATGGCACTCAATCAATATGTATATATATCAAGACTGTATGTGATCTGGCCAATATATGTTCGTGCATGTATTGTTAGTTTCAATGTTAGGTTGTAAGGTACTTGTGGTATCTGTGTTATCTGTTCGTGCATGTGTAGTTATTTATAACACTAGGTTGTAATGTAAAGGTGGTATCTGTGTGTATCTACTATAGGTAAATCGTAAGCATTGTGATCGAAGTCGTTATTGCCTTCATGCTATAATCTATTTATCTGTAACTTTCTTGTATACTTGAAATCATGTGGATAAAGTCATTCCTAGTAGAGTATGTCAATCTGGGTATTCATTAGAGTTGATAATTTGTTAGGGCATGTTTATCTATAACTCTTCTTATACGTCTGCAAATAAATGAAATAATGCATTCTTGAGATGTTACGTTCATATATATACATATATTCTCATATTTACATGTGCGAGAATTCATGTGTGCATAGTTGTATGCCTGCTAGTTTGTGATTACTTTACTTTTACTATTACACGTTTATTGCTCATATAACTTGCTAGTCTGGTTGGAGACTAACCCCCATTTCGGTGGGGGACTGGCTGTGTTTGTGCATGGCTAGTGTTGAATCGTAGTGTGTTAGACAGGGAATGGTGAAACTGTTCCCTGGGCAGCGGAAATAACAGAGATTCAGTAGTAACAGTAAGACAGTTCCTTAGAGAGGAAACTCTATCAACCAACTAGTTGAAAAGAGAAAACCTCTACCTCTAGGTGTTACCCTAGGAGGATTTCAAACACGTATACTTGTATTATTAATCAAGTTGTACAATCGCACAAGTCTTATCTCCACCTAATCATACACAGTTCCTAGGTTTCTAGACTTTGAGTGAAATCAACTAGTAACAACACAAGAACACAACAAAAGACTATAAGCAAGTACTCACAACACTAGTTCATACCTTGCCTTGAACCTTTGATCTCAATCGCAATAGCTCTTCAGTATGCTTCCTTAATGATGACCGAGATACCTTATCCTAAGATATTTTTAACTATTTATAGTGGCAGCCAAGCCCTTATTACCAAACATCTAAAGCATCTATCGATTTCTATACATGGTAACAGTCTGAGATTTCTTTTCCTTCTAAACAATTTGGCTTATAAACACATGGTTTCCATAAGTAAACTTTCCTAAGACACGCTATCTAGCTCTTCTCTCTCCGAGTAGATCTTCAAAACATGGTTTCCATAAGTAGCGTTCTTCACTGGTAAAAGTTGGCAACTTCTGAGTTCTTCATTATTCCTTATCCGCTGTTTCCAAATATAAAAGTTTCCTTATATGAACTGTACTCGCCCTTCATTCTTCAATATTGCTTCTGCGTAACTGTTCCATGTTTTCACCACGTTCCTTAGCATCCTTTGCTTTCTCTTCTTTCACATGATTTCCATTGTTCCCTAAATCGTTCATAAGCCCTAAAACTCATATAAACAACGTAAACCATAAAACCCAATGGTGTTTATCATCATCAAAACCAGAGGGAACGTCATGGTTCCAACAATTTCCCCCTTTTTGGTGATGACAAACCCATTCAAAATTGTTCAATCATAACATAGGGTATAAAGCAAAAAGATATAAGTCATAATGTTTCTAAGATCAAATGGTATGCAAAATTTTATATCAAATGAATAAAAGCAAGTCATACCTTCAAGTTGCATCATCGTTCCCCCTCAGCACTAGCATCGTTCAAAAATTCATAAAGATTTAGGAACAATAAAGTTGTTACCTCACTTTACTGAGTTCATCACAATTTTCCACACTTCCCCCTTTTGGCATCATCAAAAGATCAAAAGATAAACAAGGGAACAATAGGACTATTGTGGCAAATTAGGAGCAAAATAAAGTTCATATATCGAGCAGGGAATGATTACAAAAGATCATAGAAAAACATAGCAAACAACTAGACAAAATCAAAAGAGCAAGCAATATCACAAAATAACATAAAAATCCAAGAGAAATAGGAAGGACGGGCTAGGATTGGGAAAGGTGTCCACTCAAGACTCAGAATCCTCCTTCTGGTATTTGTCCTTGTTGAGAAAATACTCAAGAAGCAGCGAAAGAATGTTCTTGATCTCACGTAGTTCAGTCAACATCTGGCTTTACACAGAGCCACCTTTTGATGTTCCCTCTCCAGCTTCTCGCTTCATAATCTCTGACACAGGCAGAGTTCCCTTGTCGTCTCCTTGATATCTCATTTTGTTCACATTCACCATATCCAGCTCGGTGACCATGGGAACTTCACATTCTTCTCGGTAAACTCCTTTTTCTTTTCTCTTTTTCTTTCTTTCTTTCTTTCTTACTTTCTTTCTCTCTTTTTTTTGTTTTAACTCTTTTTGCAGCAAAGTAGTCGTTCCTTTCTTCAGTTCCATCAAATCAACATTCAATGCAAGCTTCTCACTGGAGCAACGTTCACTTGCAATTCTCAACGTTCAACAGACTGTTCCTGTCCACTGTTCCAGTCTCAGTTCCCCCTTAGGCAAAGCTCCATCAAGATGACTCTGAGATACTTGAGTGGATAGAAAGGCTAGTTTGGATATTTTAATGGGTTCACACAAAATTGCAAAGATATATCCAAACAAAAATAAAGGTATGGAACAACGACGATCCAGATAATGATTCCCAAAAAAAATTTATAAACAAAGACGGGCGCATAGGGAACGTTTACCTGGATCCAGGCTTGGGACGACAGTGCAACCAATTATCATTTTGGCTTGTAATGAGGGTTCAGATAATCAAATCGGTTGCTTTGGGCATGAAATAAGATGTTATGAAGTAACCCTGAAGCACAGATGATCAAGTAAAGAAGTAGCATGTAATTATGATATCATGTAACACATAGCACACAACAAGACATGATGAGCTAAATTTTACAACTAATAAGCGACATAGAAGATGTTCCTTGAATAAGTTTGATCAATTTAGCCAATCATGAAGGGAATAGTGGATAGTGAGTTCCTCAGTTTAGAGAGATCATCCCAAGGAGCATTCCCAAATACTCAAAGGGTTTTCTATCTAGTGCTTTGGTGAAGATATCTACAACTTGATCTTCTGTCATGAAATGATCCATTCTAATGAAATTTTTCTCAACATTATCACGAAGAAAATGATAACGAATATCAATATGCTTAGTACGTGAGTGATGAACAAGATTTTTGGAAATGTTGATAGCACTAGTATTATCACACATAATGGGAACGGTGCCAAGAGACATACCAAAATCCTCCAATTGTTGTTTGAGCCACAATACCTGGCCACAACAAGATGCAACAACTACGTACTCAGCTTCGGCGGTGGAAAGAGCAACATAATTTTGTTTCTTTGATGCCCAAGAGACAAGACATGGGCCAAGAAATTGTGCCGTCCCTAATGTGCTTTTGCGATCCACTAGGTGGCCAGCAAAGTCAGCATCAATGAAACCCACAAGTTCAAACCCACTGTTCCTTGGATACCAAAGACATAGATTGACGTTCCCTTTCAAGTACCGCAAGATCCGTTTGACCTCAGTTAGGTGTGATTCCTTAGGATTTGCTTGAAATCTAGCACAAAGACACACACTAAACATAATATATGGCCGACATCCCGTTAGATAGAGTAATGATCCAATCATTCCTCTATACATTGTAGCATCTACATCTTTGCCATTCAAATCTGCATCAAGACGAGTGTTAGGAGAAATAGGAGTATCAATAGGTTTAGCTTTATCCATACCATACTTCTTCAACAGTTCCTTGATGTATTTTTGTTGATGTACTCTTGTTCCCTCAGAAGTTTGAGATACTTGTAATCCGAGGAAAAGGGAAAGTTCCCCAATCATACTCATCTCAAATTCACTACTCATGAAATTTTTGAACTTTTCTACAAGGGCAGGGTTAGTGGAACCAAAAATAATATCATCAATATAGACTTGAACTACGAGAATCTCACCTTTGTGTTCCAAGAGGAACAGCGTTTTATCGATCGCACCGCGTCTGTATCCATTGGAGAGAAGGAACTGTGCCAGCCGATCATACCAAGCTCTGGGAGCTTGCTTGAGCCCATACAGTGCCTTGTCCAGTGCATACACATGGTTCGGATGTTCCATATCTTCAAACCCTGGGGGTTGTTTCACATAGACTTCCTCTTGAAGATAGCCATTGAGGAAGGCTGTTTTGACATCCATTTGATATAATGTGAATCCTTTGAAGGCAGCATACGCGATGAGAAGTCGAATGGCTTCGATGCGAGCTACTCGAGCATATGTCTCATCGTAGTCGATCCCTTCTTGTTGGTTGTAGCCTTGAGCAACCAGTCTTGCCTTGTTCCTTGTCACAGTTCCAGAGTCATCGAGCTTGTTCCTGAATACCTAGCGAGTGCCAATAGCATGCTTGTTCTTGGGAAGGGGAACAAGTCTCCATACTTTGTTCCTCTCAAATTGATGTAGCTCTTCTTGCATGGTAACTATCCAATCTGGCTCTTTCAATGCCTCTTTGATGGTTTTTGGCTCTACAAATGAAATAAAAGCATAGAAAGCACAAAAATCGTATAGTTGAGAACGTGAACCTCTTTGTTCGTATGGTGTGAGAAGAGCATCAACTGGATGATTCTTTTTAGTCCAGACAATCTTGGACTCAGGCGGCGGAGGGATAGGAGGAAGAGCAGCATTAGTTGTTGCAGTTGAGGATGAGAAAGGAGGAACGTCAGTAGTAGTCATGGTAGCTACATCAGGGACAGTTCCTTCAACAGCATCCATGGGTTCTTCCTCAGTAACTGTTACCGCAGCAACACTCACTTGGTCACCTTGCATGAGTTGTACATCCGAAGTATCACCACCAGAAGTTCCGTTGGAAACAGTAGTGACAACATCATCAATGATCGGAGTGGATGTTGTGGGAACATCAGGCGCTGGCATAGTAGTGGTATTAGCGTTGCCACTGTTTGTGGTATCTCCGAGAGAACTAGTAGTGCTCCCACCAGCATTGGGGGCACTATTCCCTGTACGTGGATTACCCTGGTGATTCCCATCTTCACCTTCATCATCTGAGTCTTCGTGTTGCATGTGTGGAAAATGATCATCAGGGAACGGTGTGTTGGAATCATCACTCACAGCTTTTGAGTGTTCATCAAAGACAACATGAATGCTTTCTTCAATCTTCTGGGTTCTCTTATTGTAGACTCTATAAGCTTTGCTTGAATTAGCATACCCCAGAAAGATTCTTTCATCACTTCTTGGATCGAATTTCCCCAAGTTGTCTTTTCCATTATTGTGAATAAAACACATGTAACCAAAGGCACACAAGTGGGAAACATTGGGCTTGCGTTCCCTGATTAGTTCATAGGCAGTTTTATTTAGCAATGGTCTAAGCATGGCACGATTAAGGATATAGCATGAAGTATTGATAGCCTCAGCCCAGAATATTCGAGGAAGATTGCTTGCTATGAGCATTGTTCTAGCCATGTCCTCTAATGTTTTGTTCTTCCTCTCGACCACTCCATTTTGCTGTGGTGTCCTAGGAGGAGAGAAGTTATGAGAAATACCATGTTCCCTGCAGTAATCAAGGAACATAGCATTCTCAAACTCCGTTCCATGGTCGGATCGAATGGCGCTTAGCTTGTGTCCTAGATTGGTTTCCACACCCTTGATGAAAGGCTCAAATGTTTCGAATACCTGTTCCTTGGAAGACAGAAAAATTCTCCATGTAAATCTAGAGTAATCATTAACAATAACAAACACATACATGTTCCCTGCATGACTTCTTATCCTCATGGGACCACAGAGATCCATATGGATCAGTTTCAGAGGGCGAGAAGTGGTAACATCAGGTTTTCTCTTGAAAGAGGAACGTGTTTGCTTCCCTCTTACACAAGCTTCACAAACTCCAGGGATCTCAGGTTTGACATTTGGAAGTCCTCGAACAAGTTCCTTCTTGTGGAGTTTGTGGATGAGTTGTAGATTTGCATGTCCAAGCCTTCGGTTCCACAGTTCCGTCTCTTTAGCTAGAGACGCAAAGCACAGTTCCCTTGAAGGCTTGAATGTTGTGTCAACAGTGTACACATCGTTGAATCGGACACCCTTCAATACGATCTCCTTGGTTTTTCTATTCCTTACGTAGCAATCTTTGGTTGTGAACACAGTCTCGTTGTCTCCTTGATCACATAGTTGAGCTACACTTAACAAATTAAAACCAAGTTGATGAACCAGACTAACCTCTTTTATCTTGATGTTTGAGTTCAAAGTAGCTTCTCATGTTCCCACTATCTCTCTGCATCGTTTGTCTCCAAGGGAAACAGTTCCCTTAGAGTGTTGTTGAAGTGAGGTAAGGTGATCTCTATTTCCTGTCATATGGCATGAGTATGCATTATCAATGAACCACCTGTTGTTCCCTCTCACTTCATCCTGCATTAAGAGAGTTAGTGTTTAGCGACCTAGGCAAGCTTAGCTTTACCTGGTCGTTTAGCAACAAAATAATATTCTCTAGGCTTAGTATTGCACATGTCAAAAGAAGCATCATAATCATTCAAAACAACATTGTTACTTTGACTGTTCTTGCGTTGAGTGTGTTCTTCAATGAACTTTTGTTTCCCCGCCTGGTCCCTGACACTCATGTGATTCTGGAGAGTATGGGGCGCATTGAGCATGCCCTGGTTGACGGATTCAACCACGTCGCTTCTGCTGTTGAGAAGAGTAGCAACTTCACCAATGAGATATTGGTGGAGTTATGGAAGACCTCTGCTGCTCTGGTAAAGGAAATTGCAAAGTTGGTGGACAATAAGATCGTTGAGGAAGCAACGAAGGCCCAGGAGTAGTTCTTTCAGTTCCCTACTCAGCTGACACGGAACCTTAGTTCCCTAGGATCCCACCTCCACATCTTGATCCTTTTTGTGTGTCTCGGAGGGTTATCTTTTGTTATATGTTATCTTTGTTCTTCTTATGTTTAATGAAATATTTTGATTTCCTTGCATTGTTAAGTCCTGCTTTCAACTCTTAAAACGATGTCATTTCTCTAGAGTTCGGCATAAGTCATTGGTTCTCTCTAAATTTTCTATGCTTATCATCTAACTGTTTCTTTTTGATGATGTCAAACGGGGGAATGAACTATGCAACCTGGAACTAATAGGATGAAAGGAACTCTGAACTGGTTGTTCTCTTAAGGGGGAATTCAGGAACCAGGTTATTTGTTGAGGGAGAATATGCAATTCACTAATGATAATTCTACATCTAGCTTTGCTTGTCTTCCTCATATCATTCATGCCTATTATAGATATGTCAGGTTCTACTTGTTTGTCATCATTAAAAAGGGGGGAATTGTTAAGATGTGAACTTTCAGGAACTCTAGTTCCCTTGAAAGTAGAGTTCTTGAAAGTTTCCTCCTTCAGTTTTCCTAGTTTTGACAATGACAAACACTTTGCTATTAATGTTTCCATATGTCTAGCTGAACAGGGAACTCAGGATCAGGAAATGCAGAACAGAAACCAAGACGCCAGAATTGGGAACTGGCACAAGAACTGAAGAATGATGAAGCCGCGCTAGCTGAAACGAGATATCAAGAGCGGCGGCTGTCTTATTAGGGTAGATCTTTATCTTAGAGAGAGAAGATAAGGATATCCGTGTTTCCATATTGTTAGGGGATTATTTGTATATCTTTTATTGAAACAAAATATGTTAAATCGTAAAGGATAATATTTTGTAACAAATGTTATCTTTTTCGATTTCTTTTTGGTTATTTTATTTTGCAAATCAACCAGCTGTAGATATTCATTCTACACGATTGAGTTGTATAAATAAAGTAATCAAACTCTCTCATCTACACAAGTATTCACTCACTGCTGAAGGTGAAGAAAACAGAGCTTGTTCTTGTGAGAAGAACTGTGTAAATCGCTTGTTTTTTATGCTTGATTAGGTCGAACTAGGTAAAGAGTCTTAAGTGTGTCTTAAGTCTTTAATCTGTGTGTTCTATTCTAATTAATTGTAATCGAAGCTTAATACAGGAAATAGACTTTGAAATCCTCTTTAAAAAGAGATAGTGAGTTTATCATGCATAACTAGTTGATTATGAAAGATTCTCACTCTAAAAAACTGATCTTGAATATGTATTATTACATATTTCGTTGTTAAGAAACTGAACCCATAAAGCTCTAAAACTAGCCAACAGCCGTAAAAATTATACAAACAAAGCCGAAAATTCACAACCAATATGCCCTGGCGACAGGACAAGCGCAATCGAAACACTCCAAATTGCAGTATCAAGACAACCTTTCTCTCTCTCTTCTCGTACCACTTTACAGCCCATAATTTTTATTAATGTTTTATTATTCAAATTCTCCCCCCTCTCTCATTTCCAACGCCATTGCCGTTTCTTGCCCACCTTCTCTTTCTTCTCCCAACTTAGAAATACACACTTTTTCTTGACATTCCCTTTTTTCAAAATTTTGAGCCGTTTCTGGAATCTAACGTGTTCGCTTTTTGGTGAAATAATGGTGCTGATTTGGGAGCGGCTTTGTTTAGCTGAAGAGCTGCAAAACTAATTCCCCACCATATTTTGATCGGCGTAGAGAAAAAAAGAGAGAGAATTTGAGTGTGTCGGCGCACAAGGGTTGCTTTCATTGTGGACATTGTCTGTATCCAAACAGCGAAAAATAAAAAGGCTGTTAGGGGACAGAATTATTTTCTCTCCCTAATTTTATTTTGCAATTTAAGGTACAAATTTGATTCTCACCTTTGATTTTGTTTTAAGATTTGCTGCTCTGTTTAGACCCACCAATTGAGTGGTCTGACTAGCTATTCTTTCATGCGCCCCCTACTATATTGAATTCTCTTTTGCCCTCTTTTTTGTGTGTGTGTTTTTACAATTGTTGCAGGATTCAGGTGTTTGAGTTGATCAGAGTTGAGTTTTGATTTAGTAGGTGTTCAGTCAATCATCAAGAGTCTGAAATTGGCTATTCGTGATCTGGGTGTTGCCTTGTTTAATTTTTCTTCTGCTGCAGTTGAAGATTAGTTGTAGCTACGAGTCTTCAGAAGGATGCCCAATTGCACATTTGTCCATTCTGGAGTAGAATTGGTTTGCCTTGTTCTTGATCTTTGAAACTGCGTAATGCTTGTGTCTCAACTTTTTGAATTGCATTGTTTAATGAATGATTGCATTCTGCAATTTCCTAGTTATTGATGCTTACATCCTAGTGCTGGAATTAGTAATTTAGCATTATGAAGAGCTTTTTTTGGTAAATTGTTTAGGTTTGGTGAGAAAATTGCAAATGCTATTGATTCTTATCTTGCTGGGTTCCATTCCTTACCCTTAATTGTAAATGAGATATTTTTTGGTTTTGTTACCAAAAATATACATGTATAAATGACTCTGAACACTAGTCGTCTGTTGCGTTATCCTTTCTATCTTCATTTGGATGCAGGAGAGAGTAGCTTGACTTTGATTTTTATTATGATTGGCTGTATTTTAATTCAGTGATATAGGAACTGCATCAGGATGCATAACTCTTCACCAATTTGGGGAATTAAGAGTGGTGTTTCACTAAGTGGAAGCCTGAATAAAACTGTGTAGAGTCAGTGTCTTTTGACTTGACTTGTATAATCATGCTTCATGCTTGTGAACTTCTTCTCACTTCCTCTGGTGTGCAATTTTACCAACTACATCTGCTTTTACAATAATGTTTAATTGATTGTTTTGTAACCCGTTTAATGCTTCAGGTTGAATGAATGATTATTAAAACTACTCTCTGTGCCTGAAGTTGGGTCCTGTGCCAAATGTCCAGGACTCTTGCAGAAATTCTAGGAGGCGCTGCAGGAGCCGTGGCATTACTAGTAATAATATTGCTTGCGGTATGGTGTTGTTTCTTGAGGAGTAGAGGCGCTCCGAGAACTTCTGAGACGGGATCTTCTGATCCATCACTTCAAGGTAGCTTGACATCAATGTCATTTCATTTCGGCTTGGAGGGAATTTCCCACCGTCATATACAGGCAGCCTCATTTTCTAGTTTTATTTCTTACGTGTAGCACTCAGGAGCGGTGGCATTGAATTATCATTTCGGGAAGCAAAGTCTTTCAATCTTGAAGAGCTTTCCTTGGCCACCAAAAACTTCAGTTCGCAGAGTTTGATTGGTGCGGGGAAGTTCGGCGAGGTCTATAAAGGGTTACTCAATGATGGAATACTTGTTGCTATCAAGAGGCGAGTAAGCGCCCCTACTCAGGACTTTATTGAAGAGGTAACAGTTGCTAATTGGTATTCGGATTTATTTATGATATGCCAAACATCACAAGGTTTTGTACTGCTATTAGTTGTTGTTTGATATCATGCTTGTTTCTCTTTCCATCTGTATTCAATATTTCATGATTCCAATAACAGGTTAGTGCTATGACTAATATCCAATTGTCTTTAGTAGATTCTATTGTAATTTGTAAATGTTATGGTAGACAATGACTTTTAAAAACAAATGCAGAGAAAGGTAAAAAAATTACTTATGAAACTAAACTGTCAAAACATTACTTATGATTCAATCAGCTTTCCTGTATTATGTGATTCAATTGACTTTTGTGATAAATCTCATCCAGGTACGGTATCTATCATCAATCCAACACCGGAACATTGTGACTCTTTTAGGTTATTGCCAGGACAGCAATTTGCAAGTTCTTGTGTACGAGTATGTTCCTAATGGAAGTGTTTCAAGTCACTTATACGGTAACTGGATTTGGCCCAAAAACATTAGCATTCCTTTGAAGCTCTCACTCTCTGACTTAATAAAAATACTTTTCAGGTTCAAGTCAGGGTTCCCTTGAGAAGCTAGAATTTAAGCACCG
This sequence comes from Rheum nobile, assembly GCA_027886185.1. Classification (NCBI taxonomy): domain Eukaryota; kingdom Viridiplantae; phylum Streptophyta; class Magnoliopsida; order Caryophyllales; family Polygonaceae; genus Rheum; species Rheum nobile. The sequence goes on along the minus strand of WOAB01000169.1, from coordinate 1,986,075 downwards.
GCTCTCAATAGCTTTAGGGGCAGCTAAAGGTGATCCTCTGGTAAATCAGTGAGCATTTGTGGCTTTACTGGTATTCGTTTTTGTTTTTTTTTCTTCTTTCTTCTGGACAACAGAAAGAGTCAAACGGAAATCTTCGTACACAACTTGCATTTCAAATGTTTGACAGGGATAACCTATATAAAGTTCTTATTGACATGCAGGCTTAGCTCATCTACATTCTGTGAGTCCACGGCTGCTGCACAAGAATTTCAAGACATCAAACGTGCTCGTGGATGAGAATTTCATTGCAAAGGTTGCAGATGCAGGAATCCGCAACTTCCTTGGACGATTTGATGCAGCTGGCCCGTCCTCTCAAGTCGCTGAGGACGAGATTTCCCTTGCTCCAGAGTACCGTTTCCCTTACCTTGTTGTCTTGGACACTTTTTATGATATGGTGGAATGCCTTTTCTCATCATTTCTTACCTTGCAGGGTGAAAGAGTTCCGGCAGTTTTCAGAGAAGAGTGATGTATATAGTTTCGGTGTCTTTCTGTTGGAGTTAGTCAGCGGACAGGAAGCCGGTAAATCGTATCCCGCAGAATCAAGTCAAAATTTGGTTGAATGGGTAATTGATCTTTCTCATTAACTGCAAAGTCTGCAATTAATTTCACAACATACTTTGCACTTTATTTTAGCCTCTACCTGCCTCTAAATGGAAGAAAGAAAGTAGTAGCATCTATTATTGCTTTGGTAGATAAGTTCATTGTTGACTGCCCTCAGTTTGTAAGCATTTTGGAGGCCATTTTAAATATTAGACAAGGCAAAAGGAGGAATAGTGTACTTTAACTATAAGAAAATTTGCATTATCTCATCGCTCGAGTGCTATCAAATCCAGAATAGCATATAACTTTTTTAAAAGAAAATAGGACATTAAGCCAAAAGCCACTTGAGTTATAATTTGTGGTAAAAGTAGCATTTTTTTTCTTTCATTTTCCCTTTCCGAAACGACCCCTAATTAAGTGCAAGGGACAATTTTGCACTTGTTGCAACACTTAGGGTTTGCTTGTTATGCAAATTTATAATTCTATTTTGTAGATAAAGATTTTTTTTTATATAAAGGTGTTTGGTAAAAGAGAGTTATAAATACATTTTTATAGTAAATTGTGAAGAGAGTTATAAATATTTATTTTTGTAGTACATTTTTTTGATATAAAGGCATTATAATAGAACTTACCAAACAAACCCTTATATGTAGCACTCCAACAGTGTGGATGGCTTATAAGACCATAGTCAAGAATAGCTCTTTCTTTGTGGGTTTAAATGAGGACGTCCGGATTTGGGGGTCTTACATTTATGGTGCTAGTTCTTTCTCTGTATCTCCTATTTCAGCGTTTTATATGCTCTCCTTTAGGTGCAAAACTACCCTGATTCCAGCAGCATTTCTAAGATAATTGATCAAAGACTCGGTAGATTCACCGCGGAGGGGATGGAAGAGTTTGCACAGCTGATCATTCGCTGTATAGATCCTTCCAACGAGGGAAGGCCGATGATGAGCTACGTCGTAATGGAGCTCGACAGGATACTCGAAAAGGAGATGCACTTAACGACGGGAACAGGCGAGGGAACGCCCACGGTGACCCTTGGAAGCCAACTCTTTAGAGCATTCAAGTAAAGGCTGTTGGGCACATTGATTCTGGTATGTGGTATTTGTGAGTTGTTTCTGCATTCATATTTGATTCATCAATAGTTTCATACCTTTTTTTCCCCTTTTGTATGAAGTTTGAATGCTGAGGAATTGGGATTTTATGCAGCTGTTTGATAACTGTATAAAGAACAGCTGCACCAATATTTTTTGGTTTATTTTTACTATAGTTTTCTTTGAACATAAATGTAAGAAAAATTGTGCCTGTAAAACCCTCATTTGTTTGTTAATATTATATGGTGGAGCTGAGATTGGTGTACTTCTGTTTATACATGTTTGGGAGAATCTCCCATGGCCTGCTTGTTTTCGGTTTCTCATGTAACAAGTATTTTATTATAACTTTCTCGCGCTCTCGAATTGAGCTCCTTTTAATAAGAGAAAATTTTGATGGAGAGTTGTGATATTGAACAAAGAAATACTCCGTAGGTTTTATATTTAAATACCGGAAATAATCGAGTTTTTAGTGGAGCTGAATAGGTGATAATTGAATTAAAGCATCAAATTTTGCATGTGACAAAAGCATGCAAACTTTGATGGATAGGACCTCAAAACTTTACTTGTAATTAGTTGAACTTTACAAAACAGTCTTTTGCCTTTAATATAAGAGGCTGGTAGATACGAATCACACGGTGTAAAATGCGGGTATATTTGAGCTGTTGGATGAGCTTTATAAAGCCTTGGGGTTTGTTGCTCAAATTGATTCCTTGAAGCAGTTCCTTCATTATACTTTTAGCATCAAGGACTTGGGTTGCCTCAATTATTTCCTTGGGATGGAATTTTTGCATACTCCAAGAGGCATTGTAATGACTCAAAGAAAGTTCATACATGATATCCTTAAGGATTTTTCTCCTAATTCTTCCAGAGTTTTGGCCAGTCTTCTAGATTCTATACATAAGCTCAAGACAGATACAAGTTTTCTCTTCTCTGATCCTACTCCTTACCGCCACCTTGTTGGCAAGCTCAATTATTTGGTCAACACACAACCGGATTTGGCTTTCACGGTTCAACATCTCAGTCAATTTATGCAGCAACCTTCTACATCTCACTAGAATGCAGCTCTTCATACTTTGCAATATGTTCAGGGCACCTCATCACTGGGTTTGCTTTTATCCTCTACTAAGGATTTTTCTCTTCAAGCTTTCTATGACTCCAATTGGGCTTCTTGTCCAACTACCAGATGATCAGTTAGTGGCTTCTATATTGCTCTCGGTGGTGCTCCACTATCTTGGAAGACTAAGAAACAACTCAATGTCTCCTTGTCATCTGCTGAAGCAGAGTATAGAGCTCTTCTCCGTGTCACCGCTGAACTTGCTTGTGGCTTAGCAGGTTGCTCCATGAGCTTGATGTCCCCAATGTCCAGCCCATTCCGGTTCGTTGTGATAGCCAAGTTGCTATATATATTGCTAAAAATCATGTTTTCCATGAGAGAACAAAGCATATTGACTTAGATTGTCATTTTGTAAGGGCCAAGCTTCTTGAAGGGCTCATTTCATTGTCTTACATTCCCACATCTTTCCAATTAGCTGATGTTTTTACTAAGGCTTTTCCTAGTTCATTGCATTCTTCAGTAGTTCAATAGTTGGGGTTGATTCATCATGTTGATGAATCTCCTTCCAACTTGAGGGGGATGTTAGTATAGGTGGTTCACCGGGTTAGTTACAAGTTTGTTATAACTTGATTAGCTATAAATAGGCATGTAACCACTTCAACATCAATCAATGAAAACACTCTCAGAATTCAGTTTTTCTCTCTTGTTACTCGTTTCTCAATTCTCAACAGAGACACACTATATTGGACCCCTATCTAGTTCAACTTGTATAGCTTTGACAATGAAGTTATTGTCGAAACTAACTCGAATATGGGCCTCTCAACTGCTAGGTCTGGATCTGTGCCAACTATGACAGCGGCAACCCCATCGCCTAATACTGCTTGCCCTATCATGGAGTCCAGGTGGGTTTCGGATGGCCCACGAAAACAAATTGTCGTCATCTCAAAGCAAACGATGAGAACATGAGTAGTTTACTTGCTGAGCATGCTGATCTGAATGTGATTGAGTTTGCATTTCTTGCTTCTGAAACTGTTGTGAATCCTTTCACTCTTGAGACATTTGAATCTGCTGTAAAATGTGTGCATGCTAAAAATTGGATGAATGCTATGAAGGATGAAATTCAGTCTATGATTATGAATAAAACTTGGGTGTTAGTTCCTAAACCTAAAAATGCTAGGGTCATTGATGTGACCTTGTCCGATGGAAAGACCACGATTCACTGTCAAGGATCGATTGAACGCGTATTGGGGCATAGGCAACTCTTCGAAAAGGATAGATTGGCGGAAGCAAGGAGAAGATGGACTGTGGGGTGGTCGGAATGATGACCGACGGCGGCTGGTGGTGATGCGGCGGAAGTGGTGGTGGTGGTGGTGCGGTGGCGACGAAGGAGGCAGTGGAATGAGGAGTGGAGGGGGCGGCGGCAGCCCTAGGGTTTGTGTTTGGGGAGAGACGAGAACTAGGGTTAGTTCTTGTCTCGGGATTACGGATAGTAACCGGATAGGTAGTAACCGAGTTAACGCGCCAGGATAATTCACTAGAAACGCGTTAACGGAATCGATGTGCCAGGATAGTTCGACTAGAAATGCAAGGATTGTTGACGTCAGGGCCCGGGTTTGCAGGAGATTACTCGATTGGAAAATAAGCTCTATTTCGACGTCCTTGAAAATGAAGACAAAAGAGAGTATTTATACTAGAGAGTTGACCTAATGGGCCAGACTCTCTAGTTACTAATTCTGGTGGCCCATTTAACATAAATGGCAACCACCCAGAAATAGCAGTTACTAAAAATAGAAATATTATTCATAAAATGTGCTAAGCAATTAATGTCTCGATCGTACTGGATGTAACTGTAGGGGAGTCTCAAGGCGGATGTGACAAGGACGGCAGGGTCACATCACCCTCCCCCACTTGGTTGTGAAGCGTCCCCGCTTCACCCTCATTAGGCTCAGGCTCAACATATGGTGCGAAGTCCGCGACGTCGAACGTCTCACGCACCCCGTACTTGTCCGGTAGCTCGAGCTGGAATGTGTTGTCGCCAATGTTCGTGACGACTCTGAATGGACCATCACCCCGTTGGTTGAGCTTAGACTTGCGGACGAAAGGGAATCGCTCCTTCCGCAAGTGAAGCCAAAACAAGTCGCCCGGGGCAAAGATAAATCGTCTCCTTCCCTTGTTCTTCTGGGATGAGTATTGTATCGCACGTCGCTCCAGCTGTGGGCATGTCCTCCTGTGTAGCTCCTGAATGTGCTCAGCCAACTTCCCAGCAGCAAAGTTCTCCTGGTCCTGCAGCGACGCGTCGGGAAAGAAGTCCATCCAATGCTCAATACGACGCACATGTTGCAGGCCTGGCGGCAGCTCGTCATGCATGAAATCCACAAATTCCTGCAAAATAGACAAAATTACTGGAGGAAGTACGGGCTCTGTCGTAGTAGTGGCACAAAGGCGAGGAATAAGAAGGAAACAAACAGACTTGCCTTGAAGTGCCGGAGTGAGGTCCCTGTGTTTCGCCAGAAGAACTCTGCGTTCACAGGTGCCCCACAAGGTAGATACAGAAGCAGCTGTAGATGCAGACGACCTTCCAGAAGACACAGAAGGCGAAGGCGCAGGACTGGAAGCTGACTCGGCCGAGTTGCGGGCGCTTTTCCCGACTCGGTCCATAACTCGGTCGGGTGTCGGACCGAGTTGTGTCCAGCTGTGCTGACCCGGCCCAGAACTCGGCCGAGTTTCTGGCCGAGTTTCCCCCAGGTGACACAACTCGGTCGGTGACCCGGTCGAGTTGTCGCCCGAGTTTCCCTCAGGTGCCTCAACGCGGTCGGTGACGCGGCCAAGTTGTCGTCTGGCGTTCTCCAGGGTTGGTTTCTGCGCAGGCAGAGTTCTGGCGGCCTCAATGGCCTTCTGGCGTTGTCGCTCAGCCTGCTCCTGTAAAATGTCCTGCGAACTCATGGGTAAGAGAGTCACGCGCTTCCCGTGGTATTTGAACATGTAAGTGTTCAAATACGCGTCGTAAAGCACGCGACGATCATATTGCCATGGACGGCCCAAAAGCAGATGGGTTGCGTCCACAGCGGTAACATCACATAGCACAGTGTCGTTGTAAGGGCTAAGCGAAGATGAAATAAGACTCTGGCGAGAAACTGTGTTACCTGACCCTTCAGAGATCCACTGAAGGCCATATCGAGCGGGGTGCGGTGTAGTCGGAAGGTTGAAATGGCTCACAACCTTCTCACGGATAATGGTGCCGCAGAAACCCCCGTCAATGATCATACTCAGCGAGGTGTCCGGAAAGCTGCATCGAGCATGAAGCAAATTCTCCCGGTGCACGTGAAGGGCTCCCTCGTTGACGCTCAGCATGTGTCGAGGAACCAAGGCAGAGTGGGATGCCTGGTCATGAAGGTGATCGGGGGGACTGACCACATCGCCATCAGCATCGGTTGTAAAGACGCCGACAGGGTCAATCTTGACGTCGTTATCATCTGCCTCTGCAACTGCAGGGGCTTTCTCCCGGATTACTTCCTTGGACTCGAGGCATTGGAGTTGGCCTGGAGTCGATGTGGAGGGGAGAATCAGGGTACCCTTTGCCTGTTCCAGGGCTAGGGCGCTCAATTCATCAGACTGTAGATGTCCTTGATCAGAAGCGACCGTAGTAATCGGAGGCGGCTGCTGGTGAGCTAAGAGCTCTACAGTCGCGCGTTGGAGTTATGCTATCTGCGCTTCTTGGACTTTGGCTTCAGCAAGCAACTCGCGTATTATCTGCTGGCGAGAGTACGCATCAATCTGGCGCTGGAGTTCGGCGAACTGCGCTTTGTTGCTAGCTAGCATCTCTCGAAGCATCCTGTGTGTAGCAGTCTCTGTGCCAGTCGCGCGGGTTGTATCACCTCCTGACATGGTACCTGACAGCAAGAAATAGCAAATCACAGGATCAAAGCGAACAACAACAGCAACAGAGAAACAACAAATAGGTAAGCAGAACCGAACTCAACAAACAATCACTTGATAACTAATCTGGCTGGCCGAGTGGGCGGTTACGAGCAGGCTTAAGGCAACTCACACAACAATCAACAAAATCAAGGCAATGCTCAGCAAAGACAATGTCGAAAGTAGATATGCAAGGATATAAGCACAGAAGTAAGCACAACACAGTCAACCAAGATATGCAACCTAGACAGTGAGAGATATAGAAGATGGTAAATGATTCACTGTGAAACGTGGGGTTGAAGGTGCCGGGATCAAACCGGGCTCTCCCTTCCTGCACTGTGAAGAGACGCACTTGCCTTATTTTGGCTTGTGTGGTCTCGATTTTTTTTTTTTTATCAGCAAACAACCCCGTTTCTTTTGTTGTTGTTGTGAAACTAGGGCAATTTGTAGTATCTGCCGTGAAGAACAAACACCAAAACACAAGTGCACTGCTGTTCACGAACAACACAACAAAACTTGGGCAGAAATCAACAAATATGAACACAGGAAATCAGCAAACAGCAGCCGAACAGTGCACAGATAGCCGCACAGTGCAGTGAAAATAAAATAAAATTATGGGGCAGTGATTCAAGTTGGAAGAAGAAAGGGGATTGCGAAGATGTAGATTTTTGGCGCACACAAGGCAAACAAAGATACAAACGAACTATCTAAGCCTATATCCAAGCGTATCTACCATAAACACAATAAAAAACCAAGCAAAAACACATGAAAGTGCAGAAAATTGGTGAGTAGGGTTCGGATCTGTGTAGAAACGAATTTTTTTGTGTGGGTTTTGATAATGGTCGAACTTATCTAACACCAAACCTAGGGTTTTCTTTTGGTTTTGCAGATTTAAATGCAAGGAAACAAAATTTGGGTCCTAGAACAAGATCTAGGGTTTTTTTTGTTGATGAAGGAATTGATTTGCGAAAACGAATGAGCGATTGAATGAAGAGTTGGAACGACTTACGCGATTCGAAGGCTCTGATGCCAGTTGATGTGACCTTGTCCGATGGAAAGACCATGATTCGCTGTCAAGGATCGATTGAATGCGTAGTAGGGCGAACAACTCTTCGGATTGGAGATGACGATGATGATCTGCGGACTGAGGGTGTTCGGAGAGGATGCGGAATGGTGGCGGAAGGTGGTTGGTGATGGTGAAGAGGAGGCGGAGTTGTGGTGGTGCGTGCGGCAGACGTAGGGAGGAAGGAAGACCGGCGGTATTAGGGTTTGAGGGGAGACGAGAACTAGGGTTAGTTCTTGTCTCGGGATTACGGAAGTAACTGGATAGATCGGTAACCGAATTAACGCGCCAGGATAATTCAACTAGAAACTCGTTAATTTTGTGACGTTAGGGCCCGGGTTTGCAAAAGATTACTCGACTGGAAAACAAAGCTCTATTTCGACGTCCTTAAAAATGAAGAAAAAAGAGAGTATTTATACTAGAGAGTTGACCTAATGAGCCAGACTATCTAGTTACTAATTCTGGTGGCCCATTTAACATAAATGGCAACCACCCAGAAATAGCAGCTACTAAAAATAGAAATATTATTCATAAAACGTGCTAAGCAATTAATGTCTCGATCGTACTGGATGTAACTGTAGGGGAGTCTCAAGGCGGATGTGACAAGGGCGGCAGGGTCACATCAGTCATTGACTGTAAATGGATTTACAAAGTTAAAGAAGGTGCTCATCCTAGAGATCCACCTAGATACAAGGCTAGACTTGTAGCTAAGGGGTTCTCACAAAAGGAAGGGCTTGACTATAATGATATATTTGCCCTAGTTGTTAAGTATAAAACCTTGAGACTTCTTTTTGCCATGACTACGGTGTTTGATTGGGAACTTGAACAAATGGATCTTAAGACTGCTTTTTGCATGGTGATTTGCATGAAACTATATATATGAAACAACCTAAAGGCTTTATTGATGAGAATAAAATTAGCATGCCTGTTTGCTTAAAAAATCTATCTATGGTTTAAAGCAATCCCCTAGGCAGTGGAATATAAAATTTGATTCATGCATGAGAAACCTTGGCTTTACTAGAAGCAGTTATGACACTTGCTTATATTTTAAAGGCATGAAAAGCAGTAATCCTTTGTATGTGCTTCTGTATGTGGATGACATTCTGTTAATGTGCAATTCTAAGGTGATAATTTCTGGTGTGAAAAGAGACTTAAAGTTGCTTTTTGACATGAAAGATCTTGGTGCTGCTCAAAAGATTCTAGGAATTAAAATCACTAGAGATAGAAAACAAAAGAAAATGTGGTTGTCTCAATGTGATTATGTTCTAAAAATCTTGGATAGGTTTAAAATGCTTGATGCTAAACCCACTTACATACCCTTAGGAGGGCATTTTGAGCTCACTAAGAAGCACTGTCCCACCAAACCTGATGACATAGCTAAAATGTCTCATGTTCCTTATGATGTGGCTGTTGGATCTGTTATGTATGCTATGCTTTGCACTCGTCCTGACTTGGATTTTGCTATTAGTGTTCTTAGTAGATTCATGTCTAATCCTGGTGATGTGCATTGGTCTGCTATGAAATATTTGTTGAGATATTTATGTGGCACTAAGGATCTTTGTTTGGCTTATTTTGAGCATGGATTGAGAACTGAACTGCGTGGGTATGTTGATTCTGATTATGCTAGTAATAAAGATAATAGGAAATCAACTACTACATATTATTATACATGGGCTGGCAATTGTATCTCCTGGAAGTCACAACAACAATATGTTGTTGCTTTGTCTTCTACTGAGGCAGAATACATTGCTGCCACTGAAGCAGCAAAAGAGGCCATTTGGTTGACAGGGATTCTGAGTGAAATCCAAATTGTTCCATTTATGCATGTTCTGCATATGGATAGTCAAAGTGCATTGTATTTGTGCAAAGATCTTGTATATCATGAAAGGTCAAAACATATTGATGTAAGACACCACTTTATAAGAAATAAAGTGGAAGAAAAGGTCTTTGAGGTAAAGAAGGTAAAAGGGGATTTTTAATCCCGCTGACTTTGGTACTAAAATTATCACTGCTGACAAATTCTCATTTTGCAGGAATTTCTTGCATATCTGGGATACTACCTGAGCTCTAAGGAGCTGAGTGGCCGACGATGGACGGGAGACGATGACAGATCCAACCACTACTGGTGACATTGGCAGGCATTTCAACACAAGGATTATGAGGGCATTTATTATGTCAATACTCCTATGTTGTAATAAACATTAGCCTTAACTTCATTTGTATTGCAAGCACATAGGCTAGGTAGAGGCTAGGACTATAGGAACTAGGCTCGAGCTGGTGTGAGCCAGCATTGGCTACATGTGTGCCTTGTGACTTAGCCTTGAGTTGGCTAAGGCGTTTTATTGGGCATGTGTATTGGCCGGTGCTTTCTCCTACTGCTTGTTGGGCCTGTTCTCAGAGATGTGGTTCTTGGGCCATTTCCATATCTGGGCTTGATGCTTCATTAAGTGAAACGTTGCGTTTCACTAATCTGAAGTTTTCTTACCTGATTGTGAAGACGACGACATTTTGAGGCTTTTAGGGCTTGAGTATAAAGCCCTAGCTGCTCCACTATAGCTGTCACCCTTTGGCATTTCTTCTGTGTGACGCTTGGAATATTCAGAGCTTTTCTGCTCTTGAGTGATGAGCTCTATGTTGCTTCCATGGCGTTTCTGTTGATTGATTGAGGCCACTTGAGAAAGAAAGAGACAAAGAGACTTTAGAGAGAGAGAGAGAGAGAGAGAGAGAGACCACTTGAGCGGCTCGTCGGAGGCTCCTGGTGCAAGGCTTTGCAGAAAGCCTTGCGGTGTCCCACTGGGGATTCTTCTTCTTCTTCTCGTCTTGTTTTCTGTTTTGCTTTGTGCCTTTGTTTCTTCTCTGTTCTTGTCTTTGCCGCTTGTGTGTTTGCATGTAACTTGAACTGGCTTTTGGCCTTTGTTGCTTAGTGGATTGGGCGAGTCTCCCCTCTTGAGGCTCCGCAGACGTAGGACCTTCGTCCGAACTGCGTAAACAACCTTGGTGTTCACTTTGTTTTTCTGTTTGAGTTTTCATCCTTAAACGCTTTTATCCTTTCTATGAGCAATCGAAGCGGATAGAGAATTTGTGACAACATCTACTACTTAGTAAGTATATATATTATTATCTGATTAATTATGTTCTTGTAAGACAATTAGATATTTGTCAAAAAACATAAAACCATTAGGTCTGACTGTGGAGGTTTAATTTTACATAAGTTTGGGTAGTTGTTGAAAGAAAACATTTAACAGTTCGGGTAGTAGTACGTTGTAAGACCATTAGATATTTTTGTAAAACCATTCGATAGGTCTTCTTAATTAAGTTGAATGCATGTAGAGCTGTCAAAATATAATCGAATCAGTGTTATTGACTTGACCGACTTACATTTGAACTCGAACCGATCGAAACATTAATAACCTGAAACTATCGAATTTGAATCGAGAACGTGTGACCTGAATCCGACCAACCCGAATCCGACTCAATTAACAAGTAAATATGAAGTTTAGTAAGATATTACATAAAACATATATATAAAATGTATAAATACTTTAATATATTTAAGTAGCCTACAAAAATCTCATTATAATTATATCATTTTTCAAATCAATTTAAATCAATAATATAATTAAAAAGGAAAAAAAAATATGATTTGTACTAATCTCAATTATATAAATAATTATATTTTAATTTTAAACAGTTTTAGGTTATACGTACATAGTTATAATATTTTTGTATTATTTATTAATATTTTAATAGTAAATGAATAATTTAAAAAGGCGATCTTGACCCGTTGGTCAACCCGAACCGCCAGCTAACTTACAATGACCCGACTTGACCTGTAACCAAAATTGACCGACTTGTACTCAACCCAAACCAAAATAACCAAACCCGACTTGACCGACCCGATTAATATTTCTAATGCATGTGATTACATAAGTTTTTATTCTAGATGGACACACACTGGAAATTAATTAATTAAAGGGTTTTGTGCAATTAAGTGCATATTGATTTGCATAATTGGAGTTGTATATAGGAAATTTACTTCAGTTAAGAATCAAATTCATTTGAATATCTTTTACTAGTACATATTTTTTCAAAATTTAGGCGCTATTTAAAAATCTAATTATTAGAAAAAACACTTAGGAATATATTAAAATAACAGCAAAGAAATGTAACTTCTTATTTCTTTAGTTTGGATTTTCATTCTTTAGTTTGTAAGAAACTTTTATTGTTTTTTTACAAAAGAGTACTATAATTATTATTTTAGTATTAATAATGAGACACACTTTTCAATTATTATTAGGAGAGTTTTGGGCTCATTGGCCATTTAAGAGTTTTCAATTAATAAAACTACCCCTTACTAGTTTTTATGTATTTTTTATATCCCCTACTAGCTTATTTTATTTTATTTTTTTCTCCATCTTTTTTGTTTTTTCTCTCTCTAAAATATTGTTTTTTGGGGTTTAGAATTTAGAGGGCAGGGTTTAAGGATAGAGGGAGGGAGTTAGTTTCCTAGGGGGTTAATTTCTTAATAAAAATGTTGCACATGGGTCATTTACTCAACTCATCTTATTATTAGCGCTATAAAAGATGGAGACCGTTATGTTCACGCCTTTTCCTCTTATCTCCCGCACGGAGCTATCATCGCGCCCTTGCCACAATGCCACCTATCATCTCTCTGGTCGACGTCGGTTTGGATTTCTCTCTGTTGGAGTTGTCTCTTGCCCTTAGGTGGAAATCACCCATGAGCGATCCATCCATCCGGAAAACTCAATCCAAATATATAGATGATCATCCGAGATAAACCGGGTGATGGATGATTGGTGGATCGGGTGAAACGGATGACGGGTGGGTCATGGGATATGTAAATCTCACCCACCCGATCGATCACCAGCACTCCATATATTCACTCATCCGTTCACCCGTCGGCATTTGTAGTTCTAATTCTATTTTATTGAAATGTATAACTTTAATTTTAGTTTTTTCATGTTTAAAAGTTGAATATTTAATGAATATTTTCTATGAACATTCATCAAATCTATATTTAGAACAACTATTTTCATATTGAAGAAAATAATTATTTTTTGCATTTAATCATGTATTTTACTACATTTAGATAATTATAAAATATTTATAAAAATGTTATGCGAATGACTCGACCCGCCCGAATCACCCATGGTTGATGGATGGACGGATGCAGGTGAAAAGTTTCGCGGATGGATCGGGTGGATGATTTAACTTCACAAGTCGGGTGATAAAATGACTCCACCCACCCATCACCCGAGCCATTTTCACCCCTACTTGCCCTCTCGATCGTACAAAACAAAATATGACTCCGCCCATCCTCTGTTTTATTTTGTAAGAAAAGTATAGAGATTAGTTTAATTAGTGGAAGAATAAAAACCAAGTTCTAGCTTAGTCATTGTTGGGCCTCGATTTTTCAGCCCATTGGATCGGCCCAATAGCTTGAACCAAAGTTGCATTTTAGAAGATCTGGTCAGAAACAACCTCCAGAGATCTTGGTCCGGTCAGTTCAGCCTCCAGAGATCTCGGGGCGACCAGTGGTCAGAGCGACTACCACCAGAGACCTCATTAGGTCGTCCGATCTTTTCGTCCCAAAACAATTTGGCGCCCACCGTGGGGCAACTTGTCGATCACCTTTCCGGAATCTTCCAACCATGGCTATTGATCCTCCTACTGACAACCAAGAACTACGTCTCGAAGACGAAACCCGAACCACGGAAAATCCAACCGAAAATCCTACTCCAACCCAGTTCCAAGAACTCTCTCAGAAAATGGCCGCCCTTCAAGAGGAACTAGCCCAGCAACGTCAGAAAACCGAAGCCCTAGCCACTTTGTCAACCCAATCCGAAGCCGAGATCGCGCAACTAACCCGTGAGAACGAGTCTCTTAAGTTGCAGGTACAATCAGTGGCCTCAGGATCTCGGAATGCGCCCGTCCGTGGCGGCGCCCGAACGCGCCTCGACATGGACAATATCGAGCCAACGCCACCCAACATACGACGTCCCGGACACACTGAGGGTACGTCTCGAACTCCTTTCGCTAGTCCATTCTCGACTAACCATGTCACCTTTCCTACACCGATCGGGTATGTTGGGGCCCGAATCGACGAAACACAGGTTGCCAACCCGCCAGATGTCATGGCCCTTTTTCAGCAAACGCTCGACCGACACATGAAGGCAATCGACGATCGTTTCAATAGGCTCCCAGAGTCCCGCAACCGATCGAGAGAGAATCATCCGGCAGATTCGAAGAATCCCCGTTCGTCGAAGAAATCGCAAGGGTCGAGATCCCCAAGAAGTTCCATCTCCCCAACATGGCGACATTCGACGGCACCACCGATCCAGATGACCATATCTCTCTCTATAAACAAAAACTAATGGTTGCGTTTGTTTCAAGGGAGAGTCGCGAGGCTGTCATGTGCAAAAGCTTTGGCACGACCCTCGCGGGCCCCGCACTAACTTGGTTTATGCGTTTGCCTCAGGGAACGATCACATCATTTGCGGATCTGGTCAACTCTTTTAAGAGCCAGTTCGCTAGCAGTCGGAAGCATGAGAAACAATCGAGTGACCTCTACCGAGTCACACAAAGGTATAGTGAACCTCTCCGAAATTATCTTAACAGGTACAACAAAGAGAAAGTGGAAATCCCCCACTGTGACGTCACAACGTCTATCGAAGCATTCCGACAAGGCCTGGTCAAAGACAGCAATCTCTGCGACGAGATTACCAAGTATCCCTGCAAAAGTTTCGAAGATGTTCAGGCCAAAACTATGGCCGAGGTAAGGCTGGAAGAGGACCGTGAGTCGCGTAAAGCCTCGCGCGGACCCGATCCATCCGATCGCAAATATTCCTCCGATAATCGTCGGGACAGACGTCCACATCCCTATTCTCGTAATCGAAATGAAGCAAATCAGGTAAATTCTTTCCAAGACAGGTCACAAGAATGGAGAGACGGTTCTGTGTTTCCTCCTAGGGTCCAGTCTTATAACTTCAACGTTTCCGTGTCGGAGCTCGTCAAGAGTTTCGACAAGTATGGAAAAGACGTAAGATGGCCCCGAAAGAGCGATCGACCGGACGTCAAGAAGGACATGAGTCGATGGTGTGAATTCCACGGCGACCATGGTCATTCGACCGACGAGTGTATCGCCCTAAGGAAAGGAGGTCGCTGGGCTGCTATCACAGGGGCTGTTACGCGACGTCATATCGGAACGGGCAAAAGCCACCATGGAACGCCGAGATCAGGTAAAACAGAACAAACCCCCATCTCCTATCCATACGAAAGTTGTCAATACCATTTCAGGTGGATCCGACATATGCGGGAACACGTACTCCGTGGCTAAGCGACACGCCAAGGAAAGCAAAGGCAACAAGCCCGAAGCATCGGAATTCAAACCAAGGAGGGCATCTAACCTTCCGATGGTCACATTTGACGAATCCGACTCCGACGGGTCGGATAGTCACCATGACGGTCTGGTAATCTCTTTGTCCATTGGTAATTGCTTAATCTGGAGAGTAATAATCGATACAGGAAGTTCGACAAACCTCTTGACCCTCGACGCTCTCAAAGAAATGGGTCTGACTGAGAACAACCTAATCAAGAAATCGACCCCACTGGTCGGGTTCAGCGGTGAGGTTAAGCACACGACTGGCGAAATCATTCTGACCACATATGCTGGAGGAATCAACCGACATGTTAAATTCTTAGTCCTAGACTGTCCGTCTCCCTACAATTGTATTCTTGGCAGGCCGTGGATACACGCTATGAAGGCAGTACCTTCAACATATCATCAAGTCATCAAATTCCCCACCGAGTGGGGGGTCCAAGAAATCAAAGGAGATCAAAGGACCGCAAAGGAATGCTATGTCGCTTCCATGAAGAATGCGGTCGAACACAAGATCGCATAGCAACCACAGATTGGCGAAGGACCTAGTCGATACGTTGAACCAGAAATGGAGAAACTCGACGAGATCGCACTAGACCCTTCAAAGCCAAACCAAACGGTAAGGGTCGGGTCGGACCTGGACGACTCGACCAGACAACAGCTTCTCGACTTTCTCAGGACCAATGCCGACTGTTTCGCATGGTCACATGAGGATATGGTCGGGATATCTCCCAACGTTATTACTCATAAATTAAATGTGGATCCATCTCATCCCCCTGTTAAGCAAAAACGCAGGAAATTCACCCCCGAGCAGAACAAAATAATCGACAACGAAGTCAAAAGCTTATTAGAAACCGGAAAAATCAGGGAAGTCCACTACCTTGAATGGCTGGCCAACGTGGTCGTGGTCCAGAAGAAGAACGGCAAATGGAGAGTCTGCATCGACTTCACAGACCTCAACAAGGCTTGTCCCAAAGATTCATTTCCTCTACCTCACATCGACGCTATGGTCGACGCCACAACAGGGCACGAAATGCTCACCTTCATGGACGCCTTGAGTGGCTACAATCAAATCCTTATGGATCCCGGCGATCAAGAAAAAATAGCGTTCATCACCAGTCAAGGTATCTATTGCTACAAAGTAATGCCCTTTGGTCTGAAAAATGCAGGGGCTACATACCAACGATTGGTCAATAAAATGTTCAAAGACCAAATCGGAGACACAATGGAAGTCTATATCGACGACATGTTGGTCAAGTCCAAAAAGAAAGAAGATCACATCGACCACCTATGCGACATCTTCGAGGTACTCAAAAGGTACAATATGAAACTAAACCCTACTAAGTGCTCCTTCGGAGTGTCGTCAGGGAAGTTCTTAGGATATATGGTGACACAAAGAGGAATAGAGGCCAGCCCGGAACAGATCAAGGCTCTCATCAACCTCTGATCCCCCCGATGCATCAAAGACATACAGAAGCTCACAGGTCGGATAACAGTTCTGAACAGGTTCATCTCCAAATCATCCGACAAGTGCAAACCATTCCACGACGCGCTCAAGAAAAATAAGTCCTTTCAATGGACGGAGGAACATGAAGCAGCATTTCATAACCTCAAAGACTATCTAGCCAGTCCTATGTTACTAACCAAACCTAAAGGCGACGAGCCCTTATTTCTTTATCTTGCAGTGTCGGAATCGGCCGTAAGCGGTGTACTGGTCAGAGAAGAAGATGGCAAACAGTCGCCAATATACTATGTCAGTCAGACGCTATTATCAGCCGAAACGAGGTATTCGTCACTTGAAAAACTCGTATTATCATTAGTAATGGCTTCGAACAAGCTCAAACCATACTTTGAATCCCATACTATCACTGTGCGCACTAATCGTCCCATGAGGGCTATCATGAGGAAACCCGAGTTCACAGGAAGAATGACAAAATGGGCCATACACCTCAGCGGTTACGACATCGAGTACGAGCCGAGGACAGCGATCAAGTCGCAAGCATTAGCCGACTTTGTGGCCGATTTTAGTCCGACCCTAGAGCAAGAAGCCACAAAAGAAGCAAATCTGTAGGATCGTGACTGTTAGATAAAAACTTAAGGAACTCAGAATATCAATTCTCAGTTCCTTTCGCAGCGGAAATAAACAATCAAACAAATGACAAGTTCCTTATAGTGGAAACCTTTGATTGCCAACTAGCAATCCAGGATAAAAACCACTACCTTTCTTCCGAAAGGATTTCAAAGTCTACTTCTTGATTTCTTATCTCTTTTGGTTACAGCTTATCCTAGGAACGAACACATAGTTCCTTTGCCTTACACACAGTTAGACAATCCTAGATAACTTAACACAATCAATAATCAATCCAAGAAACAAACTTTCACACCTAGGAACTATCACTTACAGTCACAGGAACTTAGCACTCAGCTCTTCTTCCTTGACTGGTTCCTCTTGATCTTGGTTTGCTTTGATGATCTTGTTTGAAGCTTCACACTTTGATGTTTGCTATGAAGTGTGTTTCTATTGTGAATGCTTAAAGATAACCCTTGAGTTAGTCTTCCTTTTATAGAGGATTCTTCGCAGCTTAAACTTCTCTTGATTCCCACAGATCGAGCTTGCCCTAGGATGTGTGGTTCTCCTTGGTCCACGTTGTCTTTGACATATGCAAACAACCTAGGCAGCTCAGAATCCTTCTAGGTTAGTCAACTACTTCAGCCAAGTCGTTCTCCAGCTTCCTTCTTCTGAGGTTCAACAATCTGGGCGCTTGGGAACTGACTTCTGGACAGCGACAGGTTCCATGTCCTGTCGCTTTCACCTTTCTCTGTCCGAGGTTCATTGTTCTAGGCATCTTGGAGTCTTGCTCTTGGATGGTGGCAGGCTTTTGGAAGCTTCTCTCAAGTCGCTTTCACCTCCTTTTTTCCGAGGTTTGGTGTTCCCAGATTTCTCCGGAATCGCAATGTCGCAAGCTCCATTTCTGGGCACACCTGGGTTCCTCTGGATTCCTTCAGCCGTCTTGTTCCTTTGGTTCCCTAGTTCTGTTTGGCTTTCCTGCCTTTGGTAAATTCTTGTGGTTCCTTAAAACACATCTCGCATGCTACGTTTCTGGGCACACCTGGGTTCCTCTAGTTTCCTTCATCTGTCTTGTTCCTTTGGTTCCCTTGTCCTATTTGGCTTTCTTGCCTTCGGTATATTCCTGTGGTTCCTTAAAGCACATCTTTGAGATAAAACATTAGTATCATAATATTTGTCATCTTCAAAAGTAGAGAAACTGAGGAAATGAACTCTCAGGGGAACCGAAGTTCCAGAGTTCCGTTTCCTAACAATTTCCCCCTTTTTGATGATGACAAATATAAGGAACCTGGCAACATAATAGGAACATGAAATTCATGAGAACAGTTGAGCTATGGGATTTTCAACTTTAAAAAATATTGATAGAACATTCAATAGTTGCAAATTCCCCCTAAGCAAATGAACTAAGTTATTCAAGTTCCCCCTTAGAAGTAGAACGGGTTCAGAGTTCCTATTAGTCCAGTAGTTCCAATAATTCAAGGTTCCTATCCATTCTTCCCCCTTTTGACATCATCGAAAAGATCAAGTTACTTATCAAGTATAGGATATCAATGTGAAATAAACAATTTGCGTTAAACACATGACAATGACCATAATAGAAACTTAAGGCAAAGACAAATGATGCATTAGAAACATTACCATAAGAGTTCATTAATCATTAAAATCAAGTACATTGCCCAGAGATGCATAGTGGAAAGAGAAACAAAAGAGCATACCCAACTTGACATTAGACAAAATAAGGATAGAAGAGGGGAGTAGGACCCTAGGGAACTACTAGCACACTGTGATGTTATAGCACTGGGAACTAGGAGATACGTTCCTATGGCAGCGTAGTGGCCTCCTCTCCAGTTTCCTTCTTTTATGCAGTTCCTTCATCTTGGCCTGTTGTCATCTTATCGGCCTGATTACCTCCAATTGAGCAAGGTTAATATAAGATTGAGGTTTTTCTTGGCTATTTGAGGAACTTTGTGTTTTGAGAGAGACAGGTGAACATGAGATTGAGAGAAGGCATGAGAGAATAGAGTGCTCGGCTCAATCAAACAGGAAACCTTAAATAACCCTTGAGCAATTTTGGAGCCGTTGAGAATCAAGCCGTTGGAGATATTTCTGGGAACTCTGAAGAGTTGAATTGGCTAATTTTCTTGAAGCTTTTGCGCCTTTGCAATGGTCACAAGTTCAAAGATTAGATGCTAAAAAATGGCAACTGTTCAAGGTTGAGAAGACGTCTCTGACGCTGTGAGATTTGCCATAAATACTGTCTTGGGAGGAGCAATTCTCTTACTAGCCGTTTAAGGGGTAGCCCATCCTAGTTCCTTTCTGGCGATATTTTCAGTGTGCTAGAGGGATATATGGGAACTTTGATGTGGGTTTAAAAACATGGAACCGAAAAGTACGTTCCCATACAAGGAATCAAGGAAGGCCATTTATCGCATTACACACTAGTTCCCAGAGAGGGTTAATAAGAGGATCATAGGGAAATAGATTGTGTAATGAGGCAAGGAAGGGTCATAGTACACAATCATTATTTCGGCTTGTATTGTTGGGTTAGAGCGATGATCAGATTGTGACTTTTGGGCCAACAAAGAAACTTGGACAATGATTGAATTTTAATAAGAGATGAACAACCAAGGAAAAGAACTAGAAAAAATTATCAAAGCCTTTTGAGAAACCATTATGAATATGAGGGTCTAACGCAAGACAAATGACACAAAGATTCCAACACAAAGACAAGTAAAGGGTTCTGAACTAGTCAATCAAGGGGACTGGAGAGAAACTTTAAACTAAAGGAGCTGCTAGTTTATAGGAATCATTCTCAGTTCTAATCTAAGGTTCTCGAAGGGAACTCTATTCAAGGTTTTGGTGAATATATCTGCAATTTGATCTTCAGTTCTACAAAATTCCATAATGATGTTTCCCTTTTCAACATGATCTCTAAGAAAATGATGTCTTATGTCTATATGCTTGGTCCTAGTATGATGCACAAGATTCTTTGAAATGTTTATAGCACTTGTGTTATCACAAAGAGTAGTGAGGGGACCATAAGACATACCAAAGTCCGCGAGTTGTTGCTTTAGCCAGAGAAGTTGGGAACAGCAGGAGGCAGCTGCAATGTACTCGGATTATGTGGTGGAGAGAGAGACTGAGACTTGTTTCTTTGATCCCCATGACACAAGGCAAGGGCCTAGGAACTGTGCCATTCCAGAAGTGCTCTTCCTATCCACCAAGTATCCGGCATAATCAGCATCAGTGAAACCCATGAGCTCAAAGGGACATTCTTTGGGGTACCAAATGCAGAGATCGTCAGTTCCCTTGAGATATCGAAGTATTCTCTTCACAGCAGCCAAGTGGGTTTCTCTCGGACAAGATTGGAACCTAGCACACAAGCCAACAGCAAAGACAATGTCTAGTCGACTAGCGGTTAGGTGCATGAGTGAGCCTATCATACCTCTATAGAGCTTCTCCTCCACTAGAGGACTCGAGTGGTCCTTATCCAGATGGGCAATGGTGGATATGGGAGTGGAGAGAGGCTTGCATGAATCCATTTTGAACTTCTTCAGTAGTTGCCTGACATACTTCTGTTGGTGGATTTGAATACCATCTTCCTTTTGAGTGATTTGTAATCCGAGGAAGAATGTGAGTTCCCCAATTAAACTCATTTCAAATTCACTGCTCATCAAGTCCTTGAACTTGTCTACAAGGGACAGGTTAGTGGAACCAAAAATGATATCATCAACATAGATTTGAACCACTAAGATGTTACATTCTTCTTCTAGGATGAAGAGAGTCTTATCAATAACTCCATGCCTGTAGCCATTTGAGAGTAGGAGTTGGGCAAGACGATCATACCAAGCTCTGGGAGCTTGCTTGAGGCCATAGAGTGCCTTGTCTAGAAAGTAGACATGATCTGGATGATCGTCGTCTTCGAAACCAGGAGGTTGCTTGACATAGACTTCTTCTTGAAGAATTCCATTGAGGAAGGTTGTCTTCACATCCATTTGGAACAACTTGAACCCTTTTGTGAGATGCGAAGGCAATCAACAATCTTATTGCTTCGATCCTTGCCACTGGAGCATAGGTTTCATCATAGTCAATTCCTTCTTGTTGATTGTATCCTTGAGCCACAAGTCTTGCTTTGTTCCTTATCACAGCTCCTGTATCATCTAGCTTGTTTCTGAAAACCCATCTGGTTCCTATGATGTGCTTATCCTTGGGGCGAGGAACCAGATGCCAGACTTTGTTCCTTTCAAATTGATGAAGCTCTTCTTGCATGGCTTGGATCCAGTCCGTATCCTTCAATGCCTCACCTATGTTCTTTGGTTCCACAATAGACAAAAAGGCATTAAAGGTAAAGAAAGTTAGATGTTCGTACCTGACTGGAGGCTTGACGACTCTTCTTTCTCTGTTGGAAGCCAAAGTATTTGATGTGGAGACATTCTGAGTTGAGCATTCAGCTTCCTGGTTGGGGTCACCTTCTCCATTGAAGAACATGTGGGAAGATGAATCATTGAGGTCTCCACAGATGTTGTCGTCATGCTCATGGTTCCCATAAATAGATTGTTGTTCATTATCCATTGGAACTGGTGGAGAAGCCATTGGAGGGTTCCGTTCAGCAGGGCAGGAACTGGGAGGAGTGACATCTTCATCTGGATCTTCTTGGGATGACTTGGGAAACGGATCTTCAAAGGAACTGGTGGTGTTCTGCACAATCTTTCCAAGTGATTTTTCATTAAAAATAACATGAACACTTTCTTCTACCTTTTTAGTCCTTTTGTTGAAGACCTTGTATGCCTTGCTGCCTGAGGCATATCCAATGAAGATTCCTTCATCACTTCTTGGATCGAACTTGCCAAGATTGTCCTTCCCATTGTTGTGCACAAAGCACTTGCATCCGAACACCCTTAGATGAGAAATGTTGGGAACTCTTCCTCTTAGGAGTTCATAGGGTGTCTTCTCTGTGATAGGGCGAAGCATGGCTCTATTGATGATGTAGCATGCTGTGTTGATCGCCTCAGCCCAAAAGGATTGGGAGAGTCCACTTGAGATCAACATAGTTCGAGCCATGTCTTCCAAGGTCCTATTCTTTCTCTCCACTACTCCATTTTGTTGAGGAGTGTATGGTGCAGAGAAGTTGTGATCAATGCCATGCTCACTGCAAAAGGTTAGAAATTCTCCATTTTCGAATTCGGTACCATGGTCAGACCGAATAGCATTAAGTGAACAATCAAGGGATTTTTCTAACAAGGGAACCAGGTCTTTAAAGCGATCAATGACTTCACTTTTAGATTTAATGAAAATGGTCCAAGTAAAGCGAGAGAAGTCATCGACAATAACAAAAATATACCTGTTCCCTCCTAGGTTGTGAACTCTCATGGGTCCACAAAGATCCATGTGGATGAGCTCAAGAGGCCTTGAGGTGCTTACCATGTTTTTGGATTTGAAGGAACTACGAGCCTGTTTTCCTTTTACACAGTCAGAGCATGGTTCCTTAGATGTGCCACTCAGCTTTGGCAATCCTCTAACTAGTTCCTTTGAGTGTAGCTTTTGAATCAGCTTGGTGCTAGCATGACCGAGGCGTTGGTGCCACAACTCAGCTTGGTCATTCACGGTTGAGAGACACAGTTTCTCCTTGGGGACGAAGGATGGATCAACAATGTAAACATTGTTGAATCTCTTTCCTTTTAGGATGATTTGTCTCGAGGAGGCAAGAACTGAGCATTCGTTTGATCTAAATCTGACTTCATTGTCTCCTTGATCACACAGCTGTGACACACTTATTAGATCAAAAACAAGACTATCAACAAGGTGAACTTTGTTTACCTGAATGTGATCGTTATGTTTCACAGTTCCTATTCCACAGATTTTCCCTTTTTGATGTTGAGTCATGTCCTCTAAGATTCTATTCTTCCTTTCCATGAACCTGAGTTCCCTGCTCAACTACACATGTGGAATTATTAGTAGCAAAGTGTTTGTCATCGTCAAAACTAGGAAAACTGAGGAAGAGAACCAGGTAGGGAACTGGAGTTCTCAAAAGTCCACTTCCTAACAATTTCCCCCTTTTTGATGATGACAAACATGTAGAACCTGGCATATCTAAAATAGGCATGAATGATATATGAGGAAAAGCAGAACATAACTAGATGTAGAAAAATCATTAGTGAATTGCATATTCCTCGTTAACATCAAACCGGGTTCCTTAATTCCCCCTTGCCCACCGAGATGATTCCAACAATAGGACTTGGGAACTATAAGCAGTTGAGGTGACAAATTTCCTTATTTACCTCAGTTCCCCTTGAATCATTGACTTCTGATACTTGTAGTTCCATTGATATTATCATTGGGAACTAACGTCAACAACATGTGATCCTCCATAATTTTCATTAGCGTTTGGAGTTCCCTTCATTGTTTTCTGCTTCTTCATACAAATCTTTCTTTAACAAAGGATATATTTCCCTTGTTACTCCTTTGAAGTGAGATGAGCTAGATCAAAACTTCAATTCTGCGTCCCAATCATCAATTTGCATTCTATAGGGAACTAGGCATCTCACTTCAACCTGCAATACAATTAAGACTTACGCACCCAGACACGCTTGGCTTTTCTGGGTTTATGGTAATGAGAGTTCCTTTGCACCTGCAAGTTAGTTGAGTAATACACATGACCACTAATCTCAACATCCAAGTTCCTTTTCCTATGACTTTCTTCAATTTGCCTTTTCTTATGAATACAATCATGAATATAATGATCATTTTTACCACAATGCCAGCAAACACGATTATACTTAACATGACCATATTTTCCTTT
Source organism: Rheum nobile (assembly GCA_027886185.1). Taxonomy (NCBI): domain Eukaryota; kingdom Viridiplantae; phylum Streptophyta; class Magnoliopsida; order Caryophyllales; family Polygonaceae; genus Rheum; species Rheum nobile. The sequence continues at coordinate 1,962,104 of WOAB01000169.1, read as the reverse complement.
ATCGGGACAAAAAGGTTTGTCATATTTCCTCTGCTGGAAGTCAATTCTCTTACCTCTAGTTCCCTGAGCTTGATTGACGTACATTTTATGAGCGTTTTGTCCATCAAACCAGGTTTGTTTACCTTTAGGCTTCTTCTCAAGAACCTTTACCTTCTCTTCCAGGAACTGATTTTTATCACGAGAAGTTTGAAGAGCGAAATTGAGAGTTTCATTTTTCTCAACCAGTTCCCTTCTAGCTTCTCATTTTCAGCAGAGCATGAATCCTCAGAATCTTCCTTTCCCGGATAACCAATACCATATCTTTGCTTAACAAACACAGTTTGATTGATAGTTTTTTCATTGATAGAAGTAGTCAACACATCAAGCTTATCTATGATCTCAACAAGCAAATCATTTTCTGGAGTAAGGGAACTCTGACAATTCTTAGCATGCTTAAGTTCCTTTTCAAGCACAACACAATTATCACATGAAACATGGAAAACACTAGACATGCTTGCAAAATCTTTAAGATGTGCTAGTTCATTTTCAAGAGCAGTACAATTATCACATGAAATATGGGAAACGTTAGACATGCTTGTAGAGTCTTTAAGCTATGCTAGTTCCTTTTCAAGAGCAGTACATGAATCACACTTTCTAGAGGAACTAGCAAGCAATTTTTCAGTTTCATCAAGTTTCTTGCTCCAAACAGAATTTTCAGTAAATAAGCATGAAATTTCTTCTTCACATTCATCTAGTCTTTCCTGAAGGGAACTGTTCTCTTTTCCAAGTTTCCTAATAATTTTAATCAATTGCTTCTTATCACATTCAAGAAGAGATTTAGTAAAGTCAGAAGAGAATACCTCAGAGTCATCTGATTTCGTTGAGTCCTCCTTAACTATTAAACACCTTTCTCCTTTCTTCTGAATGTGAGGTTTGTTGATGGAAATTCCCAGCTCAAACTTGCTTGGTTGAGACATGATCTGCAAACTTATCAAAGATCTAGAGCTTTTCCTGCTCTGATATCAATTGTAGGATCGTGACTGTTAGATAAAAACTTAAGGAACTCAGAATATCAATTCTCAGTTCCTTTCACAGCGGAAATAAACAATCAAACAAATGACAAGTTCCTTATAGTGGAAACCTTTGATTGCCAACTAGCAATCCAGGATAAAAACCACTACCTTTCTTCCGAAAGGATTTCAAAGTCTACTTCTTGATTTCTTATCTCTTTTGGTTACAGCTTATCCTAGGAACGAACACACAGTTCCTTTGCTTTACACACAGTTAGACAATCCTAGATAACTTAACACAATCAATAATCAATCCAAGAAACAGACTTTCGCACCTAGGAAGTATCACTTACAGTCACAGGAACTTAGCACTCAGCTCTTCTTCCTTGACTGGTTCCTCTTGATCTTGGTTTGCTTTGATGATCTTGTTTGAAGCTTCACACTTGATGTTTGCTATGAAGTGTGTTTCTATTGTGAATGCTTAAAGATAACCCTTGAGTTAGTCTTCCTTTTATAGAGGATTCTCCGCAGCTTAAACTTCTCTTGATTCCCACAGATCGAGCTTGCCCTAAGATGTGTGGTTCTCCTTGGTCCACGTTGTCTTTGACATATGCAAACAACCTAGGCAGCTCAGAATCCTTCTAGGTTAGTCAACTACTTCAGCCAAGTCGTTCTCCAGCTTCCTTCTTCCGAGGTTCAATAATCTGGGCACTTGGGAACTGACTTCTGGACAACGACAGGTTCCATGTCCTGTCGCTTTCACCTTTCTCTGTCCGAGGTTCATTGTTCTAGGCATCTTGGAGTCTTGCTCTTGGATGGTGGCAGGCTTTTGGAAGCTTCTCTCAAGTCGCTTTCACCTCCTTTTGTCCGAGGTTTGGTGTTCCCAGATTTCTCGGGAATCGCAATGTCGCAAGCTCCATTTCTGGGCACACCTGGGTTCCTCTGGATTCCTTCAGTTGTCTTGTTCCTTTGGTTCCCTAGTTCTGTTTGGCTTTCCTGCCTTTGGTAAATTCCTGTGGTTCCTTAAAACACATCTCGCATGCTACTTTTCTGGGCACACCTGGGTTCCTCTGGTTTCCTTCATCTGTCTTGTTCCTTTGGTTCCCTTGTCCTGTTTGGCTTTCTTGCCTTCGGTATATTCCTGTGGTTCCTTAAAGCACATCTTTGAGATAAAACATTAGTATCATAATATTTGTCATCTTCAAAAGTAGAGAAACTGAGGAAAGGAACTCTCAGGGGAACCGAAGTTCCAGAGTTCCGTTTCCTAACAAAATCAACTACTCGCGACAGACGAGACAGGTACATGGGAGCTCTACACAGATGAGGCATCGAACGCCAGAGGATCGGGGCTTGGGGTCGTACTGAAATCGCCACAGGGGGACAAGATAGCCCAGGCTGTCAAATGTGAGTGGGATGCGACTAACAACGAGACTGAGTACGAAGCACTCATATTCGGACTAATCTTGGCTCGCGATCTGGTTGTCCAAGAGATCGAAGTCGTTTGCGACTCCTTACTGATTGTAAACCAAATACAGGGATCGTACAATGCCAAAGATACCAGAATGATAGCCTACCTGGAGGTAGCCAAGAAACTGATCAGACAATTCCAAACATTCAACATCCGATAGGTGCCCAGGGATCTTAACTCCCAAGCCGACGCGCTCGCCAATCTGGGATCCGTCCTAGACCCAAAAGAATTTCCACACATACCATTGGCCCACGTTATGATGCCGGCCGTCCCAAAGACATCCGTCGAGTTGACAACACCACTTGAAGAACTCGTCGCCATGGAGATAGGCGATCGACCAGAAGAAGACATCGTCGACACCAATGACGACTGGATGCTACCTTACATCGAGTGGCTAAAAGATGGTATTTTACCAGACGACAAGACAGAAGCAAAAAAGCTTAAGGTACAAGCACTCTCTTACGATATTATTGACAACATCTTGTACAAAAGATCTGTTACAGGGCTACTCCTACGATGCCTTAAGACTCCAAAAGTCGGACGTATCTTACAATTATTACACGAAGGAGAGTGTGGCAACCACACCGGCGGACGAAGCCTCCCGGGAAAGGCCCTACGAAATGGGTACTATTGGCCAACAATGAACAAAGACGCCATGGAATACACCAAGAGGTGCGACGCCTGTCAGCGGCACGCACCCGTACGTCATCAACCATCGGAGCTCCTCCATCCGACCCTAGCTCCATGGCCCTTTATGAGATGGGGAATGGACATCGTCAGAAAGCTCTCTCCCGCGTCGGGTCAAAGAGTCTTCTTCCTCGCTATGACAGACTACTTCTCTACATGGATCGAAGCCGAAGCCTACAGAGAGGTAAAAGATCAACACGTCATTTCATTCATAAAACGCAACATCTTGTGCAGATTTGGCGTCCCATCCGAAATCGTGTGCGACAACGGCTCCCAATTCACCAGTCATAAGACTCGAACCTTTTGCGACCAATGGAACATCAAATTGGTTACATCTACACATCGGTATCCGCAATCCAACGGACAGGCCGAATCCAGCAACAAGATCATTATCAACAACCTCAAGAAACGCCTCACAGGGGCTAAAGGCAAATGGGCAGACGAACTCCCACTTATTCTCTGGTCCGACAGGACCACTCCAAAGAATGCGACTGGGCAATCGCCTTTCTCTCTCGTCTACGGGAGCGAGGCAGTCATCCCGGCTGAGTTACTGGTTCCGACCGCTCGCTACAACCTTCAGACAAACGAACAAAACGACATCAAACCAGCATATAATCTCGACACTATGGACGAAATCAGGGAGAAAGCTCGAATCAGAATGGTCAAGTTCCAACAACAAGTCGCGATGAGCTACAACAAGAACGTCCGGATCAAGGCATTCAAGGTCGGAGACTGGGTCCTAAGGAAGACATTCCAGAACACCAAGAACCCATCCGATGGAAAGCTAGCACCACAATGGGAAGGACCTTACTTGATCACCGAAGTGGTCGGACAAGGAGCATATCAACTAGAAGACAAAGACGGACAACCAATCCCGAGGAGTTAGAACGCAGCACATCTTAAGCTCTACCATTTCTGAACCAATAAGGTAAAAACATCACACAAAACTCTATGCATCGCATACATATCGCATGTTATCGCATGTACATTGCCACATGTCGCATACATATCGCATGTACATTGCCATCTGTCGCATACATATCGCATGCCATCGCATATACATCGCTACTTTCTTTTACATGTCATCATCTGACACTAAGCGAGGATTTCCTCCTTACAAAAAATACAAATGCAGAACAGCATTTACATTGGACCCCGTTGTCCGCAAATGGACCCAGTCGTCCGCAAATGGATCCTGTCATCCACATATAGCGCTTACATTACACGATCGATCGGATTACGAGGAGATGACAACACAGGCACGTCGGCACACCGCCTGCCTTATACAAAACATAAGGTACAAACACCTTATTACATTCACGCAATTAAACATAAGGAACAAACACCGTATTATATATGGCTTACCTCCCCGGCATAATGTCATGACTAACACATACACAAACACATCGCAGGCATGCCCTACATACATACACACGGTGAAACCCCACTCGACGGAGCACACGGGTGAAACCGACATACACGACATACTAAACGTCGTCGACAACTTGCTATCTATCGCAAACATGTACGAAACACGCTAGTATACAATTCTACGTGTAAAAACACATTTTTGCATCGAAATAAGAATCGTTTTCTACAAATACGCGACCCGCGATGGTGGACGGGTCGCCAAACCATAATTGTCTGCCTACACATCCGTAGGACTTCATCAAACAGAAACATCTTGCGACCCACGATGGTGGACGGGTCGCCAAAACATACAGACACCAAATGTTTAAAAACCCAACACAAAGGGGACAAATAAGTCAAGCATCAGACACACCAACATTATCTTCGACGGGGGCTGACTTCAATGGGGCTGTCTTGTCGGCCGGCTTGGCATCGTCAGAATGAGCTTCGTCCTCATCGACACCTTCATCCACCGCCTCTTCTCCGACGCCGGCTAAGCAGAACAACTCTTGACCAGGGTCGCCTTTTGGGAACATGGAGTCCAAAGTCTCCCTCTCCGCCTTCAGGTCCCAGAGCTCATGCTTGCCCTCATTGAATTCTTCAATCATCTCAATGCGCGACTTCACAGCATAGAAGGCCCCCACATCGCCAGCAATCTGACCATCGGCAATCCTAGCTCGCTTCACTTCCTCCTCAATGCTTGCCCTGCACTCCTCAAACTCCCTCTGACATGCAGACAACTCCCCTTAGCAGCTCTTCAGCTCCCTGGTGAGACGACACTCTGTCTCTCGACAGCGACTCTCAGCTCCCTCCAGCTTGGTCCTTAAAGAGGTGAGGTCGGACTCTGACCTAGCAGCCATGTCCTCAGCCTTAGCAAGCATTGCTTGGACACCGGAATAAGCTCCCAAGAAATACTGAAAAGCCTGACAAAAAGGCATACAACAACGCAAATACACAACTCAGAAAGCGAAGTCGAAACAAAAGAAATACAAAAACGCACAAGACAAAGGGCAACACACCCTCCACGCGAAACTGCCCGCTTCACCAATGCAGTCCAAAGGGGAGATGTCCTTAACTTCCGACTTCAAAGTCGGGTCTTGAGCGCAAAAAAGATCAACGATCGACGGCCCTGCGGCACCGATCTTGCCGACCCCTTCGGCGGTCGCGCCTTTCTTCTTAGGGACGTCCTCCGACTTAACATCATCAGGACGAGCGCTCGCTTTCCTCTTAGAGCCAGCTTTAACCGTAGTCGTCAGGTCAATCAGAGCCAGTTTGCTCGACGCCGCCTTGGCTGCTGCTTTCCTTTGCTCAATCAAGCTTTTTCCCGACGCCACCCTCAGGCGAGCACTCGACCGACCACCAGGGGAACCTGACACGACAGAGCATCAAAAAGGGAGAAATCCTAAAATACACGACAAAGCGAAAAACAACAAAAAGATTCCTAAAGCCGAAAGTCTACCTTTCGCACGGGATGAAGAAACATTCGACATATCTTCCTGTGGGGGAAGGCGTTGGCGCCAGCAAATTGACGTTAACGAATTTCCTCTCAGACGCGGGAACTTCAAGCACAATCTTTGACAAGCCTCCGATCGGCTGCTAGCTTCCAATTCTTCCGGTTCAGGGACTACAAAAAGGGAAAGTTAAAAACAGAGTGTTAAAAATGCATAAACGCGTGAAAGAGAAAACAAAGTACATACTGTCGATCTGCCACTCCGACAATAGAAAAGGACATTCTCCTGCCTTCTCCAGAGAAGATCGTTTGACAAAAAAGTATTTCGACCCCCATCCACGGTCGTTCACATCAGGAGTTTGCACCAAAGGCTTCCGACCTCGTCGGGCACGCAGTTGCACACGGGAAGAACTCTTCGACCCGATGAAGTAATTATACCACAAGGCGTCGAAATCAAAACCAGCACTAGTTTGCTCATTCACTAAGTCTAAAACCCTAAGGACTCTCCAAGCTTGAGGCATCACTTGACACGGCGCTAACGCTAAGGTAGCTAGAAAATCTCTAACAAGAGGAGAGAATGGGAACTTATGCCCTATCCTAAACGGGTACACATAGAAGCAAATCCACCCTTCGTAGCGTGCGTCGGCCCTCTCGTCCGGCTCAGGCAGCATAGCAATCGTCTCCGGAGGAAAGCCCCCGACCTCGAGGACTTGGACCAGCTCTGCCTCTGACAAATTGCTAGCCAGCGCGTCCGACTCCGTTAGGAGGAAATGAGGAGAAGTATCGCCCTCTCCGGCATCGGAAAGAGTCTTCGACGACTCAGAAGCCTCGAGAGAGACCATGTCGAGAATAGAGAGGGGAGGAAATCGGAGAGCTATGGCTAAGAAAATCAGAAAGCAAATGGCAAGAGAGACCGAAAGGCTTACCAGAAACTTGCAAAGGAAGGAGATGAAGACTAATCGCTCCCCCTGCTCAGAATTTATGGAAGGAAATCATGATCTGCAGAAGACGTCGCATCGTGCCCTAATCGCGCGCCACGTCGACCTGTGCAACCGCGCCAAAAAGGACGGTGAGGATCGTGTCCAAGGAAGTTGCCATGGATCCCGGTCTACTTGCCTAAACCGTAAGCCCATAGCAACTTAGGGCTATTGTTGGGCCTGGATTCTCCAGAGAAGACAGGTCGAGAGGACCGAGCCCAAGCCCACTGCAAATCGGGAGAATGGCAGACGAGTTCAGAAGAGTCGACAAGGCTTCTCTGATCGAGCGACACCCGACAAAACCTCTCCAGACAAGAGTCATCCGACAAGATCGCGGAGATCTCGCCACGCATTTAATGCCCGGATCATGCAACGTCTACAACACTTAAACCACCACAATTACCAGCAATTTAATGGCGAAATCTTCGCCATTACGTCCAGCATAGAAGACAAAGATATCGAAGAAGCACAACGGTCACAAAGAGTAAATGGACTTACCATATTGGGACGACAAGGAAGATAAAAATTGAACTATCACAACTACGCTAGACACACGCATTCTCACTTAGCAAACTCACCAGAATAGCACTCTCGCTGCCCATCTAGCTCTAAAAACGGTTACCTACGTCTGACCTCTGCCGGTCGCCACCCACAAGTCACCGGTCGAGTCCCACTCGATCTCTGGTTTTATTACGATAAGTTGTATCATGATTCAATCCGATTCACACGACATCTAATAAAATTGCCTTGCTATTACATATTTATTTCTTGTTTATCTATTATTTACTTAGTTTGGATTGTTTCCTATCGTCCGGTCGACTAGTTACCCCGTCTAAGGCGATTTAGGTCGTCCGATCTTTTCATCCCAAAACATGGTCATATGCAAAATCTTTGGCACGACCCTCGCAGGACCCGCACTAACTTGGTTCATGCATCTGTCGCAAGGTTCGATCACTTCGTTTGTCGATCTGGTCAATACATTCAAAATCTAGTTCGCCAGCAGTCGGAGACTGGAAAAGCAATCAAGCGACCTATACAGGATCGTGCAAGGGTACGGTGAGCCATTAAGGGATTATCTTAACAGGTACAACAAAGAGAAGGTCGCGATCCCACATTGCGACGTCCCAACGTCTATTGAAGCCTTCCGTCGGGGATGGGTCAGGGGCAATGAACTCTATCGCGAGCTGACCAAATACCCGTGTCGAAGCTTCGAAGATGTACAAGCCAAAGCCATGGCTCAAGTCAGACTAGAAGAAGACGAAGAGTCCACAAAAGACGACCAACCAAACTGGAACACGACCCATTGGGAGTCGTCTTACTTTTGAAAACTTATACTTTGTACTTCATTTAGATTCAGTCGATTATACTTATCCAACTGTTTACTAACTTAAGCATCGGAGGGCCGTTGGCCTACACCCAACGGTCACCCTTTGATCTTTTCTATACCTTTCAAGTGTCTTGGACATAAACACGACAAGAAGCCTCAAGACAAAATCAAGTTGATCAACATACACAAAACACAATCACACATAGCGCTTACACATTACACGATCGATCGGTACACATGGAATAGAGGAACAAAAACACGACACATTTTTACAAGACCTGTCCTGATTAAGGTACACGTCTTATACAAATACTATGACGCTCTTCCCTGGAACTACAAGACATGTCACACTCAATTACAGGTCTACTCGACCAAACGTCACACAACTTGACCAGGAAGCGACTGAAGAGTCCACCTGCAAAACAAAGCAAATGACAAACAAGGAGCGGTCTCCTGACCCTTCGCCATCACAAGAGACGCCCTCAGCCGTCTTCACACGATTACTGGCTGTATTAAGCTGACTCTCAACTTGAGCAATACACATGTCGGCCCCATCGCCAGAACGCCTGTAGCAAAATCGAGATGAAGATCACGCTATAAGAGAGAGAAGTTATAAAATCAAACTGTCCCATCACTTGATGCTTTGGCCCAGTTTAATTTTGGGGCAATTGTTGGGCCTCGATTTTTCAGCCCATTGGATCGGCCCAATAGCTTGAACCAAAGTTGCCTTCTAGAAGATCCGGTCAGAAACAACCTCCGGAGATCTTGGTCCGGTCAGTTTAGCCTCCAGAGATCTCGGGGCGACCAGTGGTCAAAGCGACTACCTCCGCGGATTTCGGAGCGACCAGTATTGTAGGATCGTGATTGTTAGATTAAGAACAAGGGAACTTAGAATACAAATTACAGTTCCCTTCGCAGAGGAAATAAACAATCAAATATAAATGAACAAGTTCCTTATAGTGGAAACCTTCGATTGCCAACTAGCAACCTAGGATAAAAACCACTACTTTTCTTTCGAAAGGATTTCAAGGTCTACTTCTTGATTTCTTATCACTTCGGTTACAGATTACTCTAGGAACAAAGACACAGTTTCTTTGTCTTACACATAGTTAGACAATCCTAGATAAACTTAACAGAAAGTATAATCAATCCAAGAAGCAGTCCTAAGCACTAAGGAACTAACTCACTTACAGTCACAGGAACTAGCACACAGCTCTTAGATTCCTTGACTGGTTCCTCTTGATCTTGGTTTCAGTTGACGATCTGATTGAGAGCTCACACTATGATGTTTTCTATGAAGTGTGATTCTTGTTGTAGTGCTTGAAGATAACAGCGGAGCTTATCTTCCTTATATAGTGGATCCTCGAGGTTGGATCTTCTCTTGGTTCCTACAGAGTAAGCTTGACCTAGGTTGTGTGGTAATCCTTGATTCACGCTGACTTAGACATGTACCAACAACCTAGGCAACTCAGAATCCACATAGGTTGGTCAACTGCTTCAGGCAAGTCTATCATGTCGTTGTCCAACTCCTTTCGTTCGAGGTTCAACAACCTAGACACTTTAGAACTATCCTCTGGATGGTGACAACTTTGTGACATGTCGCTTTCAGCAACCTTTGTCTGAGGTTCAGCGTTCTAGACATCTTGGAGCTTTCCTTTGGATGGTGGCAGGCTTTAGAAGCTTTGCTCAAGTCACTTTCACCATCTTTTGTCCGAGGTTCTGTGTTTCCAGCTTCATCGGGAAAAGCAAAGTCATGTGTTGTATTTTTGGGTACTTCTGGGTTCCTTTGACTTGCTTGTTTGGTTTCTTTATCTTGTTTGGCTTCCATGATTTTAGCAACTGTCCTGTGGTTCCTTTAAACACATCTTTGAGATAAAACATTAGTATCAAAGTATTTGTTATCTTCAAAAATAGAGAAACTGAGGAAAGGAACTCTCATGGGAACTGAGGTTCCTGAGTTCCGTTTCCTAACAATTTCCCCATTTTTGATGATGACAAATATAAGGAACCTAGCAACATAATAAGGACATGAGATTCATGAGAACAGTTGAGCTAAGAGATTTACAACTTTATAACATAATGAGAGAACATTCAATAGTTGCAAATTCCCCCTAAGCAAATGAACTAAGTTATTCGAGTTCCCCCTCAGAAAGGGAACGGGTTCAGATTTCCTATAAGTCCAGTAGTTTCAAGAGTTCATGGTTCTTATCCATTCTTCCCCCTTTTGACATCATCGAAAAGATCCATTAACTTATCAAGTGCAGGATGTCGATGTGAAATACGCAATTGCGTTAAACTCATGACATTCACCATAATAGAAACTGAAGGCAGAGACAAGTGATGCCTTAGAAACATACCCAAAAGAGTTCATTAATCATTAAAGTTAAAACATTGTCCGTGATGCATAGTGGAAAGAAAAACAAACGACCACAAACAACTTGACATAGACAAAATAAGGATAGAAGAGGGGAGTGGAACCCTAGGGAACTACTAGCACACTGTGATGTTATAGCACTGGGAACTAGGAGAGACATTCCTATGGCAACGCAGTGGCCTCCTCTTCAACATCCTTCTGTTCCTCTGTTTCCTCTTCTTTGGCCGCTTGAGCTCCTCCATTTGCAGCCTCCAGAGTTTGCTGAATCACACTCATTAGACCGGATATAGCATTCCTGGTCTTCCCCATTTCTGTCACGTGAGCACGGATGGCACCAGAGATAGCAGTGGTTCCGTCCGTGATTGCTTTTTCAATACGATCCAGTGAGGCAAGGATCGCAGAGGAGTCTTGGGTGGGGTAGAGCGGAGGCAAGGAACTTGGAGTGGCTTGGGAACTTGCCTTTTCCTTAGGCAATTCCGCTTTGACATCAGAGGGAGCATCTAGGTTGTCTTTGGTTTTGAGCTTCATCACCGTTGCCATGGTGAGGAACTTGCTGTAATCGGTTTCATTGAAGTCAGCAGGATACTGGTTAAGCATGGAGAGGAGGTTTTTTATGAGGTGAGGAAAGGGCAGGGCATGGGATTCATGAGACTGACAGAACTGCATATGAGCTAACACCAGCTTTGGCAGATCAACCTGTTCCCCAGATAGAATTTTCTCCATAAGGATGGCATCAGTGATGAGAACTGTGGCTCGGTGCTCTTGCCTGGGAACCAAATTCCTAATGATCCAGAAATGCAGTAGCTTGTTGGATAGAGAAAGCCCCTTAGTCAGCAGATTCTTTGGATAGTCTCCATCATAGAGCATGCTTACTGTTTTGGGGCGAAAAGATCGGACGACCTAAATCGCCTTAGACGGGGTAACTAGTCGATCGAATGATAAAAAACAATCCAAACCAAGCAAGCAATAGATAAACAAAGAATAAATATGTAATAGCGTGATGGTTTTATTAGATGTCGTGTTTAATCAGACTGAATCGTGATACAACTTATCGTAATAAAACCAGAGATCGAGTGGGACTCGACCGGCGACTTGTGAGTGGAGACTGGCAGGGATCTAGCGTAAGCAGCCGTTAGAGAGCTAGATGGAGAGACAGAGTGCAATTCTGGTGAGTTGTTTTTATCCGAACGCTTGTCCTGTGTGTAATTGAGTAGTCGTCTTCTTATCTTCCTCGTCGTCCTGATATGGTAACTCTTTTACTCTGGTGACCGTTTATGCTTCGGCCAAATATTCCATCTTCAATGCTCGGAGTGATGGTGAAGATTGCGCCATTAAATCTCTGCGTTTATGGTGGTTTGAAGGCAGTGGCCGTTGCGTGATCTGGCATTTAATGCTTGGCGAGATCCTCGCGATCCTGTCGGAAGGCATCCGACCAGAGATGTCTCGTCAGATCCTCTGGGCTTTCTTCTTCGATCTTCCGATTGGCAATGGGCTTGGGCTCGACCGATTTGACCCATATTCTCTGGAGAATCCAGGCCCAACAATAGCCCCAAGTTGCTATGGGCTTACGGTTTAGGCAAGTTGACCGGAATCCGTGGCAACAATAGCCCCAACTAGCTCGCTGTGGCGTTGCAGCACTGGGAACCTAGAACAAGCGTTCCTATGGCGTAGTAGCGGCCTCCTCTTCTGCATCCTTGTCGTCGGTTCCTACATTTTGGCCCGCGCCCTGATGAGCACTGATTGCACCTTGCCAGTCTTTCTGCAGAACTTCCACCAGACTCTCGACAGCAGAACTGATACGCCCCAACTCTCTTACTTGATCATGGATGGCGACCGTGTTGGCAGTCGAGCCTTCCAAGATAGCTTTTTCAATACGATCCAACGCAAGGAGGATCGCAGAGGAGTCTGAAGAGGGGGGTTGCTGAGGGTGGGAACTAGAACGGCCCTGGGAACTCGCCTTTTCCTTAGGCGGGATTTCTTCTATTTCAGCAGGGTTGGGTTGTTGTTCCTTAGATTTCAGCTTTCGAACTGTGTGCATTGTAAGACATTTGCTATAGGCAGTCTCGGGAAAGTCTTCTGGGTACTGATTGAGGTTGGAGAGTAGCCTTTTGATGATGTGAGGGAAGGGTAAAGCATGGGAGTCATGGGATGCACATAATTGCATATGAGCCAGCACAATACGGGGAAGATCTAACTGAACGCCGGAGAGCACTTTGTCCATGTAGATGGCGTCGGTGATGAGGACTTCGTTCCTATGCTCTTGCCTGGGAACCAAGTTGCGAGTGATCCAAAAATGTAGTAGCCGGTTTGCGATGGAGTGATCCTTCGTCTCCAAAGATGAGGGGGATGCGCCATCATAAATTTTCTTGACGATTGCTCCTTTGGACTTGAAGCCCTTTCCCTTGGGCCATCCCTTCTTCTGAGGCAGAATGCCAAACCCAGACCTCGACTCAATCCCTAGAGCAGACGCGATTAGATTGGCGGACAGGGGAAAGTTGGTTCCCTTCCATATGAGAATGGCGTCATGACAGGGAGAGTTCTCTTTTTGGGGTACAAACTCCATGGACTGGTAAAACATCCGGACAACCTCGTCGGAAGCAGAGAAGGGCTCGCACAGCATCTCATCCCACCCTTGGAACTGCAACAGAGAGTGGAACTCATCCAAAGCTTCTCCATAGAGTTTCTCATCCTCTTCTTCTAATGCCTGGGTCCAGAATTCTCTGCCGATAATGAGAGGTTTTAGGATCTTCCTTTTGGAGAAGGAGGAGGAGACAAAGAGGGTGGAGGGTTTGGCTTTTTTTGTGGATTTGGTTTCATAGGGAACAATGGCTTGGGAGCTTCTCTTCCTCTGTTGCATTCTTGTGGCGACAAAGGGGCCTGGGTTGGAAGTTTTGGATTTGAGGCTGATCGGGGAAGGCTCGGAGCTAAGGATCTCTTGAAGGGATTTATCCGGAGAGGAATCATGCGACCCGCCTTCAGAAACTGATTTTGTGACTGATTCTGAAGCCAAAGTGATGGCTTGCTCCTCTTCTTTGGGCATCGTTGGTTCCTCTTCCACCTTTTCCTTATCCTTTGGTGGTTTCTCAAGCTTCTCTTCTGGTTTCTCTGCAGGTTTCGCCATGGGGTTTTCTTTGGGGAGGGATTTTGAAGAAGTGGAGGCAGAAACAGGCTTGGAGGAGGAGGCTTTAGCCTTCTTTTCGCGAAATGCTTGAAGAAAAGCAGCTTCCTCTTCATCCATAACAACGATTGGGTTAGGGTTGGCCATTTGAGAGGAGCTAAGAGGATTGCTGTGAGAAGAGAAAGAGAGGTAGAAGATCAGAGAGATGGAGAGCTTGTGTGATCAACTCAGAGTAACTGAGCACCTCTTTAAGGGCGTTGAAGATCTGGGATGGCCAAGAGCTGAGGTGACCGTTGAAGCAAATCCAGCCGTTGAGAAGATCAAGGCAAATCCGAAGCATTGAAGAGAGTTGCAGCCTTTTTGGAACGGCTAATTTAAATTCAAAAATTGACCCTTCAGAGAAGAGGGAGGTCTTCCACTGATAAGACGTGGCTTATCCCTGCCAATATGCCATAAATAGCGTCTGGGAGAGCCAAGCGAGCCGTTGGAGAGACGCGGTGATCTGGTTCCTTTTTGGCGACATTTTCAGCGAGCTAGAGGAATGTATGGGAACCTTTGGTGTGGGTGGAGACAAAGGAACCAAAAACAGTACGTTCCCATACAAGGAATCAGGGTAGGCTATTTATCGCATTGCACAATAATTCTCAGAGAAGGTTTAGAGATGGATCATAGAGAATTAAATTGAGCAATGAGGCAAGGGTAGGTCTTAGTACACAATCATCATTTCAGCTTATAATGTTGGGTTAGAAATATGATCAGATTGTGACTTCTGGGCCATCAAAGAAATTTGAACAATGAGGAGTTGAGAAATAATGATAATCAAAAGGAAATGAACCAGAAAAATTTATCTAAGCCTTTATACGAAACCATTATGACACGAAGGGTTTGTAGCAAAAGATATAACACAAGGACATCAAGACTCAACAAGTTAAATATCTTAAACTAGTCAATCAGGGGAACTCGGAATGAATTCTCAGAACTAAGGTCACTACTGAGTAATAAGAATCATTCCTAGTTCCAATCTGAGATTCTCAAAAGGAACTCTATTCAATGCCTTGGTGAATATATCTGCAATTTGATCTTTAGTTCTACAAAATTTCATAATGATGTTTCCCTTCTCAACATGATCTCTAAGAAAATGATGTCTAATGTCAATATGCTTGGTCCTAGTATGATGCACAGGATTCTTAGAAATGTTTATGGCACTAGTGTTATCACAAAGAATAGTGAGAGGGCCATAAGACATACCAAAGTCCGCGAGTTGTTGCTTTAGCCAGAGAAGTTGGGAACAACAAGAGGCAGCTGTAATGTACTCGGATTCTGTGGTGGAGAGAGAGATTGAAACTTGTTTCTTTGATCCCCATGACACGAGGCAAGGGCCTAGGAACGGTGCCATTCCAGAAGTGCTCTTCCTATCCACCAAGTATCCGGCATAATCAGCATCAGTGAAACCCATGAGCTCAAAGGGACATTCTTTGGGGTACCAAATGCAGAGATCGTCAGTTCCCTTGAGATATTGAAGTATTCTTTTTACAGCAGCCAAGTGGGTTTCTCTCGGACAAGATTGGAACCTAGCACACAAGCCAACAGCAAAGACAATGTCTGGTCGACTAGCGGTTAGGTACATGAGTGAGCCTATCATACCTCTATAGAGCTTCTCCTCCATTAGAGGACTCGAGTGGTCCTTATCCAGATGGGCAATGGTGGATATGGGAGTGGAGAGAGGCTTGCATGAATCCATTTTGAACTTCTTCAGTAGTTCCCTGACATACTTCTGTTGGTGGATTTGAATACCATCTTCCTTTTGAGTGATTTGTAATCCGAGGAAGAATGTGAGTTCCCCAATTAAACTCATTTCAAATTCACTGCTCATCAAGTCTTTGAACTTGTCTACAAGGGATAGGTTAATGGAACCAAAAATGATATCATCAACATAGATTTGAACCACTAAGATGTTACCTTCTTCTTCTAGGATGAAGAGAGTCTTATCAATAACTCCACGCCTGTAGCCATTTGAGAGTAGGAACTGGGCAAGACGATCATACCAAGCTCTGGGAGCTTGCTTGAGGCCATAGAGTGCCTTGTCTAGAAAGTAGACATGATCTGGATGATCGTCGTCTTCGAAACTAGGAGGTTGCTTGACATAGACTTCTTCTTGAAGAATTCCATTGAGGAAGGCTGTTTTCACATCCATTTGGAACAACTTGAACCCTTTGTGAGATGCGAAGGCAATCAACAACCTTATTGCTTCGATCCTTGCCACTGGAGCATAGGTCTCATCATAGTCAATTCCTTCTTATTGATTGTATCCTTGAGCCACAAGTCTTGCTTTGTTCCTTATCACAGCTCCTGTATCATCTAGGTTGTTTCTGAAAACCCATCTGGTTCCTATGATGTGCTTATCCTTGGGGCGAGGAACCAGATGCCAGACTTTGTTCCTTTCAAATTGATGAAGCTCTTCTTGCATGGCTTGGATCCAGTCCGCATCCTTCAGTGCCTCACCTATGTTCTTTGGTTCCACAATAGACAAAAAGGCATTAAAGGCAAAGAAAGTTAGATGTTCGTACCTGACTGGAGGCTTGACGACTCTTCTTTCTCTGTTGGAAGCCAAAGTATTTGATGTGGAGACATTCTGAGTTGAGCATTCAGCTTCCTGGTTGGGGTCACCTTCTCCATTGAAGAACATATGGGAAGATGAATCATTGAGGTCTCCACAGATGTTGTCGTCATGCTCATGGTTCCCAGAAATGGATTGTTGTTCATTATCCATGGGAACTGGTGGAGGAGCCATTGGAGGGTTCCGTTCAGCAGGGCAGGAACTGGGAGGAGTGACATCTTCATCTGGATCTTCTTAGGATGACTTGGGAAATGGATCTTCAAAGGAACTGGTGGTGTTCTGCACAATCTTTCTGAGTGATTTTTCATTAAAAATAACATGAACACTTTCTTCTACCTTTTTAGTCCTTTTGTTGAAGACCTTGTATGCCTTGCTGCCTGAGGCATATCCAATGAAGATTCCTTCATCACTTCTTGGGTCGAACTTGCCAAGATTGTCCTTCCCATTGTTGTGCACAAAGCACTTGCATCCGAACACCCTTAGATGAGAAATGTTGGGAACTCTTCCTCTTAGGAGTTCATAGGGTGTCTTCTCTGTGATAGGGTGAAGCATGGCTCTATTGATGATGTAGCATGCTGTGTTGATCGCCTCAGCCCAAAAGGATTGGGAGAGTCCACTTGAGATCAACATAATTCGAGCCATGTCTTCAAAGGTCCTATTCTTTCTCTCCACTACTCCATTCTGTTGAGGAGTGTATGGTGCAGAGAAGTTGTGATCAATGCCATGCTCACTGCAAAAGGTTAGAAATTCTCCATTTTCGAATTCGATACCATGGTCAGACCGAATAGCATTAAGTGAACAATCAAGGGATTTTTCTAACAAGGGAACCAAGTCTTTAAAGCGATCAATGACTTCACTTTTAGATTTAATGAAAATGGTCCAAGTAAAGCGAGAGAAGTCATCGACAATAACAAAAATATATATGTTCCCTCCTAGGCTTTGAACTCTCATGGGTCCACAAAGATCCATGTGGATGAGCTCAAGAGGCCTTGAGGTGCTTACCATGTTTTTGGATTTGAAGGAACTACGAGCCTGTTTTCCTTTTACACAGTCAGAGCATGATTCCTTAGATGTACCACTCAGCTTTGGCAATCCTCTGACTAGTTCCTTTGAGTGTAGCTTTTGAATCAGCTTGGTGCTAGCATGACCGAGGCGTTGGTGCCACAACTCAGCTTGGTCATTCACGGTAGAGAGACACAGTTTCTCCTTGGGGACGAAGGATGGATCAACAATGTAAACATTGTTGAATCTCTTTCCTTTTATGATGATTTGTCCCGAGGAGTCAAGAACTGAGCATTCGTTTGATCTAAATCTGACTTCATTGTCTCCTTGATCACACAGCTGTGACACACTTATTATATCAAAACCAAGACTATCAACAAGGTGAACTTTGTTTACCTGAATGTGATCGTTGAGTTTCACATTTCCTATTCCACAGATTTTCCCTTTGCTTTTGTCTCCAAAGGATATGTTCCCTCCTTGGAGAGGTTGAAGAGAGGTCATTTGATTTCTTTTTCCGGTCATATGGCATGAGCAACCACTGTCAATGTACCATAGTTGGGGTTGCCTCTCTTCTTTCTGCACATAAGGGAACTAAGATTTCTGAACCCAGCGAAGCTTGGCTTTACTGGGGGGATTAGCATTTCGAGTCTGTGAATAATCAGGGAGTTGGTTCCTTTCCTGGTGATAAGCACTTTTCTCCCTTTCAAAGTTCTTTTTCTTAGCACAATCAGTGTTGTAATGGCCATTCTTACCACAGTAGGTACATAAGCGGTTGTAGACAACATGACCATACTTTCCTTTCCCTGGCCTAAAAGGTTTTTCATTTATTTTGTTGAAATCAACATTGTTTTTAACCTTACTATTGGCCATGTCAACATACTTTTTGTGAGCAAAAGAATTGGTGAACCATTGATTTTCAGGACTCATTTTTTCTTTTCCTTTTGGTTCCCTCTTAGGGCTTTGAGAACATTCATTGAGATGTTTGGCAACCTCAGCCTTGTTCTCAAGCACCATGATCTTCTCTGATAGGAACTGATTCCTGTCACGAGAGGTGGCAAGAGCAATGCTGAGGTTCTCATTCATCTCAACAAGTTCTCGTCTGGCCTTTTCATTTTCAGCATCATTGTTATCCTTGTTGTTCACATATCCTATTCCATGACGTTGCCTCACAAAGACAGTTTGATTTATCGTTTTTTCATTAATGGAATCAGTGAGATTGTCTAACCTATCAATAATGGACTAAAGCATTTCATTTCCAATAGAGTTAGCATGCGAAGGAACTTTAACATAATCTATGCCAGATTCATCACAAGATTTGCAGATTTTAAGGTGACTAGCATGCACGTTCCTAATTTCAATCAGTTTGGAGTGAGTTTCAGTTAGGTCTTTCTCAGTTTCATCAAGTTTCTTACTCCAAACAGAATTCTCAACAGTTAAGCATGCAATTTCATCTTCACAATCATCAAGTTTATGTTGAAGGAAACTGGTTTCCTTTCCTAGTTTCTTTATGATCTTAAGAAGTTGTTTCTTATCACAATCAACTAGGGATTTTAAGAGATCATCAGAAGTTACCTCAAGTTCTTCTGAGTCGCTTGAGTCTCCTTTTGCCATGAGACATCTTCCTCCAGAGAAGCCGCTCAGATCCAGTTCCTCATCTGAGTCTTCTCCCCATGAGGCTACGAGAGCCTTCTTTCTCTGAGGTTTTTCTTCTTCCTTGGAGTCTTCCTTGTTGGGACAGTTCTTAGCGTAGTGTCCCTTCTCTTTGCACTCGTAACAAGAGACTTCCTTTAGATCCCTTCTGGGTCCGTTGTAGGAGGAACTGCCCTTTTGGAACCTTCCCTTCACAAAGAATTTTTTGATATTCTTTGAGATGAGGGCTGTTAGCTCGTCCTCCTCTTCTTCCAAGTCTGAGTTCTCTTGCTCCATCTCAAGCCTTGAGAAAGCTTTGGAGATCTTAAGGGCGATTCCTTTCTCCAGTTTCTTATCGGCATTGGCTTTAGTGTGCTCTCCTTCTTCAACTTCCAGTTTCCCTATGACTTGGGTCAAGGGAAGGGATTGGATGTCTGGAGTGTTCTTCATGATTCCTTTGAGAAGGGTGAACTTGGAGTTGAGTCCATTGATGATCACTAAGGACTTGGAGACTTCATCAAGATCAACTCCCGCCGCCGTCAACTTTCCAATTAATCTGTTGAAGCGAGAGTAGTACTCTGAGATGGTCTCAGTTTCCATCATTTTGAAGGTGTGGTATTCTCCTTCCAAAGCAAACTTTCTGCTTTACTTTAGTTCCTCACTTCCTTCATGCATCTCCTTGAGAGCTTTCCACATCTCTTTGGCCGTCTTGATTCCTATGACCTTGTCCATGTCCTCTCTGTCCAATCCATTGAGGATGAACTGCCTGGCCTTGGCATTCTTCTCCATGATAACATAGTGTTCTGGTTTCCAATCTTCTTCCTTCATGGTGAGGTCGACATAGCCATCTCCATTTTTGACTATCCTCCAGCATTGGTAGTCGTTGGTCTTGATATGGCTTTCCATGCACTTTTCCCACCATATTTCTTCTCCTTTCTTTCGGAGATGTGGCTTGTTGGTGGAGATTCCGAGCTCAAACTTGCTTGGTTGAGACATGATCTGCAAGCTTATCAAAGATCTAGAGCTTTTCCTGCTCTGATACCAATTGTAGGATCGTGATTGTTAGATAAAAGCTTAAGGAACTCAGAATAACGATTCTCAGTTCCTTTCACAGCAGAAGATAAACAATCAAACAAATGACAAGTTCCTTATAGTGGAAACCTTTGATTGCCAACTAGCAATCCAGGATAAAAACCACTACCTTTCTTTCGAAAGGATTTCAAAGTCTACTTCTTGATTTCTTATCTCTTTTGGTTACAGCTTATCCTAGGAACGAACACATAGTTCCTTTGCCTTACACACAGTTAGACAATCCTAGATAACTTAACACAATCAATAATCAATGCAAGAAACAGACTTTCGCACCTAGGAACTATTACTTACAGTCACAGGAACTTAGCACTCAGCTCTTCTTCCTTGACTGGTTCCTCTTGATCTCGGTTTGCTTTGATGATCTTTGTTTGGAGGTTCACACTAGATATTTGCTAATGAGTGTGAGTTCTTGTTTTGGTGCTTGAAGATAACCCTTGGGTTAGTCTTCCTTTTATAGAGGATTCTTCGCAGCTCGATCCTCTCTTGGTTCCCACGGATTGAGCTTGCCCTAGGATTAGTGGTTCTCCTTGATCCATGTTGTTCTTGGCATGTGCAAACAACCTAGGCAGCTCAGAATCTCTCTTGGTTGGTCAACTACCTCAGACGAGCCTTGTGGTGTTGTTGTCAAAACACTTTCGTCCGAGGTTGAGTAAGCTGGCCGTTTGGGAACCGTCTGTTGGACAGCGACGTCTTCATGTGCTGTCGCTTTCATCGTCTCTGTCCGAGGTAGAGGTTCTCTAGGCTTCTTGTTCTTTAGCTCTTGGACCTTGGCAGACTTTTGGAAGCTTCAACAAGTCGTTTTCGACACCTTTTGTCTGAGGTTGTGTATCCCCAGATTTCTCGGGAATCGTAATGTCACAAGCTCCATTTCTGGGCACACCTGGGTTCCTCTGGATTCCTTCAGCTGTCTTGTTTCTTTGGTTCCCTTGTTCTGTTTGGCTTTCCTGCCTTCGGTATATTCATGTGGTTCCTTAAAACACATCTTTGAGATAAAACATTAGTATCATAATATTTGTCATCTTCAAAAGTAGAGAAACTGAGGAAATGAACTCTCAGGGGAACCGAAGTTCCAGAGTTCCGTTTCCTAACAAATCGGCCACAAAGTCGGCTAAGGCTTGCGACTTGATCGCCGTCCTAGGCTCGTACTCGATGTCGTAACCACTGAGGTGTATGGCCCATTTGGTCATTCATCCTGTGAACTCGGGTTTCCTCATGATAGCTCTCATGGGATGATTAGTGCGAACAGTAATAGTATGGGATTCAAAATATGGTTTGAGTTTATTTGAAGCCATTACCAATGATAGTACGAGCTTTTCAAGTGATGAATACCTCGTTTCGGCTGATAATAGCGTCCGACTGACGTAGTATATTGGCGACTATTTGCCATCCTCCTCTCTGACCAGTACAGCGCTTACGGCCGACTCTGACACTGCAAGATAAAGAAATAAGGGCTCGTCGCCTTTAGGTTTGGTCAGTAACATGGGACTGGCCAGGTACTCTTTGAGGTTCTAGAACGCTGCTTCGTGTTCTTCCGTCCATTGAAAGGAATTGTTCTTCTTGAGCGCGTCGTGGAAGGGTTTGCATTTGTCGAATGATTTGGAGATGAATCTGTTCAGAGCTGCTATCCGACCTGTGAGCTTCTGTACGTCTTTGACACATTGGGGGGATCAGAGGTTGATGAGAGCCTTGATCTGTTCTGGGCTGGCCTCTACTCCTCTTTGTGTCACCATGTATCCTAAGAACTTCCCTGACGACACTCCAAAGGAGCATTTAGTAGGGTTTAGTTTCATGTTGTACCTTTTGAGCACCTCGAAGCTGTCGCGCAGGTGGTCTATGTGATCTTCTTTCTTTTTGGATTTGACCAACATGTCGTCGATGTAGACTTCCATCGTGTCTCCGATTTGGTCTTTGAACATTTTGTTGACTAGTCGTTGATATGTGGCCCCTGCATTTTTCAGACCAAAGGGCATTACTTTGTAACAATAGATACCTTGGCTGGTGATGAATGCTGTTTTTTCTTGGTCGTCGGGATCCATGAGGATCTGATTGTAGCCGCTGAAAGCGTCCATGAAGGTGAGCATTTCGTGCCCCGCTGTGGCGTCGACCATGGCGTCGATATGGGGTAGAGGAAACGAGTCCTTGGGACAAGCCTTGTTGAGGTCTGTGAAGTCGATGCAGACTCTCCATTTGCCGTTCTTCTTCTGGACTACGACCACGTTGGCTAGCCATTTAGGATAGTGGACCTCTCTGATTTTTCATGTTTCCAATAAGCTTCTGACTTCGTCGTCTACTATCTTGTTCCACTCGGGAGCGAACTTCCTGCGTTTTTGCTTGACAAGGGGATGAGATAGACCCATATTTAATTTATGAGTAATAACATTTGGAGATATTCCGACCATATCCTCATGCAACCATGCGAAACAGTCGGTATTAGCCCTGAGAAAGTCAAGGAGTTGTTGTCTGGTCGAGTCGTCCAAGTCCGACCCGACCCTTACCGTTTGGTTTAGCTTTGAAGGGTCTAGTGCGATCTCATCGAGTTTTTCCATTTCTGGTTCGATGTACCGACTAGGTCCTTCGCCGCTCTGAGGTTGCTACGCGGTCTTGCGTTCGACCGCGTTCTTCATGGAAGCGACGTAGCATTCCTTTGCGGTCTTTTGATCTCCTTTGATTTCTTGGACTCCCCATTCAGTGGGGAATTTGATAACTTGATGATATGTTGAAGGTACTGCCTTCATAGCGTGTATCCACGGCCTGCCAAGAATACAATTATAGGGAGACGGACAGTCTAAGACTAAGAATTTCACATGTTGGTTGATTTCTCCAGCGTATGTGGTTAGAATGATTTCACCAGTCGTATGCTTAACCTCGCCGCTGAACCCTACCAGTGGGGTCGACTTCTTGATTAGGTCGTTCTCACTCAAACCCATTTCTTTAAGAGCATCAAGGGTCAAGAGATTTGTCGAGCTCCCTGTATCGATTAGTATTCTCCGTATTAAGCAATTTCCAATGGACAAAGAGATTACCAGACCGTCGTGGTGACCATCCGACCCGTCGGAGTCGGACTCGTCGAAAGTGACCGTCGGAAGGTCGGAAGTTCTCCTCGGCTTGAATTCCAACGCTTCGGGCTTGTCGCCCTTGCTTTCTCTGGCATGTCGCTTGGCCGCGGAGTACGTGTTCCCACATATGTCCGATCCTCCTGAAATGGTATTGACAATTTTTGTATGGACAGGAGATGGGGGTTTGTTTTGTTTTACCTGATCTCGGCGTTCCATGGTAGCCTTTGCCCGCTCCGAGATTATGTCGCGTAGGAACCCTTGTGAGAGCAGCCTAGCGACCTCCTTTCGTAGGGCGATGCACTCGTCGGTCGAATGACCGTGGTCGCCGTGGAATTCGCACCATCGACTCATGTCTTTCTTGATATCCGGTCGGTCGCTCTTTCGGGGCCATCTTACGTCTTTTCCATACTTGTCGAAACTCTTGACGAGCTCCGACACGGAAACGTTGAAGTTATAAGATTGGACCTTGGGAGGCAACGCAGAACCGTCTCTCCATTCCTGTGACCTGTCTTGGAAAGAGTTTACCTGATTTGGTTCGTTTCGAGTACGAGAATAGGGATGTGGACATCTGTCTCGACGGTTGTCGGAGGAATATTTTCGATCTGATGGATCGGGTCCGCGTGAGGCTTTATGCGACTCACGGTCCTCTTCCAATCATACCTCGGCCATAGTTTTGGCCTGGACATCTTCAAAGCTTTTGCATGGGTACTTCGTAATCTCGTCGTAGAGATTGATGTCTTTGACTAAGCCTTGTCGGAAGGCTTCGATAGACGTTGTGACGTCACAGTGGGGGATTCCCACTTTCTCTTTGTTGTACCTGTTAAGATAATTCCGGAGAGGTTCGTTATACCTTTGCGTGACTCGGTAGAGGTCACTCGATTGTTTCTCGTGCTTCCGACTGCTGGCGAACTGACTCTTAAAAGAGTTGACCAGATCCGCGAATGATGCGATCGTTCCCTGAGGCAAACGCATAAACCAAGTTAGTGCGGGACCCGCGAGGGTTGTGCCAAAGCTTTTGCACATGACGGTCTCGCGGCTCTCCCTTGAAACAGATGCAGCCATTAGTTTTTGTTTATAGAGAGAGATATGGTCATCTGGATCGGTGGTGTCGTCGAACGTCGCCATGTTGGGGAGATGGAACTTCTTGGGGATCTCGACCCTTGCGATTTCTTCGACGAACGGGGATTATTCGAATCCGCCAGACGCTTCTCTCTCGATCGGTTGCGGGACTCCTGGGAGCCTGTTGAAGCGATCGTCGATCGTCTTCATATGTCGGTCGAGCGTCTGTTGGAAAAGAGCCATGATATCTGGCAGATTGGCAACCTGTGGTTCATCGATTTGGGGCAACAGACCCGATCGGTGTGGAAAAGGTGACATGGTTAGTCGAAAATGGACTAGCAAAAGGAGTTCGAGACGTACCCTCAGTGTGTCCAGGACATCGTATGCTCGGAGGCGTTGGCTCGATGTTGTCCATGTCGAGGCGTGTTCGGACGCTGCCGTGGACGGGTGCGTTCCTAGATCCTGAAGCCCCTGATTGTACCTGCGACTTAAGAGACTCATTTTCATGAGTTAGTTGCGCGATCTCGGCTTCGGATTGGGTTGACAAAACGGCTAGGGCTTCAGTTTTTTGACGTTGTTGGGCTAGTTCCTCTTGAAGGGCGGCCATTTTTTGAGAGAGTTCTTGGAACTGGGTTGGAGTAGGATTTTCGGTTGGGTTTTCTGTAGTTTGGGTTTCGTCTTCGAGACGTGGTTCTTGATTGTCAGTAGAAGGATCGATAGTCATGGTTGGAAAGTTTCGGAAGGATGATCGGCGAGTTGCCCCACGGTGGGCGCCAAATTGTTTTGGGGCGAAAAGATCGGACGACCTAAATCGCCTTAGACGGGGTAACTAGTCGATCGAATGATAAAAAACAATCCAAACCAAGCAAGCAATAGATAAACAAAGAATAAATATGTAATAGCGTGATGGTTTTATTAGATGTCGTGTTTAATCAGACTGAATCGTGATACAACTTATCGTAATAAAACCAGAGATCGAGTGGGACTCGACCGGTGACTTATGAGTGGCGACCGGCAGGGATCTAGCATAAGCAGCCGTTAGAGAGCTAGGTGGAGAGCCAGAGTGCAATTCTGGTGAGTTATTTTTATCCGAACGCTTGTCCTGTGTGTAATTGAGTAGTCATCTTCTTATCTTCCTCGTCGTCCTGATATGGTAAGTCTTTTACTCTGGTGACCGTTTATGCTTCGGCCGAATATTCCATCTTCAATGCTCGGAGTGATGGTGAAGATTGCGCCATTAAATCTCTGTGTTTATGGTGGTTTGAAGGCAGTGGCCGTTGCATGATCTGGCATTTAATGCTTGGCGAGATCCTCGCGATCCTGTCGGAAGGCATCCGACCAGAGACGTCTCGTCGGATCCTCTGGGCTTTCTTCTTCGATCTTCCGATTGGCAATGGGCTTGGGCTCGACCGATTTGACCCATCTTCTCTGGAGAATCCAGGCCCAACACTTACCACCGCAGTCTTGGTTTTGTAGCCTTTTCCTTTTGGCCAAGTCTTCTTTTGATGCAGAATGCCAAAGCCGGTTCTGTGCTCAATTCCTAAAGCAGAGGCGATGATGCTGGGGGTCAAGGGAAACATGGTTCCCTTCCATTGAAGGATGGCATCATTGCAGGGAGAGTCTGCCTTGGCTGGCACAACGGTCATGGACTGATAGAAGAGACGCACCACTTCATCGGAGACGGAAAAGGGTTCCACCAAGATCTGGTCCCACCCTTGAAACTGGAGCAAAGAGTGAAATTCACTGAGGGCTTCGCCGAATTGAGCTTCATCTTCTTCCTCTAGGGGCTGGGTCCAGAACTCCTCACCAATGATGAGAGGCTTCAGAATTTTTCTTTTGGCAAAAGAGGAAGACACTTTCCCCAAGGAGGAGGTAGAGGTTATGACTTTGGTGGACAAAGAAGAGAGGGTTGCTGACTTTAGCCTTTTGGAGGGGGTCGGCTCTTCGGAGACAGGGTTGAAGGGAACCAGGGCCTGGGAGCTTCGCTTGCGAAGCTTGAGCCTTGTTGCAACTGAGAGAGCAGGCTTGGATTTGAGGCTAGCAGGTGAGGGATCGGAATTGTGAATCTCCAGGGTATCCTTGTCTAGAGAAGAGTCGTGGGAACCGCCCTCAGAGACAGTATGAGTAGCTGATGCAGACGCATGATGGAGTTCCTTTTCCACCTGTTATGTTTGCTTGGGTATGGGGTTTTTTGTGGGGGTGAGATCAGGGGATTTGGAGGAAGAGGCTGCTTTCTTCTCTCTGAAAGCTCTTAGGAGGGCAGATTCCTCCTCATCTTGAGCAAGGTGAGGGTTGAGGTCTTTGTTGGCCATTTGAGGAGTTTTGTGTGTTGAGAAAAAAAAGGTGAGCAAGAGAATGAGAGAAAGCAAGGGAAGCAAAGTGCTCGGCTTAAGCAAACAGGAGCCCCTAAATAACCCTTGAGCAGCGCTTGGAGCCGTTGAGAACAAGCCGTTGGAGAGAGAGATTCTGGGAACTCTGATAATTTGAAACGGCTAATTTTCTTGCAGCTTTTTCGGCTTTGCAACGGTCACAAATTCAAAGATCAAGTGTTCAAAAATGGCAATAGTGCAAGGCTGAGCAAACGTCTCTGACGATGTTGATTTGCAATAAATGCTGTCTTGGGAGGAGCGAGTTTCTACGAGCCGTTAGAGAGCTGTCAATACCTAGTTCCTTTCTGGCGATTTTTTCAGTGTGCTAGAGGGATATATGGGAACCTTTGATGTGGGGATTTGAGGACATAGGACATGAAAGTACATTCCCATAAAAGAAATCGGGGAAGGCCATTTATCGCATCACACACTAATTCTCAGAGAGGGTTAAGAGATGGATCATAGGGAATTAGATTGTGCAATGAGGCAAGGGAGGGTCATAGTACACAATCATCATTTCGGCTTGTAATGTCGGGTTAGAATATGATCAGATTGTGACTTTTGGGCCAACAAAGAAACTTGGACAATGATTGAATTTTAATGAAAAATGAACATTCAAGGAGAAGACTAGAAAAATTTGTCAAGGCCTTTTTGAGTAACCATTATGGATATGAGGGTCTATTGAAAAAGAGATAACACAAAGATTCTAAGACAAAGACAAGTAAAAAGATATGAACTAGTCAATCAAGGGAGCTGGAGAGAAACTTTAAACTAAAGGAACTGCTAGTTTATAAGAATCATTCGCAGTTCTAATCTAAGGTTCTCGAAGGGAACTCTATTCAAGGCTTTGGTGAATATGTCTGCAACCTGATCTTCAGTTCTACAAAATTTCATAATGATGTTCCCTTTCTCAACATGATCTCTAAGGAAGTGATGCCTTATATCTATGTGTTTGGTCCTAGTATGATGCACAAGATTCTTAGAAATGTTTATAGCATTGGTATTATCACAAATAATAGTGAGAGGACCATAAGACATACCGAAATCCGTGAGTTGTTGCTTTAGCCATAAGAGTTGGGAACAGCAAGCGGCGACTGCAATGTATTCAGATTATGTGGTAGAGAGGGAGACTGAGATTTGTTTCTTTGAGCCCCATGACACAAGGCAATGGCCTAGGAACTGTGCCATTCCAGAAGTACTCTTCATATCCACCAGGTATCCAGCATAATCAGCATCGTTGAAACCCATCAGCTCAAAGGGATACTCTTTGGGGTACCAAATGCAGAGCGAGTCAGTTCCTTTGAGATATCGGAATATCCTTTTCACAGCAGCTAAGTGTGTTTCTCTTGGACATGATTGAAACCTAGCACACAAGCAAACAGCAAACACAATGTCTGGACGACTAGCTGTTAGATACATGAGAGAACCTATCATACCTCTATAGAGCTTTTCTTCCACAAGAGGACTTGAGTGATCTTTGTCCAAATGGGCGATGGTAGAGATGGGAGTGGAGAGAGGCTTGCAGGACTCCATTTTGAACTTTTTCAACAGTTCCCTGACATACTTTTGTTGGTGAATTTGTATGCCATCTTTCTTTTGGGATATTTGCAATCCGAGGAAGAAGGTGAGTTCCCCTATTAGACTCATTTCAAATTCACTACTCATCAAGTCTTTGAACTTATCTACAAGGGACATGTTAGTGGAACAAAAAATGATATCATCAACATAGATTTGAACCACTAAGATGTTACCTTCTTCTTCTAGAATGAAGAGAGTCTTGTCAATGATGCCACGCCTGTAACCATTAGAGAGTAGGAACTAGGCAAGATGATCATACCAAGCTCTAGGGGCTTGCTTGAGACCATACAAGGCTTTGTCTAGGAAATAGACATGGTCTGGATGATCACTGTCTTCAAAACCAGGTGGTTTCTTGACATAGACTTCCTCTTAAAGAATTCCATTGAGGAAGGCGGTCTTTATATCCATTTGGAATAGTTTGAAACCCTTGTGTGATGCGAAGGCAATTAACAGCCTTATTGCTTCAATCCTTGCCACTGGAGCATAGGTTTCATCATAGTCGATTCCTTCTTGTTGATTGTATCCCTGAGCAACAAGCCTCGCTTTGTTCCTAATTACAGCTCCTGAGTCATCGAGCTTGTTTCTGAAAACCCATCTAGTTCCTATGATATGCTTATCCTTGGGGCGGGGAACTAGATGCCACACTTTGTTTCTTTCAAACTGATGAAGTTCTTCTTGTATGGCTTGGATCCAGTCTACATCCTTCAGTGCTTCACCTATGTTCTTTGGTTCCACAATAGATAAAAAGGCATTGAAAGCAAAGAAGGTTAGATGTTCGAACCTGACGGGAGGCTTGATGGTTCTTCTTTCTCTATTTGGGGCTAGAGCATTTGATGTGGAGGCATTTTGATTTGAACATTCAGCTTCAACTTCTATGTTGGGATCACCTTCTCTATTGAAGAACATGTGAGAGGATGAATCATTGATGTCTCCACAAGTATTATCTTCATGTTCATGGTTCCCAGAGATGGATTGTTGTTGATTGTCCATGGGAACTGGTAGAGGAACTGGCGGAACAATTTGTGCAGCTGGGTAGGAACTGGGAGGTGTGATGTCTTCATCTGGATCTTCTTGAGGTGGCTTGGGAAATGGATCTTCAAAGGGACTGGTGGTGTTCTGCATATTTCTACCAAGTGATTTCTCATTAAAAACAACATGAACACTTTCTTCTACCTTTTTAGTCCTTTTGTTGAAGACCTTGTATGCTTTGCTGCTTGAGGCATATCCAATGAAGATCCCTTCATCACTCCTTGGGTTGAATTTACCAAGATTATCCTTTCAATTGTTATGCACAAAGCATTTGCATCCGAACACCCTAAGATGTGAGATATTGGGAACTCTTCCTCTTAGAAGTTCATAGGGAGTCTTCTCTGTGATTGGGCGAAGCATAGCTCGATTGATGATGTAGCAGGTTGTATTGATTGCCTCAGCTCAGAATGATTGAGAGAGTCCACGTGAGATGATCATAGTTCGAGCCATGTCTTCTAAGGTTCTATTCTTCCTTTCCACTACTCCATTTTGTTGAGGAGTGTATGGTGCAGAGAAGTTGTGATCAATGCTATGCTCACTGCAAAAGGTTAGAAATTCTCCATTTTCGAACTCAGTACCATGGTCATAACGAATAGAATTGATGGAACAATCGAGAGATTTTTCTAACATGGGAACCAGATCCTTAAATCGTCCAATGACTTCACTCTTAGATTTTATGAAAATAGTCCAAGTAAAACGAGAGAAGTCATCGACGAGAACGAAAATATACCTGTTTCCTCCTAGGCTTTGAACTCTCATAGGTCCACAAAGGTCCATGTGAATGAGTTCAAGGGGCCTTGAGGAACTTACCATATTCTTGGATTTGAAGGAACTCCGAGCTTGTTTTCCTCTTACACAGTCTGAGCATGGTTCCTCAGATTTGCCACTTAACTTTGGGAGGCCTCTGACTAGCTCCTTTGAGTGTAGCTTTTGGATCAATTTAGTGCTAGCATGACCAAGACGTTGATGCCACAAGTCCGTTTGATCATTCACAGTTGAGAGACAGAGTTTCTCCTTGGGAACGAAGGATGGGTCAACAACATACACATTGTTGAACCTTTTACCTTTTAAGATGATTTGTCCCGAGGAGTCAAGGACAGTGCATTCATTTGATTTGAATCTAACTTCATTGTCTCCTTGATCACACAGTTGTGACACACTAAATAGATCCAAACCAAGATTATCAACAAGGTGGACTTTGTTTACCTTAATGTGGTCATTGAGATTCACAGTTCCTATTCCACAAATTTTCTCTTTGATTTTGTCTCCAAAAGAGATGTTTCCTCCTTTGAGAGGTTGAAGAGAGGTCATTTGATTTCTTCTTCCGGTCATATGGCATGAGCAACCACTGTCAATGTACCATAGTTGAGGTTGTCTCTCTTCTTTCTGCACACAGGGAAACTAAGATTTCTGAACCCAGTGAAGCTTGGCTTTATTGGGGGGATTAGCATGTGAATTATTATTGTGAGTCTGTGAATGACAAGAGAACTGGTTCCTTTCATGGTAGTATGCACTTTTCTCATTATCATAGTTCCTTTTCTTAGGACACTCAGTGTTATAGTGACCATTCTTACCACAATAGAAACACGGACGATTGTACACAACATGACCATATTTTCCCTTTCCTGGCCTAAAAGGTTTTTCATTTTTTCTTTTATTGAAATCAACATTATTTCTAACCTTACCATGAGCCATGTCCACGTACCTCTTGTGAGCAAAAGAATTAGTGAACCACTTGTCTTTAGGAGAAACTTTCTCCTTTCCCTTAGGTTCCCTCTCAGAGGTCTTAGGGTCCCTTTTTGGACTTTCAGAACTTTCTTTGAGAAGCTTGGCAACCTCAGCCTTGTTCTCAAGAACCATGATCTTCTCTAATAGGAATTGATTCCTATCTCGAGAAGTCGCAAGAGAAGTACTGAGGTTCTCATTCATCTCAACAAGTTCACGTCTAACCTTTTCATTTTCAACATCATCATTGATCGTGTTGTTAATATATCCAACTCCATGACGTTGTTTCACAAAGACAGTTTGATTAATTGTTTTTTTCATTTATGGAATCAGTGAGAATATCTAACCTATCAATTATAGATTGAACCCAAACATTTTCAGGTAGGTTATTATGCATAGGAACTTTAACAGATTCTGTCTTAGACTCACTACAAGATTGGCAAATTTTAAGGGAACTAGCATGCACATTCCTAAGTTTCATGAGTTTGGAGTGAGTTTCAGCGAGATCTTTCTCAGTTTCTTCAAGTTTCTTACTCCACACAGAGTTCTCAACAGTTAAACAAGCAATCTCATCTTCACAATCATCAAGTATTTGTTGAAGAGCACTAGTTTCCTTCCCTAGATTTTTTATGATCTTTAGAAGTTATTTGTTGTCACAATCAACTAGAGTTTTTAAAAAGTCATCAGAAGTTACCTCAAGATCTTCTAAGTCGCTTGGATCTCCTTTTGCCATGAGGCATCTTCCTCCAGAGAATCCGCTCAGATCTAGTTCCTCATCTGAGTCTTCTCCCCATGAGGCCATAAGAGCCTTTTTCCTTTGAGGTCTTTCATCTTCTTTGGAGTCTTCTTTGTTGGGACAGCTCTTAGCGTAATGCCCCTTCTCTTTGCACTCATAGCAAGAGATATCTTTGAGATCTCTTCTTGGTCCATTGTGAGAGGATCTGCCTTTTTGGAATTTTCCCTTCACAAAGAATTTTTTGATGTTCTTTGTGAAGAGAGTTGTAAGTTCGTCCTCCTCATCTTCTAGGTCTGAGTTCTCCTGTTTCATCTCAAGCCTTGAAAAGGCCTTTGAGATTTTGAGGGCAATTCCTTTCTCCAGTTTCTTGTCAGCATTGACTTTGGTGTGTTCTTCTTCTTCAACCTCCAGTTTCCCTATGATTTGAGTCAAGGGAAGAGATTGGATACCTGTGGTGTTCTTCATGATTCCTTTGATGAGGGTGAACTTAGAGTTAAGTCCATTGATGACCACCAGTGATTTGGAGACTTCATCAAGGGTGACCTCAGCCGCTGTTAGCTTTCCAATGAGCCTATTGAAGCGAGAGTAGTACTCAGAGATGGTTTCAGTTTCCATCATTTTGAATGTGTGGTATTCTCCTTCTAAAGCAAACTTCCGGCTTTGCTTTAGTTCCTCACTTCCTTCATGCATGTCCTTGACTGCTTGCCATATTTCTTTCGCCGTCTTGATTCCTATGACTTTGTCCATATCTTCTCTATCCAGTCCATTGAGAATGAACTGTCTAGCCTTGACGTTCTTTTCCATGATGACATAGTGCTCAGGTTTCCAATCTTCTTCCTTTTGGTTGAGATCAACATGGCCATCTTCATTCTCGACTATCCTCCAGCATTGGTAGTCAATGGTCTGTATGTGGCTTTCCATGCACTTGGCCCACCATGTTTCTTCTCCCTTCTTTTGGAGATGTGGTTTGTTGGTGGAGATTCCGAGCTCAAACTTGCTTGACTGAGACATCTTAGATCTGTAAACTTAAACAAAGATCTAGAGCTTTTCCTGCTCTGATACCAATTGTAGGATCGTGATTGTTAGATTAAGAACAAGGGAACTGAGAATACAGATTACAGTTCCCTTCGCAGCGGAAATAAACAATCAAATATAAATGAATAAGTTCCTTATAGTGGAAACCTTCGATTGCCAACTAGAAATCTAGGATAAAAACCACTACCTTTCTTTCGAAAGGATTTCAAGGTCTACTTCTTGATTTCTTATCACTTCGGTTACAGATTACTCTAGGAACAAACACATAGTTTCTTTGTCTTACACATAGTTAGACAATCCTAGATAAACTTA
Organism: Rheum nobile; assembly: GCA_027886185.1. Classification (NCBI taxonomy): domain Eukaryota; kingdom Viridiplantae; phylum Streptophyta; class Magnoliopsida; order Caryophyllales; family Polygonaceae; genus Rheum; species Rheum nobile. The sequence continues at coordinate 1,929,065 of WOAB01000169.1, read as the reverse complement.
ACAGAAAGTATAATCAATCCAAGAAGCAGTCCTAAGCACTAAGGAACTAACTCACTTACAGTCACAGAAACTAGCACACAGCTCTCAGATTCCTTGACTGGTTCCTCTTGGTCTTGGTTTCAGTTGACGATCTGATTGAGAGCTCACACTATGATGTTTTCTATGAAGTGTGATTCTTGTTGTAGTGCTTGAAGATAACAGCGGAGCTTATCTTCTTTATATAGTGGATCCTCGAGGTTGGATCTTCTCTTGGTTCCCACAGAGTAAGCTTGACCTAGGTTGTGTGGTAATCCTTGATTCGCGCTGACTTAGACATGTACCAATAACCTAGGCAACTCAGAATCCACATAGGTTGGTCAACTGCTTCAGGCAAGTCTGTCATGTCGTTGTCCAACCCCTTTTGTCCGAGGTTCAGCAACCTAGACACTTTGGAACTATCCTCTCGATGGTGACAGCCTTGTGACATGTCGCTTTCAGCAACCTTTGTCTGAGGTTCAGCGTTCTAGACATCTTGGAGCTTTCCTTTGGATGGTGGCAGGCTTTAGAAGCTTTGCTCAAGTCGTTTTCACCATCTTTTGTCTGAGGTTCTGTGTTCCCAGCTTCATCGGGAAAAGCAAAGTCACGTGTTGCATTTCTTGGCACTTCTGGGTTCCTTTGACTTGCTTGTTTGGTTTCTTTATCTTGTTTGGCTTCCATGGTTTCAACAACTGTCTTGTGGTTCCTTTAAACACATCTTTGAGATAAAACATTAGTATCAAAGTATTTGTCATCTTCAAAAGTAGAGAAACTGAGAAAAGGAACTCTCATGGGAACTGAGGTTCCTGAGTTCCGTTTCCTAACAAGTACGTAGCTAGACGACTCCCGCAGATCTCGGACGATTTTAACCGACCCACATGTAGGATAACCTCTTCCATGAATCTCGGGCGGATTTGCCAACCGATTCAAGCCAAAAACTAGTATAAATATAGAGAAAACTATCTTGTAATGACACATTGTCAGTTCTACTCAATTGAAGCAACTTTCTACTATTGTTTTACTCGGAATAAGAGAGCATTCTTGTGCTTTGTCCGTTATTCCAACATTGAAGCGACCGACGGCTAAATTCTTGTATTTGATTAGTCTCTCATTCAAGGGAGATAAGTTTATATTACATTCGTTTAATCTCATTCACTTGATTGTTAAGTTGATTTGGATTATTTAGATATTACTCATATTATTGTTGTCTAGTGGTCCCCTCTTTAAGCGATTCAGGTCGGTTCGATCTTTTTCGCCCAAAACAGTCATCAATGTTATTCATGTACTCCTTTGAAAGTTTAGTCTCCATAACCAACTATTGCTCCTTGACTAAAGAGTATCCTCGTTCAAGCAGATTGCGCTTTAACCATCTGCTAGTAAAAAGGAATTAAGCAACACACAAATTTTCAGCAGTTAGTTAAATAACATGTAATATTTTTTTTGAGAATTTACTCTTGTGGAGGTAAAAATTAAAAAGTTAATTTTAATTTATGTTATTAATATTTTAGTCTTATTTAATAAACAAGAGGCAAAAGGCCCGTGAAGAGGCTTCCTAAAGAAAATAACCCTAACTAGAATGTCTGATTCATTATCAAATCCTATCCCCATTGACAATTTAGTGGATATGACTTCAGCGTCGGAGGTGAAACAGGGAACAAAACCCCGCATTTGGTTGTTTTCTCTATTTGCATGGCACATGAAAACTGATCAGAAGAAGCTTACGCTTGCCGAAGTTCGGTATTCTCGTCATCAACATCAATTATTATGGTACTGATTTATTCTACCACAATTTACGACGTCCGTAGGGACGAAAACGTTAACAGAGAATCCAGCGGCGGTGGAGCCCAAACCACAACAATTTAAATCCATAGTTTTAAGTCTCTTCAACAATGGATGACGAAATATTCGAGCTTTGCAATGACAAGATAACAAATGGGCCTCTTTCCAACTCCGAAATTGAGTTTCAATTGATCGATGAATTCAATCCATGAAGTTTGTTTGCGATCGTTGGGCATATGGATCGAGCAATTAAGTAGGATTCCTAGGACTCAATCGTCATCGACTCCACCACAAGCGAAATCCTCCATATACGACATGGCCTCGGTGCCGTACCCGCTTCGCCCTAATCGAAGTATCATGCTCAACAATACTATCAACCAACCTTGAATAGGCCCATGATTTTGGGAGATCCAAATGCGACGCCTTCGAATATGGTCGGTGTTCCTTCGGGTTGATGAGATCCGACCAGCTGCAGCCTGGTTTGGCACCTACCACACTGCAACGTGCTCTGACTTCTCCCTCGCCGTAGACCTCCTCTTCAGAGAAACATACGTATCCATTCAAGAAAAATAAGGAAGGCAATTTGACACTACAAAATTTGTTCCCAGTTGTGGACTCAGAAAAACATGGGTTCATACTTCATAGTGGACTCTTAATGTAGTCAGGCAAGGGTAGCATTTTGCAACCAATCTTGCTTTATAAACGTAGACTAAGAAAACCTATTAGTAGTTAAGTACAATAAATAACCAATCATTCCTCGATAAACCTTTTCTTCTACACGTTTCCCATCAAGATCAGCAGTTAAACGAGTGACAAGGGAAAGAGGAGTGGAAATGGGTTTACTAGAGTCCATGTTGAACTTTTTCAGTAATTCCTTTAAGTACTTTTGTTGATGAATCTGAGTTCTTTCACCTTTTTTAGTCACTTGAAGTACCAAGAAGAAAGAGAGTTCCCCAATCATACTCATTTCAAACTCACTACTCATCAGATTTTTGAATTTATCTATAAGAGAAAGATTAAGGGAACAAAAAATAATATCATCAACATAAACTTGGACCACTAGAATCTCACCTTTGTCTTCAAGCAAGAAGAGAGTTTTGTTAATAACACCACGTCGATATCCATTCGATAATAGGAATTGAGAAAAACAATCATACCAAGCATGAGGGGCTTGTTTGAGACCGTATAGAGCCTTATCGAGAAATAACACATGGTCAGGATGATCTATATCTTCAAAACCAGGAGGTTGTTGAACATAGACTTCTTCTTGAAGAATGCCATTGAGAAATGTAGTTTTGACATCTATCTTAAACAACTTAAATCACTTGTGAGAAGCATAAGCAATTAACAATCATATAGCTTATAACCTGGCCACTGAAGGATATGTTTCATCATAATCAATTCCCTATTGTTGGTTGTAGCATTTTGCAACCAATCTTGCTTTATTTCTTTTGACAGTTCCAGTATCATCCAATTTGTTTTGAAACACCCACTTGGTTCATTTAATAGTCATGTTCTTTGGACAGGGAACAAGTCTTCAAACTTGGTTACTCTCAAATTAATGCAGTTCCTCTTGCATTGATTCGATCCAGTCAACATCTTTGAGTGCATCACTAATGCTTTTGGGTTCTACAAGAGATATGAAAGCATTGAAAGCACAAAAGTTATTTACAGAGGAACGAGTGAGAGTACCTTTGGAATAAGGAGTGATGACTCGTGTGACAAGATGAGCTAATTTTTGCTAGTAGTTCCTTTTTTGAATGCTGGTTATATCTCGCGCATTGTCATTTGTATTCTCATCTTCATAATCTGAAGCAATATTAGATGTTGCCTTTTTAGGGATCACTGTTTCATGTGCTACAAGAAAGTGAACTCATGAAGTGAATCATCGTTTCGAACAATGGGAACTGGTGATTCATTTCCCGGAGAGCTAGTTTCCAATGAATCACTTGAAGTAACAACATCGTCTTCTAATGGAGGATCGAAAGAATCTATAGGGGAGCTGATTGATGAAAACTTTTGGGAATTGGGGAACAATCATCATCAGAGTCTTCATGATACATATGGAACCCATCTTCTTGATTTTCCGACACATACTTAGAAGGCATTTTTTTCATCGTAAACAACATGAATACTTATTTTTACCTTTTTAGTCCTTTTGTTATAGACTTTGTATGCCTTGCTACTCATGGCATATCCAATGAAAATCCCTTCATCACTTCTGGGATCAAATTTCCCAAGATTATCTTTCCCATTGTTATGGACATAGCATTTACATCCAAAAATTCTAAGATGAGAGATGTTGGTAACTCGACCTTTGAGAAGCTCATAAGTTGTTTTCTCTGGAATGGGACGCAACATAGCACAATTCAGAATGTAGCAAGCATGTTTACAACTTCTGCCCAAAATATATTGGAAGACCTCTAGATATCAGCATTGTCCTCGCCATATCTTCCAAAGCCCTATTCTTGCACTCAACAACTCCATTTTGTTCAGGAGTACGAGGAGCAGAAAAGTTGTGAGAAATGCCTTTGTTTCTGCAAAAGTTAAGAAAATTTTCATTTTTGAATTTTGTTCCATGATCGAAATGAATAGCAAGTATAGAATGACCCAAGGATTTCTCAAGAATGGGAACTAGAGATATAAACTTCTCGAAAACTTCATATTTAGATTTAATGAACAAGGTCCAAGTGAAGCGAGAGTAATCATCAACAAGAACTAGAATATACTTGTTTCCTCCAAGACTCTGAGTTCGCATAGGACCACAAAGATCCATATGAATAAGTTCCAGAGGATGAGTTGCACTTACCACAATTTTGATTTGAAGGAACTTCTTACCTGTTTTCCTTGAACATAGTCAAAACAAATTTCTTCCTTTTCAGCATTGATCTTAGGAAGACCACGAAATACTTCTTTTCGTTGAAGCTTATGAATCAATTGAATGCTTGTATGTCCCAATCTTTGATGCCATAGATTCATCTGATCAACAATAGACGAAAGACATAATTTCTCTTCAGGAACAAAGGATGGATCAATGACATAGACATTGTTGAATCTTTTTCCTTTGAGAATGGTTTTCTCGAAAGATTGATCTTTCATGAAGCATTCCTTTAATGTAAGCTTACAATGTTGTCTCCTTGATCACACAACTGTGACACACTAATTATATCATAACCCAAATTTTCAAGAAAATGAACATCACATACCTTGATATGATTTGTTAGATTGACCTTTCCAACTCCACATATTACTCCATTTCTTTAATCTTCGAAGGAAATCTTTCATCTGTTGTGTTTTTGAAGTGAGAACATTAAAAAAAAATCTCTGGTCATATGGCATGAGCAACCAATGTACCATTTCTCATCTCTTCTCACTTCAATCTGCACAAGGAAACTTAAGATTTACGAACCCATGCAAGCTTGGCTTTTCTAGGTAAGATAGATTGAAAGTTCTATGATCCTGCATGTCAGTAGAATAATAGATAGGATCATTAATATCAACAACTAAGTTCCTTTTTCATTGATTTTCTAGTTCATGCATTTTCCTTTTATTGCAATTACTAGTATAATGTCCATGCTTTCCCGATGCCAATAAACACGATTATACATGACATAACCATACTTTCCACAGATCTAAAGGGTTTCTCCATTTTTCTCTATTGAAAGTCAATTCCTCTACCTGAGTTCCCTTAGGCCTGGTTAATATACATGTTATGAGCATTTTGTCTATTAACCCAATGTTTATCTTTTGAAGGTCCTTGTTCGAGAACTTTTAACTTTTTCTTCAAGAAATTGGTTTTTGTCACAACATGTTTGAAGAGATTTGTCAAGAGTCTCATTTTTCTCAACTAGTTCCCTAGTCAGTTTTTCTTTAGCAGTAGAACAATTAGAATCTTCTTCACAATATCCAATTCCATACCTATATTTAATAAAGACAGTTTGATTCACTATTTTTTCATTGATGGAAACAGTCAACACATCAAGTTTATCTATGATCTCAACAAGCAAATCATTATCTTGTGTGCATTTAGCATGATCAAGTTCCTTTTCACGAGATTCACAAGTAAAGCAAACAGATGAGGAACTAGATAGCAATTTTTTAGAAGCTTCAAGTTTCTTACTCTAAATAGCATTTTCAGAATCTAAACAAGACATTTCTTCTTCATATTCACTAATCTTATCCTGAACGGAAAAGTTATCATTTTCAAGTTGACTAATAAGTTTTATGAGATGCTTTTTTCATACTTATGAATAGAGTCTAGAAAATCAGATTTCGTTACCTCTGATTACTCAGAGTCATCTGGTTCTTGCTTGGCCATCAAGCATTTACCACTAGAAAAGTCTTCTGTATATAGCTCCTCTTCGGATTCCTGTTCTTCTCCTCGGGTAGCAATGACAACTTTCTTCTTGAGTGGGTTCTCATCATCCTTTGGATCATTAGGACAATTTTTCGCCATATGTCCCTTCTCTTTACACTGATAGCAAGTGTAATCTATGACATCCCTTCTTGTGAAAGGTTTGCAAAACTTTCCTTTGGTGTACAGTTACCTCATGGTCTTGGTGAGAAGAGCAGTAACTTCATCATCTTCTTCTTCATTAGTTCGTCTGCTTCCTTTTGGACTCTCTTAAGAACCTTAGTAATCTTTAAGGCAATTCCCCTCTCAATTTTGCTTTTGGACTTTTCAAGGTCCTCAACTTCTTGAATCTTCAACTTTCCAATTACTTGCTCGCCTGAATTGCGGGTGTCTATTGCATGGTTCCCTTGGTGAGAGAAAATTTGAAACTGAGACCATTGATGATAACTAGAGTTTTGGACCATTCTTTTAGTGTTTTTCCACAATGTAGGATCGTACGTGTTAGCAATCAAAGGGAACTGGGAGTCCAGTTCCTTAGCAGCGGAATAAGTAAACACAAACAGAATCAAGACAAGTTCCTTAGAGTGGGAACCTTTGATAACCAACTAGTTATCCAGGATAAAACTCACTACCTCTCTTGCAAGAGGATTTCAAAGTCTACTTCTTGTATTAATGCTTCGATTACAATCAACTAGAATAGAACACACAGATTAAGTCTTAGACACACTAAAGACTCTCTATCTAGTTCGACCTAACCAAGCAAACAACAAGCAAGCAACTTACTCAGTTCTTCTTCAAAGAACTTAGCACGTTTTCTTCTCAGCACTCTGTATTCTTCGATGCGTGAATTCGTTAGAATGAGAGAGGTTTTAACTACTTTATTTATATGATTTAATTGATGGAAGAAACAAATCTCCAACAACCAGATCACATAAATAAAATAATCAAAAAGTAATCGTTAAAGATGATACTTGTTACCAAATATAATCTTTACCGATTTTACATGTTTTGTTTCCATAAAGATATACTTTAAGCTCCTAAAATATATGGAAACAGGATAAGATCTTCAAGTTCTCTCTCCAACTAAAGATCTACCCTAATCAGCTCGCCGCCGCTCTTCACATATTGTTCCAAGTGTTTCCAGCGTCAGCAAGCTCCAGTTCCCTACGCCAGTTCCCAAGTCTGGCGTCTTCGTCTCTGTCTTGTGCTTTCCGAATCCAGAGTTCCCTGTTTATCACACTTATGGAAGTATTAATAGCAAAGATGTTTGTCATTATCAAAACTAGGAAAACTGAGGAAGGGAACTGGAGTTCCCAAAAGTTCACTTCCTAACACATAAGCTACAAGTTTATCAGTCAATTTCCTAAATCTAGAAAGTATTGAGAAACTGATTCATTTCTGAGCATGTGAAAAGCATGAAATTCTCCATGTAAAGCAAACGTTCTGTTGTTTTTTAAGTCTTTGCTTCCTTCATTCATTTCCTTCAGAGCTTTCCACACACTTTTGGTATCCTTAATGCTAACAGTTTTGTCCATATCTTCTCTAGTGAGAGCATTGAAGATTAGTTTTCGGGCCTTAGCATTTTTCTCCATGAGAGTGAAGTGCTCAAGTTTACAGTCTTCTTCTTTCATCTTAAGATCAACATCAACATCTTCAATCTCAATAATGCGCCAGCATTGATAGTCGTTGGTCTAGATGTAACCTTCCATGGTAGCTTTCCACCATTGATATTGCCCTTGTTTCAACAAGTAGGGCTTGTTGGTTGAAATTCCCAAAGCAGGTTCTTCATTACGACTCATCCTGAAAATCTATAAGTAACACACAAATCTAGAGTGCTTGATTTGATACCAATTGTAGGATAGAAGGTGTGTTAGTAATAAAAGAGGTCAGTTCCATATGCAGCGGTATAAGACCAAATTTAAAACACACAGTTGCTTAAAGTGGGAACCTTGGATAACCAACTAGTTATCCAAGATAAAACTCACTACCTTTCCCTTGAAAAGGATTTGAACAAGTCTACTTCTCATATTATTGATTCGATAACAAGATATATTAGAACACCACATAGTAATATTCTCAAACACTCCTAAGAATATCGTCCTAATCAATCTCAAACAATCACTAATACTAAGAAGAACTTAGTCGATGCTTGGGTGAAATACACTTATTCCAGTAGAACACAATTATCTGCTTTTGATGCACTTTGTAAATGCATAAGATTAAACTCAAATTGATCTAGTTATTTATGAAACATGAAAGTGTGTTGAGAAAGCTTTTCCAAGATATCTCAACACCAAATTCAGTTTCATAAATAATTAAATCAATTTAAATCTAATAGATAATGTTTGTTATCTAGAGCATCAAACATTATTTGTACATAATCTGTTTAAGAGCCTCTAACAACATTTCAAATATAAACTAAGAGGTGTGCTAATCACCCTTCAATAGCACTGGCTTTTTCTGGTTTCCTCTTCTGTATTATGTTGACTTAGCTTCTCCAGTTCCTTCGTCACGATTATGGTATGCTTTACTTGATTTATCCACTTAATAGTATTGTAATGTTAAACTCATGAAACTATTAGAAATATATGCGTTTGTCATCGTCAAAATAGAACAAACGTACGTAGAAAAGGAATTTTCATACAAAAATGACATTCAGAAAGTCACTTTCGAACATTATACCTTGATAGGCATCCTTTGCTCGAAAACAACTATACGTAAAGCTGAGATTCAACATTCCTAACTCGCAATAGAGCGCGCCTCACGCGCTAACTAACAACCTGCCTTGTTTCTAGGTCAACCCGCCCTGCTGCGGCGGCGCCCCTCGATGGTTGCCTCATTCCTCGCTAGCCATGGCAAAGAGAAGGACTATGAAACCGAAGGAGAAGCAACCCCCTCTCCCCCCTCCCCCCCTGAACCATCTTTCCCACCTCACTCCCCTATTATTGTTTTTTGCAGAAACCATCAAGAACGTGAATAAAAAGCATCCTCAAACATCATGGATCCAAAAGCTCTATTAGCTCTGCTGATACCTCTAGCCACTCGGATGAAATCCAAGAGCCACTGATAGTCTTTACTCCAACTTTCCCACTCCTAAATCTAATGTTGATGGCATTCTAAGAGAAGCTGGAACTAAGACCAATATAGAAGTTGAAGCCGCTGCACCTGCTCTCCGTGTCCTCCAGAAATTCTTACTCAGAGCATTCAATGTGCAATGGATGTCCAATCTACGACAATACAAATCGCAATTAATGCTGGTGAAACCAACATTAAACTCAAAGCATCCTACAGCGAGGCTTTAGCAGGAAACAGGGTGATAGCCAATGATAAAATACTCAACTTTGTGGAAGGATATTTTGATGGCATCATACACTTCACAAAAAAGGAGATCCAAAAAACAACAGAACAATGGCAACGAAGTCTTCTAGGAATGGTCATCGGAATAAGAATCACATTCAACATCATCAACAGATTTGTGGCTACCAGATGGGGCAGAATCAAAGCACCTAAAATCATCCTCAATGATTCAGGCATCTTCATATTGAAATTTGAGGAGGAAAAAGATTTAATTTGGGTGATGGAAAATAGACCTTGGCTCATAGGTGGATTAAGCCTCTTGTTCTCAGAAAATGGAGCGAAGGTGTCAAACTTGATCCATCCTTCTTTGACACTACTCAAGTGTGGGCTAAACTGCCAGATCTTGATGTTAGATTATGGGATGAAAGCTTCTTTGAGAAGATGGGAAGTGCTTTGGGGAAACGCATTTACATAGACAAAGTCACTGCAAACCAGGAAAGGCTTTCCTTTGCTCGCATCTTGGTGGAGATCAATGCTAAAGCTCCTCTCAAGATTGAACTTGTGTTCCTAGGTGAAGATGAAGAAAGAATCACCCAAAAGGTCACATATGAATGGATCCCTACCAAATGTGATAAATGTCTCATCTTTAGACATGGCAGTAGTGAATGTCATCTAAATAAGCAGCAAAATGGCCTTCCCTCAAGACTGCTCAGATACAACAAACCACAATGGGTCAAGAAGGATGACAGAGCCAAATCTTCCCAGCAACATATGGCTCCACAAAATACAAGTGCAGCTACCTCAGTAAAATCAAAAGAAGCAGCTCCCACTGAAGCACCAACACAGGAGGACCAAAGGGAAGCAACTGAACACTGGCAAATTCTGACTAAAACTACTAAAGGCCCTACTAACACTACCAATCCTTTGACAGACAAAGGAAATAAGTCTGTTATTCAGGGGAATAATCTATCAAAAGCTTCTACTACTACTATTGGTACTCATTCTAGATTTATGGCCTTAAGTGATATATTGGAAAATCCTGAAGATAAGGGGCTTGAATAAACTCACTATAGCAAGTTGGAACATAAGGGGCTTGAATCACCCCACTAGCCACACTTTTGTGAATGAGTTTGTGAAAAATACAACGTTGACTTCCTTGCCATTTTGGAGACTAGAGTACGTGGTGACAAAGCAGAGAAGACATCCAAACTAGTGCTCAAAGGCTAGAACAAAGTAACAAATTGCACATGCATTAATGGCCGAATATGGATTCTTTGGAGAAACATTATTTATGTTGATTCAATTTTGCTTGAAACCAACCAAGTATTACAATGTAAGATCTCATCCCCCCTTTTTCATAAGCCTGTTATTATCCCTTTTCATTTATGCTTCTAATTTTGCCCAAGAAGGAACCTCTTTGTGGAATTGTTTGGAACACACAGCTAGCACATATCCAGGTATCGCATGGGCTGCTAGCTCTTGGTAACTTCAACACCATTATTGATTCAAATGAGAAATTCTCTGAAAGAGGTGATCCCAGTGAGTATTTTCCTGATCTGAAGCTATGCTTCATCAATTCTGATCGTATTGATCTCCCTGCATCGGGAGCCTTTCACACATGGTCCAACAAGCACAAAAATGGCACTCTGATCTCTTGCAAATTGGACAGAATTGTTATCAACCAGGATTGGATGATTGAATACCCCAACTCCACTGCATTCTTTGCTACCAGAGAATGCTCTGATCATTCACCAGCCATTCTTACCATTTCCATCAACAGAGCTCCTATGAGAAAAAGCTTTAGATTATGTAATGCTTGGGTCCTTCACCCTGACTTCGCTAAAACTGTTGCCTCTTATTGGAACACACATGTCAAGGGGGTCAAAATGTACCAGATGGTCACTAAGCTCAAAGGCCTCAAGAAACCTCTGAAGCTATTACACAACAAATCAATTGATCAAGAGGAAGCAAGCATCAAAGAGCATAAAAAGAAATTGAACTTGATTCAAAATGAGATTCAACTCAAGCCTTGTGATCCAAACTTGATGCATCTGAAAGATACCACTCTTAAGAAGCTTACATATGCCATTACATCTAGAATTAGCATGCTTGAGCAAAATGCTAAGTTGCACTGGCTTCGTTTCTAAGACCAATGTAGTAGTTATTTTTATAACTCTATTAAAGTCAGAAAATCCAAAAACAAAATCACTAGCCTCTTGGATGGTGGAGGTAACCGCTTGAGTGAACCTCAAGAAATTAAAGCTCACATTGTGAATCACTTCAGATCTTGGTTTGGGACAGAAAGTCAAGACATTCCTTGTGACCATAATATCTTCAGAGAAGGACCTACTGCAAATGAACATGATCAGAATGTAATGATTTGACCTTTCACTAGGGAAGAAGTCAGGAATGCTCTTCACTCCATTGTAAAGACAAAATCACCAGGGCCTGATGGGTTTGGCTCTCATTTCTTCAAAGAATCTTGGGGAGAATGCTTAAAAGAATTGGATGCTTTTCTTCACTCCACTGTAATGAACATGATCAGAATGTAATGATTCTTTCACACTGGCAGAATGCTTAAAGAAATTGGTTGTTGCACTTTAGCTCTTATTCCTAAAGTTAATCAGCCCAATTACATTCATGAGTACATGCCTATAGCTTGTTGCACTGTTATTTATAAAATCATCACTAAGCTGCTTGTTTCTAGACTGCAAATGATCCTCCCCAAACTCATTGATCAAAATCAAGGGGCTTTCATCAAAGGCATGTCCATTAGGCACAACATTGTTGTTTGTCAAGACCTCATCAAAGGCTACTCTAGAAAAATATACTAGCCCCAGATGCTCACTCAAAATTGATTTGCATAAAGCTTATGACACTGTTAACTGGAAATTCCTCATGCAAGTGCTTCATGGACTAGGGCTCCATCCACAAATGATCACCTGGATCAGAGAATGCATCTACAGTAGTTCTTTCACTGTGAATATTGGAGGTGAACTAACTGGATTCTTCCTTGGGAAAAGAGGGCTCAGACAGGGAGATCCACTGGCTCCCTACCTCTTTGTCATGGTAATGGAATATTTCAATAGAAGTCTCAAGATCATGTGCAGAGACAGCACCTTCAAATTCCACCCTCAATGTGGCAGACTGAACCTCACACATATTTGCTTTGCTGATGACCTCTTCCTCTTTGCTCATGGAAACCCTACAATAATTCTCACTCTCAAATCCTACCTTGATGAATTCTGTAGAGTTTCAGGCATGTCAGCTAACTACCACAAATCCAATGTATTCCTTGCAGGAATAGACAACACCACAGTTGATCATATCCTACATATCCTCAACATGGAAAAAGGTGATCTTCTAGTGACTTACCTTGGTGTCCCACTGTGTAGTAGGAAGGCTTTGGCTGAAGACTATAAGCCACTTATCAAGAAGATTACTGATAGAGTGAACTCTTGGACTTCAAGACATCTCACCTATGCAAGAAGACTATAGCTTGTACAAGTTGTTCTCTATGGAGTCATTCACCATTGGTGCAAGATTTTTATCATTCCAAAGAAATTCATTAAACTAATTACTGCCTCAATGAGAAACTTTCTATGGAATGGGAGCAATGAAGGAAAAAAGCTCACATAGCTTGGCAGTCTGTATGTAGACCGAAGAATGAAGGAGGACTAGGCCTCAAAGAGATCCTATCATGGAACAAAGCAACAATCTCAGAACTAATTTTTGACATTCTTCAAGACAATGAATCTATCTAGAGTTCATGGGGTAGAATTAACCTAATTAGAGGGAATAACTTTTGGAATGTGAAAAGGAAAGGCACTGATAGTGCTATGTGGAAGACCTTGCTGAATATCAGAGAATACATTACTACTAGACTACATAATGGTCAAACTATACCTCTCATCACTGCCTACAGAGGAAAATACAACATCAAGGGTGTCTATGATGCTTTCATATCAAAAGGAAACTCAAAGGCTTGGAACAACCTGATTTGGGGAAATATCAATACACCAAGGATTTCTTTCATCAACTGGATGATCAGGGAAGGAATCAATACCAAAAACAAACTCAAAACCATGGGAATCATCCAAGAAGATATCCGCCCTCTATGCAACAAGGAACCAGAAACAAGGGATCACCTCTGGTTCAGCTGCACAAACACAAAAGAAATTCTTGACAGAATCATGACGTGGGCCAGAATTGGATGTCGATCGAGAGACATAGAGGAATGGACTGTTTGCATGAACACATTCAGGGGGAACCAAAGCTTCACCTATCACCTTTGGATCAGCTGCATCACATCTACTATTTATTTCACATGGAGATGTAGAAACATCTGTGTTTTCCAAGCAAAAATGATTAGCACCATTGAATATACTATGATGATCATGAATCATATGAAGAATTGTATCTTAGCCAGATGAGAAAAAAAAACAATAGAGAAACTAGAACTTAGCTTAGGAAGTTGGGGATTAGGAGATGTTCCTTGTAATACCTATATGTTGGACTCTTTTACCATGAATGAAATTTTAACTTTCATTAAAAAAAAATATGCGTAAAGCTGAGTGTAACACCATCAAAATTTATGATCGATTAATTAACCATTAGTTAGTTTGCAACTAAAACCACAATTCATATACCAATTATCGGCACACTTTCCCTTTAATTGGTATGTTTGCAACACTTTTCTCAACTATATATTACCAAATCTTATTAGTTGCATTATCAGCTTGTGTTACCAATCACGCATCCTCTTGATGAATCAACACATTAAAGCTAATTAAATTTATTTGTCTATAATTCTATGATAGGTAACAAATTTCTTTGTTAAATTAACCATGCATTTATTGAATGATTACTTTGCAACTAATTATTAAGTCAGTTTGGCAAATATATACACGTAGATTAATAGCTAGGTACCTTATTAGCATATATATACACGTAGATTAAACAAATTACATTAAACAATTAAACAACTACTAAAGCGTGAACCTTCATACATAATAGAAGAAAGGTTCACATTAAATAAATACAGGATCATGAGTTCATTTTTTTGGTATCTATGTGTGAGGTTCATACATTATACACTAAAGATTTATACATAATATAAGAAAGGTTCATACACAATACACTAAAGGTTCATACATAATATAAGAAAGGTTTACACTAAAAAAGTTTAGGATCATGAGTTTATTTTTTAGGTATCTATGTGTGAGGTTCATCTGTAATACACTAATATAAGAAAGGTTAATTAGAAATACACAAAAGGTTCATGCATAATATAAGAAAGGTTCACATTAAATAAATTCAGGATCATAAGTTTATTTTTTTGGTATCTATGAGTGAGGTTCATACGTTATACACTAAAAATTCATACATAATATATGACAGGTTCACATAAAAAAAATACAGGATCATGAGTTCATCTTTTTTAGCTCGCTATGTTTGAGGTCATACATAATATAAGAAATGTTCACACTTAAAAAATTCAGAATCATGAGTTTATTTTTTAGGTATTTGTATAAGGTTCATATGGTTCATTTAAAGTGACAACTTTAAATGAACCATATTCATTTTTTCGCTGAATCGACCCATTTTTCTCCTTCTAATCTCATCCCTCCACTCCCCTCATCCGACGGCTCCTGTGCATATGCATTTTACACAATCAAATAAGTCCTCATGGGAGCCAGACTGATGAAATAACTGGACTATGTCTTATCAGATAATCGCCACGTCTATTGTCTTAACAATACACAAACAATAATTAACCAATAAATCAAAAAAGTACGATGACGAATTTATGAAAGGTGTGCCAATGATGGTTGACAGGGATTAGGATCAAGGAGTGGTCAGGCACATGGTGAGAGCGGGCGCAATCAGGCACCACCGAAGAAACGGGTTTCCTTCTTCAGCATAACTTTGCAAGCTAACGCCGAGGAGGAGACGACAATCATATTGAGTGATAAGGTCTGGTGGGCTGATAAACCGGGGACGTGTCAGTCCGTGCGAACATGCGCGTTAAACTTAGTGCATAAGCTCCGTCACCACCCAGTACTGTGCATCATCACTACCCATGCAATTGAGACTTCATATAATATAGAATCATCTTCTCCATCATATAATTAATTAATTAACGAGAATATGGTTGATTGATCTTGCAGGGTAAGTAGATCTCAATTAATAATGATGGGGATGATGCTTGCAGCTTAGTTATGTCGGTAATCCGGTGCACACGTGATGCTAATAAGCAAGAATCCCCACCTAACTAAATATACTACTACAATAACGAGCAAATGAAGTGGTCCAATGCAGCGGTTAAGGCTAAGGCAGCAGTTGTTTGTAGCGTTTTAGATATTGAAGCGGTTTAAGATAATATAGCGGATTTTGCAGCGGTAGTAAGAAGTAGCGGATTTGCAACGGTTTTTATTTAAACATTCTAATGAAGCGGTGATTAGTATATATTGCAGCGGTTACATTATGTGGAAAAGTCTACTAAATATAAAACCCCAAACCCGATTTGCAGGAAGTGCTAGAAAGAGGGAGAGAGAAAACCCTTGTGGGGTTTGCGGCCACTACCAGAAGTACGAGGAGGGCGAGGTTTTTTGCGGCCACCGAATGCCCGCCGCTTTCGATCGGTTTTCGATCTAAGAAGCCAAGAAGAATTTATTTCACAACATCGTGAAGCACTTTGCAACCTCTCCCTCCTCGAATTCCACCCCGGAGGTAAGCAACAAGACCTAATTTTAAGATTCTTATGCTTCTCCTTCAAATGTTTTGTTTTTGACAAATTATTCTCCATTAGAAGAAAACTTGGAAGAGATTGCAGCTCAGGAGCAAAAGCATTTCTCATACGAAGCACTTTCCAAGGCCACCATATTTTCCACCATGATCGCAAGCTCGGCGAGAGTGGGTTCGGCCCCGTCTACAAGGTGGTACTACTACTAGCAGTGCTGCCGATTTTGGGGGTTTAGGGTTTTGCAGCTTGTAATTATCTTGTGGGGAAGTTTTATAGGGGAAATTGCGGTGAAGAAGCTCTCTCGGAGTTCAAGGCAAGGGAAGAATGAGTTTCAAAACGAGGCTAGGCTGTTAATGCATATACAACACCGCAATTTTGTCAATATGTTGGGGTATTGCGCTTCTGGAGAGGAGAAGCTTCTCGTCTACGAATACGTTAAAAGCGAGAGCCTTGACAAACTTCTCTTTAGTAAGTTTTCTAGTTATCTTCTTACTTCTTGAATTTCCTTGAAGCATTATTTCGGTGTGGCTTACTCAGTTGAGTAGGATGCTTGGGAATGAATAAAGATGATATGTGATCTCTGCTTGATTGAATTATGAAGTGATAAACTGTTATGAACGTCTTTAAATGGGCATTTGTCTGATGATCCAGTTACCTTATCAAAGTGCTATGTATATAGGAAGAGTACCAATTTATCGTAGGTATAATCTTTAGATTCCCACTCTTTATTGTTGGGTACTAGATAGATGTAGGATATACTTACGGTATGATGGTAATCCAAGTTTGATGTTCATTGTTTGTAAGTGCTAGTAATGATTTTTGGTCGAACTTCTAATTAGAAACAAAGTTGAATTGAAAATACTATATTTTGATTGAAATACTATTTTTTTGGTAAAATTTTTATTGAAATACTTGAACTCATTATAAATGCTAGAAATAAAGTTGTAGTGAAAATACTATACACATAAAAACTTTTCTTAACTACAATACAGTGGTCAAGTAATAATTTAGAGAAATACTGAGAAATAGTTCTATAAATAGTGTTAGATTAATGAAATTCTCAAAAGAAAATAGTCTTCATGCATATAAGTATTTGTATACAAGAATTTCAAGTAGTTCCATACACACTTTGCCAAAAAAAAAAAAATTTACATTTTATGTTTCCTTGGAAGAGAAACGTGAAAAGATGCTTCAGATTTTCTACGATTCACAGGACTTCTACCTCATAAGTTACGTTCATTTGTGCAGTAATTGGTTAAACTCTCCTAGTACAGATGCTTTCTGGTGATAGAATATTGACATCTTTGAATTAAGCAGTTGTTTAACACTTATGGAAGTAAGGTCTTCAACTGTAATTGTTGAATGTTATCTTAATTTCTAGTACTTCTTTACTGAAGTGTTTCTTACTTGGAAATATCAGTCTAGCAGAATAGTTTAGTTCAGGCATAGTGTCATAGCCACGAAGTATGAATGTTGCTTTCATTATACATTGTAGATGGCTTGCATCTCTTTTACCTTAATTTGCTCATGCAACTGTCATGGGATTCAGCATTTCTGATGACATTATCTTGTGCAAAATTTAGCTCAAGAAGCTTGAGAAGTTGGGGCCTAAGAAAGGTGTGATTAGTCAATCAGTGAAAGATGTTATTCAGAGTCTAGTTGATGATGACCTTGTCTTGAAAGATAAAGTAGGAAGTTCGGTAAGCATCTCTTTGTCTGAAGAAATAATGTAATTGTTGCTTGATATACTATGAAAAACTAATCTGGCTTGGTATTTGCACCCAGAACACATTTCAAGCTTATATTATTTTAGGACATTAGCAGTTATTGGTGAATCCTTTATCATTTTTCTTTTCATGACATTGTTCTTTATAATCTTCTATAGATATACTTCTGGAGTCTTCCCAGCACTGCTGGAAATCAGGTATAACTTGAGTTTTTTTTTGTAGCTTCAATTCCACAAATTGCTCCCAAATAGTAAAATGATTTCATGCTGCATATTGTAATTCTTGATAACCTGTTCCGCATCTAAGGAGTGTGCACCAAAAGCTGGACTCTGAAAGTCAAAATTGTAAGAAGCGCTTTTCTGAGCTGTAAGGACAGTGTAATGCCTTGAAAAACTGAAGAGAGAATTCTATAAGCATAGAAAACTACACTCTCTTCATTGCTATCAGTCTATCATCCAAGATTCTCTCAGTAGCATAATAGGTCATGTCTGATTTGATGAGCTACTTGTGCAATTGTGTTGAAGGATGAGAGGGATGAAGCCTTGAGTAAGCTAAAGTCTTTGGAGAAAAAGTACAATAAACTTAAGGGTTTGCTCGGTTCCATCTCTATGATTTCTTTTTGGTGTCTATTTTCATATTGTAAGTAGTATCTGATACTCTATATCTTATACCCTTCAAGATGAGATAAAGCAGTATGCAGACAATGATCATGCGGCCTTTGAAGCAATGAGTTCAGTACCCTCGAATTTGATATGGGAACTTCTCTATCTTTTGAACTTTTGTAAGCATTCATATTCTGATTTTGTTTTTTTTGTATGAGAGTTTGCAGAGGAGTCAATCAATGTTGCTTATTCAGCTGCAAATAGATGGACAGGTTGAACCCGTCTAGTTTTGATGTTCTTGGTTTCTTTTTCTTTACATGGGGTGGATTATTATTTGATTAAGCATTGGTTAGTTCCTTTTCTGAGCCCCTTGAAGCCCTTCTGGGCTGTTCACTGGAAGTTTTTTTTTTGGTTTTACGCATCCGGTACTGTGTATACTTTGCACTAAATTTGAACTCGGTTTTGGTAGTTGTTTGAGCTGTGTACTTGTGTATATATATAGTTACTGTTTGTTGGAAAGTTATAGTTATATTGATCAACCTTAGTGCAGAGCCCAGTAGAAAAGAGGTAGCTGACTTTGGCATGGCCCGACTCTTCCTTGAGGATGCATCACTTGTAAACACACGTGATGTTGGCACTAAGTACGTCTTTTTCCCTGTTTCTATCCTATTTATTATCTCACTTTTCTTTTCTTGGGTTTTTTATCTGACATTATTTGATAAAGAACATTTACAGTGGATATATGGCTCCTGAATATGTAATATATGGAGATCTATCAATGAAGGTGATGTTTATAGCTTTGGAGTTTTGATGTTGGAGTTGGTTAGCGGTCAAAGGAATTCTATATTCAACAACCTTGATGCTAAATATCTACTTGATTTGGTAAGGTATTCTTTTCTTCTTCTTTTTCCCGTCCACATACTTCCCAAGTCAGTGTCACACTCCGTGTTTAAAGTGTACAAATTTTATAGCTATACACAAATTGTCTGATATTGATAGACTATCATCAGCCTTTCAGGGATTTTATAGCTATAAGGGCATCCTTATTACCGTGCTATCACCTTATGAATTACCTTAACATGACTTATCAACTAGCTTATTATAAGACCTGGTCAACAAAAACTACTTAATCCATGCCTTACCTTAAACACCCTTAGATTGATGTCATTTCACCCAAAATGCAAATTGACTCCTTTCTTATATGAAGTTTTCTTCTTTTCCTTAACAAGTTGTTATGCACTGCATGGTCAATTGTTACAAGTAGGAACCATTTTTTACTATTAAGATGTGAACACCCACCAGAGCAATTGAGTTATATTTACTGTCATACTCAATAGATGATGACACAAGTTGGGTTCGGATTAGGAAAGTGGGTTTTGTTTGTGAGATTTCCCATGTTATGAGTAGTATTTGTTTTTGCTCGCTAGTACACTTTGTTACTTCTTTTTGCATTGTTTGAATTAATTTAACATTAGTTTTTTTTTCCAGGGTTTTGATTTCAGTGGACAATCAAGAAGATATGAGCATTAGTTGTATAGGATTGACTGCTCTATATTTACAGGCCTAGATAGCACTTAGGTATGTTAGAACAATAGGACTTGGTATTAAGTATAATAAACAATTGGACAACCTGTGAACTTGGAATTTTGTTGAGCATATAAGAGTTTCTTGTTTAATGAATGAAGATTTATCACTTGATGGAATTATTTATTTCTTCTTTGTGAACAAGAAATTTATATATATATTTCGCAAAAAACAATTACAGATATTATATCTATCCACAAATATAGAAAACCGCTCCAAAAACAATTAAAAAAATGTACGAAAATCGCTGCAATAGGCATCAAAACCGCTTCAAAAGATAAATTAGAGTAAAATTAGAAATTGTAAACCGTTGCAATAGATTTAAAACCGCTACAATAGATTTAAAACCGCTGCAATAGGTAAAACACCGCTGCAAGAGGTGGTAGTAAACCGCTTCATTAGATACCAAGTCAGCGGCTTTTTGTTCCTAATGAAGTGGTTGATCATCATTTGCTTAAACCGCTGCATTAGCTTATATAACCGCTTCATTAGACCTAATGCAACGCGAGAAGATGAAGCGGTCGACAACCACTGCAATAGATAATATGAAGCGGTTTTTAGACTAAATGTAGCGATTGTTGACCGCTTCCTTAGCTCTTCATTGTAGTAGTACATTCACCATTCTCATATATGTTGTATAGGGCTGTCCCAATGTTTTTCGGGGGCTAGTACAATAAGTTTTTAGCGTTTTACAAGACTGTTGAAATTAGTCACTTGAAGTTAGCCTTTTAAATTACAAAGAAAATAATAATAAAATAGTTTTTGCACTTTTTTCAAAATTTGACACTGCTTTACAAGTAAAATGAACTTTGATGTATATTTCTTATAAGGAAATGAACCAATTAGTACTATATAATAATTAAGACATGGAAAATAAAATTTTAACATGAAAATTAATTAGTATGTTAATTAGTTGTTATCTCTTCTAGTGTAAAAGTATAATATTTTTTGAAGAGTAAACACAATTAAGACAAATTTTACATGTATTTTCAAAATTTTATCATGTTCAAATAAATAAAATCGTTTTAATTTTATTAAAAAATTATCTCTTTTATCTGTCCTTTATTGACAAAAAAATGTTTAAACCTCAACATAAAACTAATTAAGTGCTAAAAATATGTAATTATAGGAGAACAAAAGGCCCCACAATAAAAGAAAATAGGAAGGGAGTAAGAGAGTGATAAAAATACTAATCTAAACAATGAGAAACGATTGGGCCACGCTAAAGAAAATAATTAAGAAGGAAATAGGAAGGGGGTGACAAATAGATGGTGAGATACTGAGGGCCCACGAGGAAAAAAAAACAAGGAGAAAAAAACAAGGAGAATTTGTTTCAGTCAAAGCTTCGATCCCGGGTGGCTAGCTCGCATATAGTGCATGTGGTTTTCCAACTGAACTCTATAGTTATTGTGTCATGTATGTATTTGTAAGAAAATATATTGAGCCCCAAAAATTCTAGCTTTTCCACGTTTTATTTCGCTATGATTTCGGACCATAAAGGCCAGAGAAGAATGTCTACTGACTGAAGGTCTTATAATATTCATTTTAATTAGCTGTTTAAGCTGATTATCAAATTCTTCGCGATCTTTTTCATTATATAGCATGGGTTTTATCCTGATTATAACATCGGGGTTTTTTAATTTTATTTTTGCTTTAACAGTTGTTTCTTTCCAGAAAGCTAAAGGGTTTTCAGCAAAATTTTTTGCTAAAAAATCAAGAATCTCGGTCTGATCTCTTTCATCAATGAAGTTTATAACTGGTTTTTCACCACACTTTGCTGGTACTGTGATAGTTTTTTGGACAGTATAAGGATTATGATTTCTAGGAATGACCAGAAGTTCTTCACAAGGTGTTTTAAACCTTATAGTATTTATAGTTTGCTTATAATAGCTGAATTGTTGAATAAAATCGTTGCCAAGAACGATATCACACTTTATTTTGTCAAAAATAAGGCTGTATATGAGCTTTACAATTTTTTTTTTCCATAATTCCTTTAATAATTGTACTACATATGTTTTAAATTTTAATGGATAAAACTCCCCAGGTTCCATTTTCTTTATTGATTGATGACTTCTTATTGGTTTTATGTGTAAATTAAATGCTACTATTCTCAGTTATTAAAATATTCGCACAACATTAAATATTAAATATAGTGCATGCATTGATATACACAAACGATCTAATTTGAACAATCAATTTCTTCTCAAACAACAAAGAATATGAAATAGGTAGAGTATATTTCATGACGAAAAACATTTTCCTTCCTAATGGAGATGGAGAATGACAAATGGGAAATGGATCTAGTGAGGTGGGAGGTATAGGCTTATAGCCGTATAGGGGACAAATTTCTCTAAAGATTTGTTAATCTATTTCATTCTGTGGTCTATTTGATTTAATTAGTAAAATTAATTTAAATATTTTAACTAAAATAATTTAAAAGAAATAATAGAAAAGGTCCCTTTCAGTCAATTAAAATGAATAAACTATGAAGAAGACTCTAAAAGTAAACTAGAGCATCTTTGTTCCACAAATTAAAGTCACTACAAAATTTTGTTGGCCTTGAATGAGCTAAATATGAGTAATATCCCAACAAATGGAAAACAAATTGTTATAATGGATGTGAGAAAAAATAACAGAAAATCGAAACACAAAGAAAGAACACATAGATTTAACGTGGTTTATTAATAGGGTGTTATCTACATTAACAGGCAGAGAAAAGAACTATTTTATTGAGGATATCATAATTCATATTACAAGTAGATAGAGTATGAACAAAAGAAAGTATATAGGCATATAGCACTTTTGTAAATCCTAACGGAGTAGGATCATAAGAAAAGCCTAAAACGGTAAATTCGGAACCCAAACAGAGAAATATGTATAGTGTTAGGGGCATTGCCTCCGAACTCCGCCGATGTGACCCCCCCCCCCCCCCCCGAACCCCAAGCCAGGGGCGCGTCACCCCAGACTTGCTGACCGGATAATGAGACCTCGTGCTAATCAGCGAAGTGTGCGATTCAAGACATCCCAACAAAAATAGATAAAACTAAATGTGAGATATGAGAAATGGGAAACGTAGAGATAAACTTAGATGTTATTCTAGTGTCATGTACATGTTTTTGGTCAAGTTTATTTGGTGTATCATGTATAGGGTGTCGATATTTTCGTGTCATGCACATGCCAATAAAAAAAATTATTTTTAGAAATAATTTGTCTATTCTATATCCTGAGGGTATATGATAAGTATTCGAATTCAAATTTGTTTATCAAAAAGATAAATTCTTTTTAAAAAATTAAAAATCTTCAATCAGTTCATCTAGAAAATATTTTCTATATTTGAATTCCTTTTCATGCCATAAAATATCAGATTTGGATTCCCGTGCGAAATGTCCTTCCCGTGCAAAATGTGAAGCGATCTAGGCCGTACAATTTTTTTTTTTCATCCTCTGATCATTCTGGAATAGCCTATATAGAAGGTTCACAAATAAGCACTAAATGTTCATTTATTTGTACATTCACGTTCACAAATAAGCACTGAATGTTCAAAGACATGTGTTGGAACATGATCATGTTATATGTGAACTTTTACGGCACATAAAATGAACATGTAGTACTTATATGTGAACGTCAATAATTGTCTATTCCAGAACGATCAGAGACAATAAATAAATAAATAAAAAAACTTGTTGACCGAAAAAAAAAAAAATTTGCCGTATTTACGGTTATGCCACCACGTCATTATTCACTCTTTCCCCCCCCCCCCTTTTTTTAACAGTACCGTCCCTTGAATATTACCCCCCAGATAATGAACATTACCGCCCAGATAATGAACATGTGGTATCAATTTATGAACGCGAATGAACGCGACCGTTTCGCACTTCGCACGATAAGCATATTTCGCACGCGAAACGGACTCTAAAATATCATTTTACAATAGTATATACACTTATTTGTTGAAGTATTTTGTTTCAAATACAAATCGGTATTGTATATTTCATGCGATGAATTTTAAGGTTAATTAGCACAATATCAATTATCTATATATATATATATATTCTAAAATCGAATTTATCTTTTATACGTGTAATATGCAAGTTATGTCACATAAACAAAGCTCAATGTTCTTTTATAACTACTTTACCTTTCTTTTTATTAGTTTACAGTAATTTCTTCTTTTATCATTCCCTTTTTTACCAACCGTAACTTATCTTATGTAGTATCAATCATTTCAAAGATTATATACTTACATCTTTTGAAATATTTCTTCTTTTAATTAAACTTATACATATCATATATATTATAATTAGGACGCGATTCGGGTGCGAAAGACTGTTAAAATACAAAATACGAAAGATCTTCAGCCGTCCACCGTGGCCAGCGCTATGGAGTGTGTCATTACACCCGTTTTATTATGTTTGCTTGCACTTTGTATTTATTTTCTTGCACTTTATTTTGTTTTACTTGCACTTTTTTCTTATATGCTTGCACTTTATGTTTTCATTACACATTTGTTTATTCTGCTTGCACATTGTGTATATTCGAATGCACCTTATGTTTACTTGCACTTTGTGTTTATTTTTTTGCACTTTATGTTTTCTGATTGCACTTTTATTTATTAGTTTGCACATTGTGTATATTCGAATGCACCTTGTGTTTATTCGCTTGCACTTTGTATTTTTTTGCTTGCACTTTTTTCTTATATGCTTGCACTTTATGTTTTCATTGAACATTTGTTTATTCTGCTTGCACATTGTGTATATTCGAATGCACATTGTATTTGTTTGCACTTTGTGTTTATTTTCTTGCACTTTGTGTTGATTTGATTGCACTTTTTTCTTATATGCTTGCACTTTATGTTTTCTGATTGCACTTTTTTCTTATATGCTTGCACTTTAGGTTCAAGAGATTAAATAACAGAAAGTGCAAGCCAATAGGAAGAAAGTGCATGAGAATACGAAGTAAAGTGCAAGTAAGTGAACAGAAAGTGCATCAGAATAATGAATAAGTGCAAGTGAAATGACGAAAGTGCAAGCCAATAGGAAGAAAGTACATGGAAATACAGAGTAAAGTGCAAGTAAGTGAACAGAAAGTGCAAGCAAATATGATATTAAAAAATATTTAAAATACAAGTAAGCGAACAAAAAGTGCATCAGAATAATGAATAAGTGCAAGCGAATAGAACGAAAGTACAAGCTGTTAAACAGAAGTGCAAGTGGTTAAGGAGGAAGTGCAAATGAATAAAAAAAAGTGCAAGTTCGTGTAACAATGCAAAAAAAAATTAGAAAAGCTGAAGCGAAAAAAAGAAGGTTGAAGCGAACAGATGGAGCGAAAAAAAAAAAATTGAAAGCGCGTGTAACAATGCAAAAAACTGAAGCAAATCGGACGGTTATAATTCTTTCATATTTTGTACGTTAATAAACTTTCGCACATGATACTTTTCCTTATAATTAAGCCTGAGCAAACGTGTGTCAGCCCACTCGTCCGCCCAACCCGCCCGTATAAATGAGGCGGATATGTTGATTATATTTAGCTTGTTTAGCCAGGCGAGCGGGGCATGGACATTAATAATGATACATTTAGCCTGGATAGCCCGCCGGAAAGTCCGAATTAATTTTTAAATATAATAGACTTAATCTAACTCTAATTAAAACATTATGTTTCTCTTCTCCTCCATGTTGAGTTATTTTGGCCGCCCGTTTATGTTGTGTTATTTTGTGGGACAAATTTGTTATAAATGTCTATGGTTTATGTACACTATTATGTTAACAACATGGTTTTTTATGTCTTCTAATTAAAGGTATTGAGGAAATTGTAGTGTAATATATATGAACAACTTTTTTATGAGTATTGTGCATTTTGTTGGACATATTTGTGTGGTCTTTTATAGTTTTTTTATGTCATATAGGCTATCCAGAACCCGCGGGCTGCTCGAGTCTTGATGTCCGGGCAGATCCGGACACCCTCCGCAACCCGTTTCCCTAGCCTGGCCCAGATCCGGCCGGTGTGTTCGGACATGACTTTTGGTCAAAGCCTAGACCAGATCCAGATTTGTTGAGATCTAATTATAAGCTATTTCACTAGCATATAAATCTTATATGAGTCTAATATATATTTTGAATGATAAATAGTAAATAAATTGTTTTTATGAATATAATTATTTTATATTCATGGAAAATAATAATAAATAATGTATAAGACTGATACATGATCAACTTAATTTTTAATGTTGATTTATATTGAAATTTTAATCAATTTTTAATAAAATTGGTAAGATATACTACATACAACCTTACTTGTAATCATTTGATTTGTTCAATAAATATAAAAGTGTCATCACTTGATTACTTCATTTTCAATTCCAAATTAGTTCTGAATTTCTCACTGCATACAACCTTAACTGTTGACTTCTTGTTGTTCGTTCCATTCCTTTTTTTTTTTTTCATGTGTTACTGTGTAAACAAAAAGTCTAAATAATAACTCCTCGAGTGCTATTCTAAATCCTGGTCTAGAGCTAAACATCAAAACAATTTTGAACAACTCAAAGCAACAACAACTAAACTACAAGAATTACAGGGAGCCCTTCTGCAATCTACTTACTCTCCTTCTCTCCATACCCAATACCAACGTCATCTACTAAAAATATAATAAACTATTGGAAATTCAACACATGTTATGGAAGCAACGCGCAAAATCTACTCACCTACAGAATGTAGATAAAAATACAAAATATTATCAATCCTTAGCTAAAATACATATGTACCGACATAAAATATCCACCTTCCAAACACAAGACGAGTGTATATTTCAAGATCACCACCTAATTCAGCAAATGATCACTTTCGAATTGCAACAACGTTTTACTCCTTCGACCAGTCAAATGCTTTCAGATCATGATCTCCACATTATTCCTACTCTCATCAACCATCAAGACAATATGCAATTATTAGCTCTGTCAACTTATGAGGAAATTAAAAAGGTGGTTTTTTATTTGCCCTCCAATAAAACGCTGGGTCCTGACGGATCTCGCTGAGGTTTATCAAACTTTCTGGCCCATTGTTGGTAGATCCATGACTCCTGCCATTCAAGCATTCTTTCATTCTGGTCAATTGTTGAAAGAATGTGCTCACTCGTTCATAACTCTTATCCCCAAAAATGACAACCCACTCACTATCAACCACTACAGACCAATTAGTTTATGCAATATGATTTATTAAATTATTACAAAAATTATGGCTTATAGGTTAAAATTAGTCCTCCCTAAGTTAATTAGTACATATCAAGGTGCATTTGTGGAAGGCTGTTCTATCGAAGACAATATTCTATTAGCTCACGAAATTTTTCATTCCTTTCATGCTAAAAAGAAAGGAAAGAAAGGATGGATGACTCTTAAATTGGACATGGAAAAGGCTTACGACAAGCTTAACTGAAACTTTATTCGAGCTATTTTACTGAAATTTGGCTTCTCACTTGACTGGGTTACAAAACTTATGACCTGTATCACTTCTACTTCCTTTTTGGTACTGGTTAATAATGAACCTGGACCCATGTTTAAACCTTTGTGTGGATTACGTCAAGGTGACCCCATTGCCCCTTTCATCTTTATTATCACAATGGAATATCTTTCTCGTACTCTATCAAAAGAAGCTCAGCAACCTAATCGGAAAATTGGAATTCAATTAACTCGTAACGGAATGTGTATTCCCTTTCTCACCTTTGCTGATGATAACTTAATCTTTGCTAATGCCACTCCACAAAATATACACTACATTAAGGACCTTCCAAACACTTTTAGCCGTATCTCTGGATTATCCATTAACTTCCATAAAAGCTCTTTACAAACATCCTCCAACATCACTATCCCCCACACCATATCTCTTGCATCCATTCTTAACCTACCAGTTACTAAATATATGGAAACATATCTAGGTATTCCTATCGTTCGAGGTCGTGTCAAAAAGGCAATATTTGATGACTACATTCAGAACCTCAAAAAACAATTATCTAAATGGAAAGCCAACACTTTATCTCAAGCTGGACGTCTTGTTCTCATTCAATCAAACTTATGCCCTAAGATTAACTACTTAATGCAGAGCTACTTGCTCCCTAGTTCAGTATGTAATGAAATGGATAAGATTTATAAAAAAATCTTATGGAACAAATACAATCCCAATTACCGCTCCCTTATTAGTTGGAACTCCATTTGCCAACCTAAAACATTTGGGGGATTGGGCCTCCACACCACCCACGAATGAAACAAATCTTTTCAGATGAAATTATGATGGAAAATTTTGACTGACACGAACAACTTATATGTCCGAATTATCACTGAAAAATATCTTACTTCTACAGACCTTTTCTCCTACCGTAAGAAGGCCAAACAGTCTTGGCAATTTTCCCGTCTGTTGCATCTCCGTGATGAATTCAAGAAAGGTCTTGGCTGGGAACTCGGAAATGGTAAAACAATAAAATTCTGGTCTGACTCCTGGGTTCCCAATTGTGATCTTTTTCCTTATTTTCACAACAACACTGCACCAGATATAACCGTATCATCATTCATGACCCCATCCCACCAATGTAATTTATCTTATCTATATATTTTTTTACCTCGACACATCATTGATAAAATTACTAATATACACATCCCGTCAACACCTATGGACGACCGACTTCGTTGGAGATTTAATTATGACAGTAAATTTACCACTTCTTCCACATATAAATTGAATCACTGTCGCGTCCATAATCCCCAAACACAACCTTACTCTTGGATTTGGAAACTGAAGACCCCTCTAAAGATTCAAAACTTTATTTGGAAAGCCGTCATAGATGCACTTCCCACCACGGAACGTCTTAACCGACACTATTACTCTGATTACTCCACTTGCCAGCTATGCCAAACTGCGGACGAAGATCTTAACCACTTGTTTTTCACTTGCCTATTCACTTAGTCAATGATATCTAACCTTGAATCAAAACTTCATTCCTCTTTTTCTCTTCAATTTACATCATATTTTCAATATAATTTTGAATACTTCAGGTAATCAAATTCTAATCCTATTCCTCTACTATTTCTCTAGTGGTCCATTTGGACTCATCGTAATAACCTTATCTTTCGACAACTTAATAATCCTCTTAACTGTGCCTCAGAACAAGCTTGGCGATTCTTTCAAGACTGGACCCTATCCACTGACTCCATAAAACTAGTAGCCATCAGAAGAAACCGTGCATTGACTACACACCGGACATGGAAAAAACCTCCTCCCAACTAGGTAAAACTTAATTTTGACGGCTCTATGAAACATGATGACACCTCACATTTTGGATATATCCTCATACATTATAATGGAAAAACTCTTTATTTTTACCGAGAACAGATCCCCTCAACTTCTATACTCCGTAGTGAGGCGCTAGCAGCTATTTCAGGTATTCAATCTGTTGCTAGGCTCAATATCAAACAACTAATTATCGAAGGCGATAATTTGCTGGTTATTAATTCTATCTGAGACATCTGGAAAATTCAGTGGGAAATCCACTCCATTATTATAGATATTTCTTCTTTTCTTTCGTCTTTTACTTCTTTTCAAGTCTTTCACTGCTTCCGCGAGGCCAATCGTACTGCTGACTTCCTAGCAACGCATCCCATCCCGTCTTCTACACTTCAACAGTTTCAACATCTTATTTCCCCCCTCCATTGATCATCATCGTACTCGTCCAATACTTAATGATAGATATGAGTTCTTACAACTGAACTCTGCCTTTAATTCTTTTGGAACTCAGTTTGTAAAGATTATCCATTCGGATGATTTAGGGCAGTCATCGTGTTAGATGGGCCCTATGTTTTCCTATTATAAAAAAAAGTCTAAATAATTTAAAATAATATTGTATAACACGTAATAGCTTACAAGAATCCCACAAGGACATATCCTATATACCTATAAATATCTTATAAGAATGTACGTATTACTATGACTCCCTATACGCTACACCAAAATTGTGTGTTAGAGAGGAAAAAATATAGTCATAAATGAGACGTGAATGCCATGCTTTTTTACTTGGGATTAATTGACGAGCTTTGGGGTAAAGCCATGTTTACGGCTTGAATTGTATAAAATCGGATTCCAAACAATAGGAATAATATCACCCCATATAAAATTTGGAATAAATAGAAACCAAATATGAACTATCTTCGAGATTGGGTTGTAGGGTAGTCATAAGATTACCTCATCCCAAGAGAAAGACCTTGAGTGAAAGAGACATTGAATTTATCTTCATTAGTTATGTTAAACATTAGTTATGTTAAACATTCTAAGGCTTATCAATTTTATATGATTGAAAGAACGATTCTATTTCAATTCACATTGTAATGGAGTCACGAAATGATATATTTCATGAAACTCAATTTTTGTCAATGTTTATACCATAGGACTTGGCTACAAGCCCAAGTGGAACCAATGAGTTGGATGTTTCATCCATCCAAGAAGAAGAAACAATCGGGCTCTGTAGGAGAAAAATAGTAAGAAAGTAAAAGTCTTATCTTCTTGAATTTCAAATTTACTTGGTTGACAAATCTAGAGATAACACTTGATCTCAATACTATTCACTATTACAAAAAGGATATTTTAACACGTAACATAATAAGCCGTATTTGTTATAACCGTGATAAAATATGAGTATACTCCTAGAAATAATTATATAATTTTATTTATAATAAAAAATTCAAAAATAGCCCGAACATTGGAAACACGCATGGGCTATTAATCCACATAATACACGTAGTCGAAGTAAGTAATAGCACGGGTCTAAAATTTCAGAAGCATGCCTTGGCAATTTTACAAGCATGTGCGTGTTAAACATCCCAAACACTCTAAACTCGGGCTCTAAAATTATTAATTCTCCCAGAACCCCAATTCGAAAATCACATGAAGCCATTTACATCGATCTAAGAAAAAACCTAATTTATCTGCCATGCTTCTCTTTTTGGTCCACTCTCCCCCTCCATATCTCATCCCCATCTCTAATGTATGATTATAAACCATCTATTCTAATTTTCTTGGTTTTGAACTCTGCTCTTCATATCTGTCATTTTGTTTCCCTAAACCAAGTTCTATTTGGTTCGTTTAGATTGCATATCTAGAAATAGGTTTGTCCCGTACTAGAATGTCATTAGCATATATGTCATATCTATCAATACTTAAACCTATTCTGATGCTTATCGGAATTTATCAATCATCAATTTCTATTCCAAATCTCAAAATTGATATTGTGATTCCTTCTCACGTTTCCTCTAGATAAACTTTTCTGCTCTCAAGTTGATCTCAGGGCGTGAGATCCCAACTTCAGATCATCAGTTGATCTTTGTTGGATGTTTATATGTTTTTCGACTTCACTAGTATCAGAGCTTTTGGATCTTGGGCAACTCTTTCATGAAGAGTACTAGAATCCAAGATTTCACCCGCCATGTTACTGATATGAAGGCTAGCAACATCGAGTTACGGAATAAAATGGTTGAATTCAAGGAACTCCTTGTGTCAATTTCCATGAACCAACAACCACCAGATACACCATTGAACGCCACCATCGAGGGTGAACCTTTGTCTCCATAAGCAAGGAAAACCCGAATAGTGAAGATCTAGCCAAATCTGGACATATTTAAGCAAATCGACCTTTCTTGTCACTTCCATGGGACAATATGATTTCCCTAGTGGTCTGCCAGCAAGATTTGCCAAGGTAGAGTTCCCAAAGTTAAACGGATCAAAGCTCCAGGAGTGGCTTTACAACTGAGCAGTTTTTCTTGAGTTGAAGGTTCCACTGGCTTCGTTGGATTTGGATGATCGAGAACTTCAATGTCACACAATTACATCCGGGGTAAGCTTAATGAAATCCCTTCTTGGCCAGAGTATGTGGTGAATATATCTGCTAGATTCGGGGAATTATTTGATGATCTATTAGCTGAGTTGGTAAATACGAAGCAAACTGGGTCAATTGATGTGTTCCTTGACAAGTTTGAATGTGCTTTGACTCGCCTGCATTTCCCTGTTGCTCATGCTTTGAGTATTTTCCTAGCAAATATGAGTCCCCATCTCCAATTGCATGTAAGACAATTTAAACCCACCAATTTGGCAAAAGCTGCTAGGCTTGCCAAACTCCATGATTCCTCACTAGCTACAGCTCCACCAAAATTCCACTAGACCAAAACTACCTCTCAACCATTTACACCAAAACACCCTTTTAGCTCCTCAAAAGGGTCTCCCTCTTAGCAAGTTTGGAGCCTCAAAAATTCCCACAACCTAAGCTCTTTAGCTTACCACCACCATCAACACTACACCCATTCGTCATGCTCGGAAACTTACCTACAAGGAAATGTAAAATTGGAAATCCAAAGGCTTGTGTATGTTCTGTGATAAGCCATTCACTCTTGGCCACCACTTAAAACATAAGTGTGCTCAGATATTCATGATGGAGGGTGAAGAGTCTTGTGTATGTTCGTTGATGATCCATTCACTCCTAAACCACAATCACATCCCCAGTACAGTTATGTTGACAAGGAGTCGAGGTGCAAGGGAAAACTTGTTATTGGCAATTCAATTCCTCTTAAAATGCAGATTTTTCATTGGTTGCACGACTCTACTAAGAGGGCATTCAAGCCGAGACAACACTTTTCATAGTGTCAAATCTCTCTTTTATTGGTCTGGATGTCAAAAGAAATTCAGCAATATGTCCACAATTGTAGTGTTTGTCAACGATTCAAGTTTGATAATGTTGAACCTTTAGGGCTCATCCAACCCTTACCAATCCCAGCTAGAGTTTGGCAATCAATTAGTATGGATTTCAAGATGGTTTGCGTCTTTCCCTAGGGAAACATACACTTTTAGTGGTGATCAAAATATGCTCACTTCGATGGCCTTATCACACCCATTTACCGCGTCCATTGTTGCACAAGTTTATCTATATCATATTTTCAAACTCCATGGCATTCCCTAATCCATCATTAGTGACCGTGATCCCATATTTTTGAGTGAGGTATGACAGGAAGTCTTCCGTGTGCAAGGTGTCAATCTGAATTCCCCCGTCTATCATCCGCAAACAAATGGCTAGACCAAGGTTTCAAATTGCACTTTGGAGACTTATTTAAGGTGTATGTGCTCAGATGCACCTCATACCTAGAGTGAATGATTATTTCTCGTTGAATGGTGGTATAATACCACTCACCACTCTATCATTAAAGCTTCTCCCTTCGAGATCCTTTATGGTTACACACCACCAACTCATCTCCCTTATCTGCCCGAAGAGAGTAAGTCCCAACTGGTTGATCGCAACTTCCAAAAATGCGAGCAGGTGATTTCTATGTTTAAATTCCATCTTCTTCGTGCTTAGAATCGTATGAAGCAGTTAGCTAATCGGCATCACTCTCACCGTGAATTCACAATAGGCGATTGGGTCTATCTGAAACTCCAACCCTACGGCTAGAATTCCCTCAAGGCTTATCATCCTCACAAGAATGGCCTTTTTTGGTTATTGATAACGTGGGGGTTGTAACCTACAAGATGGAACTCCCCTCATCGGCCTCAATTCACAATGTGTTCCATGTAAGTCAACTCAAGACATGCCCTAATCTATTCGTTGTTCCTGGCACTCTTCCTCAGTTCATGGTTGACATTGGACTAAGCAAGGAACCTGAAGCCATCCTTGAGTGGACAATAATTCATCGGTGCAACGTTAGATCCACAAAGGTGTTAGTCTAGTGGAAGGGTTTCCAGCTGATCAACCTACATGGGAGCTTTACTTTGACTTTGTGGTACGTTACTAGAACTTTGATCCTTGAGGCCAAGGATCCTCTAAAGGAGGGAGTATGAATGCAGGATTATAAACAATCTATTGTATTTTCTAGGTATTGAACTCTGCTCTTCATAGTTGTCATTTTGTTTCCCTATACTCAGTTCTATTCGGTTCTTTTAAATTGCATATCTAGAAATCGGTTTGTCCTGGTCTAGATTGTTGTTAGCATATCTGTCATATCTATCAGTACTTAAACCTATCCATATGCTTTTCAAAATTTATCAATTTGTTAATTTACATTCTAAATCTTCAAATTTCTCTTTTGATTTCTTCTCTCATTTCCTCCAGATTGACTTTTATGTTCTCAAGTTGATCTCAAGGCGTGAGATCCCAACTTCATATCATCGGTTGATCTCTGTTGGGTGTTTATCTATTCTTCGATTTCAATCTCCCTTTGCGTATTCGGATCCTTCTGCTTCCTCTTCTTCCATCGTCTCTACCATCGCAAAGGTGACACCAATTCCGTTGAAGAAGAAGGTCATAGAGCGATTACTTCCCCGACATCACCAAGCTTCACGACCACCTTGATTGGCTCGAGGCCGTGTGCAGCGGCGATCCACTTTAAATCCGCGATGCTCAGTTGAAGATCATGGACAGCAGGCAATGAAAGGATTCCATTATTGATTCTCATGTTAAATTTTGAGCTCCTGGCTCTACTTTCTTTCGTGTTTAGGCTACGCCTTTCCAATTTAGAAAAAAACTCCCACTGGAACTAGTAATGATTTGGCTAGAAAGGTTGCGGAGGTTAAGGATGATGGCGTATATGCGTCGTTCTCGCTGGACAAGTTTGTAAGACATTATACAAGCGAGGATAATGATAGCTTTTCGAAGATTATAGAGAAGGTGATTAGAAAGAGGAAGAAAAAGATATGGATGTCTTATTGAAGGGGAGAAAGAGGAGGATGTGTTGTCCATTGATTATGTGAAGAGGGATAGGATTATAGGCGGTTATGGGACGTCTCCGCATGCATTGATCAATTTCCTCTTGTTGAAATTCTTTTCGCATATCTGCATGCATGGAATGTAGCTCATATGACATTTGTTTGCCATGTCTAGATGACTTGTTAGGTGCAATGGTTTATCATTTTCTGTAATATTGATTTCTTTTTTTATTGAAGTGTAATTTTGATTTCTTTGTTGGGCTGTTTTTTATTTGTAGTTTTTGGAGCAAATTTGACTGAGATAAGCTGATTACATACAATTTGGATGTGGAGGGATAAGAGGCTTCATAAGAGTGAGTTTTTAGCATTATTAAATTGTCATTTATTTGTATCACACAAGACAATTTGCTATTTTCTGCTGATTGCCACAGAGTTTAGGAATTTTTTTATATTGGTGTAAGTTATGCATTCGAGTTAACATTTGACTCTTCTATATTAACATTTGTATATTACTTAATGTGTACATTTATAAGCACGGTATCTTATACAAATACTAAGCACGCGGTTAAGTGATGAAAAGTGTATGTTATCTTCATATGTTTTCACAAGAACCAATTAGACTTTATGGTATATGAGGCTCTTGACCACTTGCACCTTTATCTAAAAATACGTTTTTATCTTAAGCTATTGATTTTCAATCCTTTATTGTTTCATATTTATGCTTTCTAGTGTTTCTCATAGGGGGACTCACAGAAATACCTCACACTCTTTCAAGGTGGTCGCTTCTAGGCAAGTAATTAGTTTGAGCAAGCATAAAAAAGATTTGATTAAATGAACACTGCTTGTTTTCAAACAAATCCAATGTTGGGCCAAGCGTTGCCAGCCAGTCGAAGGAAAAAAAGAGTTTTCTAAACCAAAAATAAGGGCGAGAAGGAAGAGAAGAAGGATTAGTAGTTGTCTAGCCGAGGAACTTGAGGGTGGTCGTAGATCAGCAGAGTGTGGTCCTTAAGTTCAAGACGATGCCTAAAACTCGTGTCGATCATAGAAAAACATTGATTTTTCAATGAAACGAACCTAAGAACTTGTTCCCTCCCGCTTCAAGGCAGAACTAGATGGGGATACAAATCTAGATGCGAGATGATCCCGAACCGATTTCATAAGCACCATCCATTACCAATCACATTCCACATCCCACTTCAATAGGAGTTCAATTTGAGTCAATATTTAATTTCAGATTATACAAATTCTGATAATTTCTTACCTTCAAGCAAGATAATTATGACAAAAAAAAGTGAAATTGAAACCATATATGAAGTTATAGTGTTACACATTAATAAATGTGTAACTTTTTTGAACTCTTGATATTTACTTTTAAAAAAATCGGTGATCAACCACTAGTACAAAAAAGGGGGTAACTGCACTATTTTTGGAGCAGATTTTTAAAATCGGGATAAAGAAAATATATGGACCATAGTTATAGCAAAAACCGCGGTGTAAATGATTTTTTTATATTAAATAAAACTCGCACCGCAGTTTCAGTATCTCAACCGGGATAACCTTAAAACACGGACCACGGTTGCATTCTAACCGCGGTATTATTATTAATTTTTTTTAAAATAAATGCTTACCAGGTAAAAAATTAAGCGTGGTAAATATATACACGAACCGTGGTAAGACCCTAAAATAACAAAACCACGGTTCAACGCAACCGCGGTATAAGTTTTCTAGGTTTTATTTCTCTCACAGGCGCCGCGAGCTCATTCGTTCGAAGTTTCTCACAGGCGCCCTCCTCCGTCGTCGCCACCGGCCGCCGAAGCCCTCGCCGCTCCGCCCTCCTTCGTCTTTGCCACCTGCCGCCGAAGCCCTCGCCGTTGATGTCGGTCGTTCCCCGCCGGTGCTTCTCCTTCGTCGTCTCCAACTTCCGCCGAAGCCCTCCGCTTGTTGGAGAGAAGGTGAGGTTGCTTTCGCCACCTTCCTTTCTTTTTCTGCTAAGTCAATTTCGTAATAGGATTGGATTTCGGAAATGATTGACATACATTGGACTGTGTCAGATTTTCAATAATCAGTTGATTATACTATCCGAATTTGCTGATGTACCAGGGAGTGAAACTAGAGCTGAATCATTTTCCAATCAATTTTGAGTTTTTGACTACTGGTTGAGACAATGATATTTTGTAGCTATTAGTGTATAATTCAATGTAAAAGAATGTTAACTGAACTAAAGAAACGGCAAACACTATGACAGCATTTGACAACTACCTTATAATGGATTGTGATTTGCTCATTTGGTATTTTGACCATGATTAGAATTTCTTATGAGTCAAGATGTGGCTTTCTGTATGTAATAAGATTAGAACTTATTGCTGGCAGCATGGTATCTTTATGTCTTGTCAACTAGAGACCATTTTTATTGATAATTAAAGCATCAGTGATAGCTTCAGCTTTGTGTATATTAGTCTATGAGGGCATTCTACTGCAACTGAACTCTCCCTCTGGTTCCTTTCACAGCTTGGATTGGGTATAAGATCCATAACTCTTGGCCACCTTCCACCACTCAACTTCAGTTACAAGTGTGGGTAGCACTGCAGTGCTACTTATAGGCTGGAGAGCTCTCCTCTTCTCTATAATCTCTGGTGATAAGGGCCAAAAAGATGACATGTACAAGAAGGGAAGCCCATTTGAACTGTTTGAGGTATGGAAGCTTTCTTTCTTCCGATTATCGGGTGCCAGAAGCACTTCACTGTTTTTATTATAGCCAGCTGATTATCATTTCACACTTCAAATATTTACAGAGTCTGTTTCTCCTGAAATATAATGTCTTTGAAAATGATTTTTCTATCGGATTTATTGTGTCTGTTTTCATAGTTCACAATGACTTAGTAGACTTCGACAGTAATTGGACGAAGAGTTTCTACCGGAATGTCTTGAGTAATTATCCTTTTCAATTTATTTATTAAAAACCCTGATGGATTAAGTTAGGCTAATGCCAATTACTTATTGGATGATCAATCACAATACAGAAAGTAAATGTGCTTTTGTGTAACACCTGACGACTTGAGGTGAGTGGTATCAATTATGAGGATGATTTTAGGAGTTGGAGTGCTACTGTTGCATGTGAACAAACTTTTTCTTTAATGTTCTAAAGGAGGACACAAAATCCAAAATGGCCCAGTACATATGGACTTGTGAATCCGGGGCACAATTCTTATGGGAGTTTAGTTGATTAGACATGTATCATGGGAGGAAGATAATATATGATTATGCAAATCTATTACAATATGGATATGTGCCATTATAATGATGAATGTAGTGTACTCAATTGAATCTCATCTTTATCTGCCTGAACAAAGCAGAAGTGAAGGTGATGTCTTGTGTAGACTATAGATCAATTTTTCGGTTAGTTTTCAACCCTGTCAATTTGTTTGCATTGGTAATATAATTTATGCATTTTGGTTTTATATATTGTTATCTTTGTTTTAGAAATAGTTTAAGTTCAATGTGTCCAGTTTCAGGAAACAAGATAAATGTCCTTTTTTTTCCCTCAATTTGTTTGCATTGGTAATATAATTTATGCATTTTGGTTTTATATATTGTTATCTTTGTTTTAGAAATAGTTTAAGTTCAATGTGTCCAGTTTCAGGAAACAAGATAAATGTCATTTTTTTACCCCGCCTGCATATGATTTTCTGTTATCCTGATGGAAAATGTTCACTTTGCTGCAGTTGCTCACATCATTGGTGCGTAGGTGGTGAGAAGGGTTCACCACGACAGAAACTAAATTGTAATATCCCCTGACTCAGTTTTGATATGTTTGTCAAACCTAAACAATCATTATGTATCTTGTCAGTATTTACAAGTAACTGTAGCAGATTAATAACTTATTCACATTCACGAGTGAACCATAGTAGATAAAGTTTGTCCATAATATGATCTTTGCATTTTGCTTCTGAAAGTTAAAGTTATCCCCATCCAATAATCATATGCACACAATACATTGCCTCTATAGATTTGCAATAATAGAAAACGGGGTGGATTGGATTTGGCAATAGACCTCTAACATTGTCCTAGCATATCATGATCCTGTAAAACATTTTCTGTCTTTGTTCCTATTCCGTGCATATTTGCTACCTGTCCTCGTGAATCTTGATTACACCTACCCATTTTTTCCCCATTGTTCATACTCCTTCAGTAATTGGATGCTGCTGAAAACATGTGGTTAAATTTATGAGATACAGTTTTCATGTTCAATGTTCATTCTTTCACTTAAGGGAGAAGATCCCTGCTGGGGAGACACTCCCTCTCAACCTCACTCTCACCGTCATGGCTGATTTTCCACAGATGATCGAGGTGGTGGAGACGGATAGGACTTCGCAATTTGAACAACGGCCTTTTTCTGAATTTTGCTATTCGGATGGCGGAGAATCGCCATTGAGGAGGATCGTTATTAAAGAATTGCCGCCTGATGAGAACCAGGAGAGAGCTATTGTCTTGTTCAAGCCCATAAAGTCATAAACACTCCTCTCTTCCACTCACCCTCTAATTACGTGGTGGATTCTAATCTGATATCCAGTATTAAAGGTAAGAGCTCCTCTGCCTTGCCTTTTCCGTATTGTTCTGTGTATATTGTGTATGTCCAGCTGCTTTGTTATTCAACTGCTACAATGAATTTGTTGTATGTATTGTCTTGATTAACAATCCTATGTCCGAATGCTGTGATATAACTGTTAAATTTATAATGAATTTGGTCTAGGTGTTGTACATATTATGCATAATTAACAATCCTATGTCCAGATGCCGTGCTATGCAAAATTAGTTTGGTCTAGGTGCTGTTTATAGTGTGCAGAGTTAACAATCCCATGTCCAGATGCTGTGCTACGTGGCTTTTGATCACTAATTTGTTCTAGGAGTATATGTTGTGTGTATGACAATCATATGTTCAGATGCCGTGTTATGCTACTGTTGATTGGCCTAGGTGTTACAGGTACTGCGACCGCTGAACAGTAGTCAGTGAATAAGTGTATGGGAAGAAAATAGGTTGGAAATTGCTCTACTGGTTTCAACTATAGGGTTCTTTACTAGAGTTCAGATATAAGATAGTTTCCTTCCAACCAGTTTAACCTTTATGTGTGGCATCCATGTGACTCTCTTATGATTGGTAAATTAGTACTTCTTATCACAAAAGTTCGAAGTGGTGTTACTGGTGTATGACTGTATGTTGACATTGCTTATAATATCATAGCTATGAATCTCTAATTTTTAACCCACATCTCACTTGACCTGCACTTTACTTGCTGAATGTGCACTTTCTGTTGTGTATTTGTTGTTGGGCATTAGTTATCCTACTGTGCTCAGCAGCTCGAGTAATGAAATAGATGACATACTTGCATGCATGCATGGGTTTCTCACTCCCAAACTAAGCAGCATGGAGCTATGAAACAATATGCATTTATCTGAATGTAACTTGAGTATTTGAGACACTGTACTTCCATCAATGGTCTGAGTGGTAGATCAATTCAAAATCAAGCAGATACGTAGAAGAAGAAGGATCAAAGCCAGAGGACCAACTGGCGGTCATCCCATGGGTTCCTGCCCTGCAAATGCACCAGGTACTGGCGTACTGCCACCTGAAGTTTCAGAAATGGAGGTTTGTGAGCCTATGGATGCTGAAGAAACAGGAGCAACAATGGAGGCTGAAGACAACATGGAGGCTTTTGGGAACTTGCTTGTATGAAAATTGTTCATTATTTGTAGTTAATTAGTGAAATATGTCAGCTTGTACATATATGGATTTTTGTCTTATGGCATAACATGCATAGCTCATAAGAGCAAATTTTTTTTTTATAAAAAATGAAATCGGACAGATGTCCCGTTTCATTTTTTTTAATTTAAAAAAGCTAAAGTGCACCACAGTTCTCTAAGAACCGTGGTCTGACTTTACCACGGTTGTCATTAATCGCAGTTTGACTTACCACGATTTGTAATAATCGCAGTCTGACTTACCACAGTTTTCAATAATCGCGGTCTGACTTATCACGGTTTCAATAACCGCGGTCCGATTTACTACGGTTGCAGAAAAACGTAGTCCGAGAGTCGGACCGTGTTGAGAACAACCACGAACGGTAAACCGTGGTTACCTGTTCTAAACAACTGCGGTCCGACCCTATATTTTGTACTAGTGAACAAATGGGATATTGGTTCTATCAGATGTGAATCTGGTTCCAGTGCTCCCACCGACATGTGGCCACAATAGATACTAGATCAGTTAGTTCCACTTGAAATGAATATCTTAATGATGTTGACCAATTAGACACTCAATATGTCAAAGTAATTAGTCTTTGTATGAATAAGGGTCAAATTGCACATCTACGAGTTGCTCTGTAGTTATATGCTTATATATTGACTCTTCATATATATATATATATTATAGAAAAGTAAACAAACATCCTTAATTACAATAGTAGATAGGATCCTTTCTCCATTATAGAATGACAAGTTTGGAAGGTTGATCATTGAAGGTGCTATTGAAACTGACTGATAATTTGAGCTACAATAGGAGGCTTGGTAGGAGAGATAGAAGTAGAAGCTGATCACCACCAAAAAGGAGAAGAAGAAGATCTGGAGGAGAAAGGAGAGGAGAAGCCTATCCCGGAGGTATGGTTGTGCAATCTATATGATGCTCTTTCTGCTGATATACTGCCATATATTCATGTATTATTTTAAATGTACTTCTTGCTTGTTAGTCATGTTAGTTTCTATGCGAGTAAATCATATTGATATTAAATTCATCTTTCTTACTCGGTCCCAAGAGACAGAAAAGCATGAGTCGATCTCCCTTAAGATGTGCTATTGACATTGGTAGCAAAAAAAATACAAGAGATTACGCATGGAATGAATTCGGCTGACTTTGTTAAGTCTCGAAGATTGACAATGGGGTTGGCTAGGGATGTGGTTCAAAATCGACAATGGGGATATGGATGTGGTTCAAAAATCGACAATGGGGATGGTACTTAAGCTTGTTTGAAAGATCTCAAATAATTGGATATCCAATTACTTCCTAATACAATGCTAAGGGCGAATTCAACGTGGAAAGCTCACATTTAGGGATTAAGAGTACCAGAAATTACGACCGGGTTTAGGTTGGGTCAAAGTGTGGACCAGTCAAGTCGATAAACCGTTCAGGTCGTAATTTTGACAGTTCTAATAATGTCATAAACTCTCATTTCACATATTACCCATAACGAGGTTTCTTTAATATCCATGATCGCATTTGGTAATTCATGGTGGTTAAGGAAGTTATTAGACAAACAATACCAGATAGAATACAATCTACCAATTCAAACCACCTCGAGTTGTTTTCCGGTAATATATTACATTATTTAGATCGAAATTCACTTTTTCAATTTATTTACTTTACTTCTTGAAGAAATTACATTTCAAAAGGCTAAGAGTTTTAATGAAATGTACTGTATAAAGTGTTTTAATATTAAGAAATTTAAATTGTGGTTTTGTTACAAAAGAATTTACATTTCAAAAGGTTCGTTTTGATTAATAAACGTTACTTATAACTTATAAGTTAAAGAGTCGTTCTTGTTTTAACTCTCTATTATAAAAGAAAGAAGATTTATAATGCATTTTGGTGTGTGCCAAGGAGTGAAAAGATAAAATAATAAGCAAATACATAATGTACGTTTATCAATAGTAGTTTCTTTTTAAAGAAAAGGAAAAGAAGTCAACTGAAAAATGAAATAAATTAAAACTTGTAGAAGAAATGTGGTGAACTAAACAAATTTTAAAACGGGTATTTTGATTTAAGTTGTGTAAAATATCAACGGTGTGATGAAATATATTAATAAAGCATTTTACTTAAAAATAATGTTTAAAATATATATTTTAAAACGCACTTTTTAGGGAAAAAATATGAAACAATGATTGTCATTAGATGGCCACCGTTTCGCTTTGAAATATGAATTGAACTAGTAAACAATGACAAATCGAATCGGAATCGGCAGTCTGGGGTCCAATCCGATTCGAATTCTGATTCGAGTTGCAAATGACATAGGAAGACATCCAACACGAACAAAAAATGTGGTTCAAGTTCTCGTTGTTCTCGCCTCAACATCAGTGGTGGAGCAAACTTTTAGCCATTGTAAGCACATTCCAGACGAAAAGAGATCAAGATTGGCACCCGAGGCATTGAAAGCTCAAGTTTGCATCAAGGATGGTGGAAGCTCAGACGAACAACCTTCATCTTGATTGGACGGTTGATTAGAGACGCAACAATAATCTTACTACCGCCGGGAATTGAACCCGTGCATGGTGGATTCACAATCCAATGCCTTGATCCACTTGGCTACATCCGCCCCTATGTTCCTTTTGGCTACTTTAGGATCCGAAGGGGAGTCGTCTTAGGTAAGTGGGGTTCCTTAAATATAAGAGAATTTTGGCTTTGTTTGCTATGTTATCTGGAATCGGATTGAAATAATGAATCAAATTGAGTCATTCCTCTAATTGGGTGTTTAGTATGCTGTCAGAATGAACCATTTCTGAAAACTATTGTTTGGTTGTATATGAAATTTGGAATGAAAAATTAAATCATATTTTATGTTATACATGTAATTTTCATGCTTTAAACATTTATATACTTATTATTTTTCAACTGAATAAGAAATATTAAACACAATTACCAACTTAGGTATAAATATGAGCAATCCTTAAGTGTTTTGCAAGCACATAGTAACATCACATGTTCAAATAAGTTGATGAACATTTCAATTTATAAATACAAGATAAGTATAAAGAAATACTAATGCAATACCACAACATCCTTAAATCAATTTGCACCAGAAACATTCACACAAAAGTATCCCAAAATAAGAAATAACACAAATTCAACGTAAACCAAGCAAAAGTAATCGTACAAATTCAACCTAGCTAAACCAAAAATATTCAATCTGGTTCTGAATTCACAAAGCAAAGAACAAGAAGGTTCTGGTCACAAAGCAAAGAACAAGAAGGTTTAGAATTCACAAACACAAAATTTCACCAGGGTTTAGCCAATAATCGGTATCCATAAACACACAAGTTCTAAGCATAAAAAAGAAGCTTTTACGTACAAGAAGCAAAAAGTTCAACGAAGGGCTGAAAAATACCTCGAGGGCTAGAAACAGATGACGTCGGATGCTGGGACACAACGGGAAGACATCAGGACGATGTCGGGATCAACTAAGGAATGTGCTAGGAGGAGATGCAAAGGTGGTGGCCGTGGAGAGAAGAATGGATGAGATAAATTTTGTTTTAGAATGGGTGAAACCTTGACTTTTCTTTTGGAATGGAGTCTTTCTTTGGGCTTGGAATGAAAGAAATTATCATTTTTTACCTATCCAAACACAATTTTGAAATCATCCATTTCTCATTCCATTGAAATCAAACCAAACGAGGCTTATATGAGCTTTACTTCCTCTAATTCCAAGAGGATACGTATGTAACTTAAGATTAAGT
Organism: Rheum nobile; assembly: GCA_027886185.1. NCBI lineage: Eukaryota > Viridiplantae > Streptophyta > Magnoliopsida > Caryophyllales > Polygonaceae > Rheum > Rheum nobile. The sequence goes on along the minus strand of WOAB01000169.1, from coordinate 1,884,750 downwards.
TCAGAGCCTTTATCTCTTCAATAATTCTTTTTATAAACTAATTTTAATTAATCCTTTATCTTTAATTGTGTTGAATTTATTGTACAAGACAAATGCATTTTTCACTAATTATTTAATCTTGCTCTTTTATTATGTTTTTTATATTTTTTGGATTTTTATATATTTTTTAAGGTGTGGACTGCAACCAAATCTGGAGCCTTCATCCGGAACGATGGTCATAAAGGGATGTTCAGATTGAGATTGGATCGAACCGTAACAAATGGCCCGGTTCCGGTCCAACACCGTAATCTTTCGGTCCGGACTGTAATGACCATTTTGCTTTTAAGTAATGTTTTTATGTTGGACCCATCCCATTAAGCATGTACCAATAATTCTAGTCTAACTTGTCTCTATCATTCCCAACCTTTACTCCTCGTCTCCTCCAGCATTCGTTGACTTCGCTCAATAGCTTGCACTCCCTTCTGCGTTTGGTGTTCCATGTTCCTTCATCAAACTAGTTCGTCTCCAGCCTCTACGCCAAACCGTGTCACGTCGTACCGCGCCGCACTTCCGAGCTACCGAGTCCCTCGTTGAGTCAATGTCCAACCTTAAGATTTTTCTCATCCCAAAATCAAGGAAATGTGCCAACCTTTTACCTTTTCATGTTTTTTTATATCTTTCATTAGACATCTAGATCACTAATAATTTAATATTGGAACTCAATCATAAAGTTGAAAATTGAAAAACTAATAGAAAATTCGCATTCATCCATATAATGACGTATTTAGAAGAACTAGGTTGTCGGAGTTAGGTATTGGGCCAAAGTTATTTTTTGGGCCCAATAAGATGTAACAACGTAGAGGGCGTTCTGCCCATGTTTCGCACATGCTTTGAGTCGATGTTGTTCCCCTCGACCAAGTAAACTCGCCACTTGTTCTAAATCATACAACATTATGATTATTATGTTTTGGTTTTATGATTCTCCTTTGATGTTTATGGCTTGATAATCTCTACTTTTGTGTTCTATTTTGATTTTACGGCGTCGTGCTTCGCACGGGGAAAATGTAATCTCAAGCTAGACCTTCGACATGCCTCGTGTATTTGAAGAGTCATACATATTAAACCAAGCAATTAAACTCATAATGACTTGAATTTTTGACATATGATAAATAACACAATAATAAAGTCCTAATGAAAATATCAGGCAAAAGGCACAAGCCAATTGTCATATAGCCTTCATGCTTCAAACGATTGGACCACGAGCAAAGTAACCGAGCCAACTTGAACTTTTATCGACGCTTCTTGAGCCATTAGCCCTCCATGAGTGCAACGTCAGGCATTTGTTCCAAATATGACCTGAATCCTTCAAGTTTTACAAGTAAATTATGAAGGATCATGTCATATTTAGAATGCATGTCTGAATGTTGTGTATGTGCTTATGTATTAAGGTATTTGTTTTAATGTAGTTATTCTTTTCATTTAATATTTTTGTTTTGTCTTGTTGGCGTTATTGCTTTCATATATAGGTTTTATAAGAAAAAAAGAAGAAAGATGTATATGAGTTCTATTTTAATTTTTTTTATGGATACTTTATAATATGGTATTTTATTTTTTATAGTATGTTTTTTGGTGTACTTATTTGTGATTTTATACATCTATCTTGCTCCATCCAACATGTTTTTTTTGAAGTTAGGTATTGGGCCAAAGTTATTTTTTGGGCCCAATAAGATGTAACAACGTATAGGTCGTCTTGCTCGTGCTTTGCACATGATTTATGTCGATGTTCTTTTATCTTGAGTTTATCTTGAGGACATGTAGATTGGGTTAGCTATGTCGATGTTCTATACACATAAGATAGACGTTGTCGAAGCAATATAATTTTTCATTATCTTAATAATTCCGACATGATCTAATTTAATCATATATAATAGTTAAATTTGTCGAAGCAATATAATTTTGCTACGTGTGATGGCCCGGTGTTTGTATAGTGGATGCATGAGTATATGTGTAAGTATTCTAAATCATACAACACCATGCATCATTTACATTTACACAACCCTTATATATACCTCAACCATTCAAGCTATTTACTTGTATAAACATTTCTTCTACACTGACCAAGATTGATACATAGGTAAGTAATTCCTCAAGTACGTTGAAGATTTCTACTTCATTTCGTTATGATGTGCCTCTATACTTCATTTACTTGTTTCTACTTCATTGTCTTTGCATGATATACGTTTCTTTGCATGATATACTTCATTTTGTTGCTTTGTGATAATGTCTTTGCATGATATACGTTTCCTTACATATTTCTACTACATTGCCTCTATGTAATATGTTGTATCATGTGCAAAGAATTATGATGCTTAAATTTCTAAAATATACAATGTCCTATTGTAGCTTGATACCCGATGGCAAGTGGTAGCAGTGACGAGTACAAACCCAAAACTCCAGTGTACCAAGAGTTGTGGGAGATGCTCGAAAGTGCAAGGAGGGTTGACCATCTGGACGATAGTAATGAATTTATTTTGTTTTAGTTTTAAATAACAGTGGATTTCATATTATGTATTGTAGTGTGTTGACAAATATGAATTTGGATTTAGGGCGGAGAATTGACACCGAGACTTGGATGTCTTATATGCGATTTTCAGTTTTTCATCGAGTTATGTCTATATCATCAAATTGTATCTCACCGTATGTTATATGATTTCCAGATTGAAAGGGAGTCCATAATGAATAAGTCCTTGACGGTGGGTGAAATTGATTTTGCAGTGCTCGTGAGGTATGCGATTAGGATGACGACTCTCCCTTGATGTTTATGGCTTGATAATACGTACCCTCTGTTTTAGTGTTTTAGTTTATTGTTGTCGTATGTAAGGATAATTACTCTATTTTGGTTTTACTGGTGGTTATGTAAGGATTGTTATGTTATGGACATCTTTTAGGAGGGAGACCCTCCCTTGATGTTTATGGCTTGATAATTGACGTGCTGTCGTTCATAGCTGTCAAATATAAAACCTCACAAATAAACTAGTATAGTCAATAAGTAAGGGTCGATCCCACAGGGAATGAGCGAAACTAATGGTGGTTGCATGCAAGTCACTAAAAAGGGGGGGTTTGTAAGTTGGTTGGTCACAATCAAATCAAACACAACAAAGTAGATGAATGAAATATCAAAGAGAGAAAACACTTAGCCAAGTAATGTCCACATAAGTCATCCAACGGTTGTTCCTTGATTATGTCCTATCTTCCTATTCGGTTATTCTTGTCCTGATCTTGGGTAGATTCAAAGATCAACCAAACCTAAGAACCGTTACCAATGAATAACCCTAGCACCACTAGTGATTCAATCCAAAGGCAGCAATGCATATAAGAATTAACCAGGATACACATAACACCTCAACCAGAAGCATTCAACATGTAATCAATTCTCTACATAGATAAATTCCACAGTGGCAGATATAATCTATGCTCGCTACTCGAACTAGAGCGTTAGTCCAACAGTTCCCTAGTATTAGGAATATGAATGAAAGAAATAAACCTAGGTGATCAATCTAGATAAACCAACAAACATCCAAATAAGAATTTGCGCAAGAGAAAAGATATAACTCAATAGGATAAGATAGATAGGAACAAAACCTCACAACCAGATGAATAAACTTATGCTTCCATTACCGGACTAAGCAAAAGAGGCTTAGCTCCTCATAAACATGATGAACTTCAAAAGTATGAAAAGTGGCAACGATGAAATGAAACTCTAGAATGGCGAACTCTCAAACCTAATGCTAAAGAGAGTATATATAGGGCTTCTAACAAATGACCTAGCCCAATAAGAAAAGAAACGGAATAAAATGAGAAAATAAGAAAAGAAAACAGAAAATATAGATTCGGGAAAAGTCCGAACTTCCTGCGTTGATGACCCACGATCGCGGCCCATGGACCGCGATCGCGGCCCATGGACCGCGATCACGGCCCCTTGTGGCTCCGCGCTCTTCACACTTCTCCGCGCCTGTAGATAATTCTCGACTTGCCCCGAGGAACCGCGATCGCGACACCCTTGCCCGCGGTCGCGGTTAATGCTCGGCCTTTACTCCTTGGCTTCGCCTCCTAACCTCTCCTCCTCACTTCCTTGGCGTCTTCTCTTGGTGGCTTCCTTCCTCAGTGTCTCCTATGATATCCAAGATAGCTCAAACACTTCCAAAAACACCAAACTTCGCCCCCAAACGCCATACACATGAATGTGTCTAAATCTACCCGAATGGCACCAATAAAACCCTCTAATAACTCTTAGTTAAGCCCTACAAAGTAGTGATTATCAAATCCCCCCATGCTTAGACCTTTTCTCGTCCTCGAGTAAACTAATAAAGAGTCTACTCCTCCAATGCAGCACCCAAGGTCTCAGGAAGCATGTCCTCCAACTAAGAGTCACCTAACCCATGCCAAGCTCCTGGCACCAATCTCATTCACAACACATCCACAACTCAACCAGCTTAAAGGGCAAGCAGAGTACTTCTCCCAAGCTTAACCCGAACATCCAATGGTGTGAGTAACCTCTAATCCTAGCCTCCATCTATGACTCCTTATGCCTTCCAGAGTGACCTACCCGACAATCCTTCTTCGACTCCTCTTCTTATGCCGCCCCGTCGGTAAAATGAGATCCTAGAAAACTCTCCTCTTCTTTTCACTCATTTTGCCTAGGAGCCCTTTCGGGTTTTCATCCTAGCCACTCATATTTTTTTTTCATAGATGTGCTCACATAAGCTTACGTCACTCAGACACCTTCTTACCCCAGCCTAGCGCTGGTCCGGGCCACCTGCTTTTTACCCAAGCCGCCCTTTTGGGTTTTCGACTTGTCCCAGATTTTTTTTTTTTTTTGAAATTGAAAATGCTGAAATTCAAAGTACAATGCTGGAAGAGAAATATGTACAAGATAGGTAGTGAGTACTTCTACTCCCCCATGCTTAAATCATGCATTGTCCTCAATGTATGAAGGACACATAAAAAGATAAGGGGAAAAATAGAAGTACTCACTGGGATGGAGGCCAATATCCATAGGCGTTGAAGAAAGCCTCAGCTCTCCTCTGTAGATGAACCACCTGGTCCTCAACGGTAGTGAGGTGGTTGTCCAGGCGGTTGGCGTGGTAGGCAAGGTTGACCTCCATGTTGCGCTGCCACTCAGCGCTCCGCCTCTCATGCTCCTCCAGGCGGGTGGAGATTTGGCGCTCCCACTCAACGCTTCTCCTCTCATGCTCCTCTAGCCTCTGGGAGATGCCGCGTTCCCACTCGGCGCTTCTCCGTATCTGCTCATCCTGCCTCAGCTGCAGGTTTGTCATTCTGTCCAGGAGCTGGTCCTAGGGAGCCCCTCCAGAAGCACTACCAGATCTAGATGCCTGGTGAGTGTAGTCAGGATATACAGGAGGGCCCCTGGAACCCGGCGGTGATGGCACATCTCTCTCCATGTCCTCCGCCGTAGTCTCTTCCTCGTCGTCGTCGTCATCGTCCCCTTCCTCATCGGACGACGATCCCTGCTCCCCGTCGGCATAAAGGTAGAAATCCCTCGCCCTGGGCCCAAAAGGCATCGGACGAGGCAACCTCATGCGGTGTATGTTGCCGGCCAGGGAGAGCCAGGTGTACTCTCCATCGCGGGCCTACAGCAGATGGGACCTCCGCATGAGCCTGATATTGTATGTGTAGCTCTCGTCGGGGAATTCCCAATGGTCCGCGAGGATCTCGTACTGTCGGGCGATAAGCGTCACCATGCCTCCCATGGAGATCTTGCCGCCTTTCTTCTCTCTCAGTCGTAGGCAGCTGGAGAGAAATAGCTTGACCCAGTCGGGGATGGTGTGGCTCTCTGGTGTCAAACACTAGAGCACTTTAAGGTCCTGCCTGGAGACCTTGTTCACCTCCCCCTGTCCCAGGAAGGTCATAGCTAGCACCTTGTGCGCCAGCCTCAAACAGGGGTGCGTCAGCTTGTAGTTGTACTCGCCGGCGCTGGGGTTGATCACATCCCGGGTCGCACCTTGCCAGAAGAACTCTGGCAAGGCGCCTACAGCTTCCCAATCCTCGGTGGGCTCCTCAGTAACGCCAAAAAGGTCCCGCAGACCTTGGTAGGACATCCTTCTTTGCCACCCTAACAGGTTGAACGTGATCCCGTCGTCGTGGCGTTCCAGCGTGGCCAGGAACTCCAGGGTTAGTTCGTCGGATGTCAGGGCGGACAAGTCAATGAAGTTACCGAGCCCTCCGTGGCTCAACAACTGATGAGTGCAGTCCTCCAAACCGAGTTGTGTCAGCGTCGGTCGATCGTAGAATTTCGGGCTCCTCATGTTGGCTACGAAAGCAGACATGGTGGGAATAAGGAGCTAGAAGCACGAAAGGAATACCGGAGGGGCCCGCGATCGCGGTTTATGATCGAATGAAGTCCTCTGGAGAAGAAGGGCCGCGATCGCGGTGCTTGACAGCGGCGATCGCGGTTTTTGGGCTGCAGAAAACTTCAAATAAAAATGGCTCCGGTGGTCCTCGGTTGCGCTACGGTGGTCGGGGCTGCAGGCGATGGTCCGGCGATCGCGGCTCGTGAGGCAATGAGAAATCCGAGGGAAAAATGGAGATCTCACCCAAACGACATCGCGGTGGCAGGACGATGGTTGCGGGGTTACAGGGTGTCGTCGCGGTGGTTGGAGTCGGAGATCCGAGTGTTTGGAGAGTGAGAGCGTGCAGTGGAGGTGTTGTAAAATGCCTCCGCCATGCCTCACTCTTATAGGCTCGGCGACGAGATACCGCGATCGCGGGGCTGAGGGCCCGCGATCGCGGGGTTAATTCCCTGCAGCGTAACAGTCGACGCGAGTTACGAGGGTTTGACTGCCTCGGAAAACGCGCCGGAAATAAATTCCGTGGGCCAATTTTTTTTTTTTTTTTTTTGTAGAACTAAACTCCGTGGAACACCGTGGTGGAACCGCGATCGCGGGTTGCTGGGGTCGGGGCTCCGCTGCAAAGTTAGTTCTAGTGGCCCACAGAAGAAAGAAAAAGAAAATAACAACTAATGCAACAAAATTAAAAACAGTAACAAATCCTAACGAAAACAAAGGACAAAGATGAGTTCAGCAACTCATACCTCGGGTTGCCTCCCGAGCAGCGCCATAGTTATCGTCGCGGCACGACGTCCTGCTCTACCTTCTCAACCTGGGTTGCCTCATGCAACCATACTCTGCACTCTTGAATCTGGGGGATGCTCCTGAATGGACTCCAGCCTGTGCTCTACCTTCCTCCGGTCAAATTCCATGCTTATCGTACCTATGCCCACGTCGATCTTTGTGTTGGAGGTCTTCATGAAAGGCCTCCCTAGCATTACTCGTCCTCCTTGTTTCCATGTGTTCATGATGAAGAAGTCTGTAGGGAAGACGAGGGTGTCGACGCTCACCAAAACGTCCTTCACAACGCCCTCTGGAATGATGACGGAGTTGTCAGCCAGTTGGATGACAATTTCCGTGCTTTCTAGTGGTCCGACATTGAGGGTGTTATAGACGGACATCGGTAGGACATTGATTGAGGCCCCCAAATCCAGCAATATCTCGCTGAACTCGGTTTCCCCAATCTTGCAGGGTACGCTAAACATCCCGAGATCTTCACACTTTTTCAGGATCTTCTTTTGCATCACAGCCGAGACATCCTTCTTGACTTTCTCCTTTTTCTTCGATCGCTCCTTTTACTCCTTCTTGAGCTTGCATAGCTCCCTCAAGAAGTTTGCAAAGCGAGGCATCGTTTTGCTCAATTGGGGAGTCACCTTGTAGTTCCTGAATGTCTCGTACATTCCCTTCAGTCCCTCAATGGGTTCGTCATCTTCTAGCGCAGCAGGGAATGACACTGGGATGTCAAAATATCCCTCTGGGTAGACATACCGCGTCATAAATGTAAGTGGAGATGGCCCGTTTTCCGAAGTTTGATCGCGGTTTTCACCCCGCGATCGTGGTTCTTGCACTAGGGCCCCACGGTCGCGGCTATCCTGCCCGCGATCGCGCTTAATCGGCGCATCTTGCCCATTCTCTTGCTCAACAGACCCGCGATCGCGGCAAATTGCCCGCGGTCACGGTTCATCCTCGTACTTCTCGGCTGGCGGTTTTTCTTCTTCATGCTCCCATCTGGGCCTTGACGTCATGGAGTTGACGTTTTGCCTTGGATTTATCTCAGTTTGAGATGGGAGTGCTCGTGACTCTCTAGCTTTAAGCTTGGTAACCGCTTGGGAGATCTGCCCCACCTGCTTCTCTAAGTTCTGTATGCTGGACTTGGTCTCGTGTTGAAACTGAACTATGTTTTGCTGCATGGTTCCCACGGTCTGCGTCAGCGTAGTCATATGCTGCGCCAGTGTGTTGACCTGGTCCTCAACATTGGTGGTGCGGGGAGCTCCCTGCCCTTGCGGTCTTTGATCTGTTTGGCCTCTGAACTGCTGGCCTCCTTGAAACTGCCTCTGGGGTACTGCTGCTGCTGCTGGTATTGCTGAGGGGGTCTTGGTCGGAACTCAGGGGGGTTCTCCACGTTCTACGTGTTCCCGTACCTTAAATTTGGGTGATCTCTCCACCCGGGATTATAGGTAATGGAATAGGGGTCATACCATGGTCTTTGTTGGTACCCCCCAACAGCGTTGACTTGCTCAGTGGACTCCTCGTGGAGTGTAGGACATACGTCAGTTGCATGCGAAGTAGCATAGCAAAATTCGCACTCCTTGACCCTCTGCGGTCCTTCCTTCCTCATCAAAACCTTGATCATCTCCTTCATTTCGCTCATGTCTTTCACCATAGATGGGGGAGCATGATCACTTGTAGTGGCTTTCACTGCCTGGACGCTCTGTAACACCCCTCAATTTATAAGAATATTTTGGAATTTTTCTAACTCCTGAATTACTAGACGGATTAATTTCTGAAGAGTTTTGGACTTTCTGTAAGAGGTTTGAACTCTGTAAATTTTTCCGAGTATTATAAAACACAGTTGAAGTGTATTCGGGGTTAATTTGACGTTTATGTACGAATATATTTAACCCGGAGTTAAGAAATTTAAACCAAGCCGAGTCCGGATAAGGATTAACGAAATCGGCCTTAAAACCGCGACTCACCGCGATTGACCGCGATCAACCGCGATACACCGCGACCGGCCGCGCTCGCGGTAACGCCTTTTGCTAAGGAGTGTCGTCTTCCTCAAAGGCGGTTACTGTAGCTCTGTTCCTTTGATTTTTCTGGAAGGACAGGTGGCTCTCCAGCTGGCTTGACTTGTGTTCCCCTGTTTCCTGCGTGTTTCCCTTGGTGAGGCTCAGATTTTCAGTATAAAAGGGGGTGGAACCAATCCGAGAGTTGCCTTCGTCTTCCTCCTTGAGCTCTCTCTTTTCTCTGATTTTTGCCCACTGAATTTCGCCATTTTCGTGCCTTTCGAGCTCGATTCGAGTGATCCCAAGGATTGGTGAAGCTTGCCCAAGTGTTAGGGAAGGCTTACAAGTGTTTTGTGATCGATTTGAATGCAAAACGAGGCCTCCACGAATTGGGTAAATTCCCCTCTCCGCCATGGAAGCTGTCGAAGCTTTGCCACTGTCGATGAACCGCGACTGGCCGCGACTTGCCGCGATCGCGGTAAGGGCGTCCGAGTCGTGTGTCTTGTGGTTTGTCTTTGGGCTTGGCTCGATTCCTTTGATTTCTTTTCCTATTCTTTTAGATTCATATGTAAGTGTATGGAATCTAACTTAGGGTCTCATTTTGGATCATTCCAATGGGATTTTTATCCAGGTTTCGTTCCAGATTCAAGATTCAGGACCCGTTCTTAAGAAGTTGTCTTAGCAATCGTCTATTCTAAGGCAAGTGGCAGTTCGCTCTTGCTTATCATTCCATACTTCAATTAATTATCAATTGTTTGTTGTTAATTAATTTGGGATGATTTCTTGTTTATGTTGGGAACAGTTTTGATCAATTATTTGATAAAAGAAGTGCTGTTATAATAGGTTGTATATTGCTAGATACAGCGCTATTATGTTCATAATGGTTTTGTTGTGGATTTTAAAGGTGAAATTCATATAAAAAGATTATAATAGATTGCATATTCTGTTAGTGGCAACGCTATTTTGATATATATATATATATATATATATATATATAGATTGTTAGATCTATGATGTTGGCCATGTTGGCTTTGATGTGGATTATTATGTGCTGAACTGTTAGTTAGCACGAGTATTCGTAGGAGCGCTTGGACTCTGCGAGGTCCATTCGTTTCTTTATAACTGGCAAATAACATGGCGTTCAAGTTCCTATGCCAAACTTCTGGTCATGACCAACTGTGATGTGGATTTAGGTTTGGACTCTGTGAGGTCCATTCCTTCGATGTATGTCCCTCATGACGACACATATATCTAAAAGCTTATAACGTGATGTGTGCTTTGGAATTTAATAAGATAAGTGCCGTTGTCGCACATAATTAATATACCTTGGGCGAGTAGTGCAGCTAAGCGCTAGTGCAGTTAGGAAAAACTCGTCTTAGTTGTAAATCACTCGTATACGATGCTGTGATGATGTGTTAGTATGTTTGTTTAAGTTCCCCAACATTTGTCATGTTTTCCTATAAGGCTCATTTCTTTTGGAGTCTTCTTTTGGGATTGATTGCTGTGAGACTCGGTCTCCAGAATCTTCTCTTGTTCATGCTGTTTTATATATGTTAGTAGGAGTATGATGGTTGACTAGCGTACTCGGTTATTATTCGAGGGACGATGAGTCTAACCTAATACGACTGCCTCGAACCACTCTGCTTTGTATCCTTGCGTAGTCTTTCATTAGACTGACCAACCTTTATATTCCTTGCATGGTTGGCTGGTGTCATCCGTCCGATTCGGCACATCAGATAAATTAAGGATTTGAGAAGGCTAGAAGCGACTAGAAGAATGAACGATGTTTGATAAACTGTTTGTTTAAGATTTCCGCTGTGTATTATCGTATTTTGTTAAGATTTCCGCTGTAAACTTTGCTGTTATGCATTTTGTTGTACGTGGGAATGGTTGTATTCCCAGTACATTGACTTTGTAAAAGTTGTAATATATGGCAATATAAGCCGTGATTTGATTTTATATCAACTGTAAAAGCCTGGGGTGACTTCGTGATGTTGAATCCGGGGTCATCGGCGGTAATACTTTCAATTGTCAAAATCTTGCGATTTGGGGGTGTTACACGCTCGCCCTCTTACTGAATTACCTTGAGCCTTCCGACAACTAGCTGAATATCTCAAATGCTCTGGTAGGTGTCTTGTTCAGTATGTTGCCTCCACATGCCACATTCACCATTCATCGCTCTTCATCCAGCAATCCCCCATATAGGTATAAGACCAAATATTGGTCTGAGTATCCGTGGTAAGGACAGTTGGAGCATAACCTCTTGAAACGCTCATAGTACTCATAGAGCGTCTCCGTCCCATGCTGCTCTATGTTGCTCAGGTTGCGCTTGAGACTGTTCAGCTTTGTTGCTGAAAAGTACTTCTCCAGAAATGCCTTCTTCATCTTTCCCCAGGTATTGATGCTACCTGGGGTGAGGTAGTAAAACCATTCGTTGGCTGAATCCTTAAGCGAGAAAGGAAAAGCCCTCAACTTGATTTGGTCCTCCGTTACGTTGCGTGGCTTCATGGAGGTACACACGGCGTGAAACTCCGAGAGATGCTTGTTTGGGTCCTCTCCACTTAGCCCATGGAACTGGGGCAAAAGATGGATAAGCCCAGACTTGAGCTCAAAGTTCACTCCCGCTGGGAGCTCAGGGAACTCTACGGCCAGTGGCTGCTGCTCCAAGTTAGGAGCAGTCAGCTGCCTCAACGTGGGTGGATTGTCAGCCATCACTTCTTCTTCGTCGATCTCTTCCTGAAGTATCGCTCTAGGTGGATCGGCCAAAATCGCTGTTGCCCTCCGATTCTCCCTCAATGTCCGCTCAATCTCTGAATCAATAGCTAAAGGTGGAGAGTCAGCAGTACGGGTGTGGACCATAAGATAGGTCCACACACACAAGAAAACACACAAAAATCACACAAAAATTTCGAAACACACACAAAGCACACAAAAACACCAAAAGCTCAAAACTTGCCTTCCCCGGCAACGACGCCAAATTTTGACGTGCTGTCGTTCGTAGCTGTCAAATATAAAACCTCACAAATAAACTAGTATAGTCAATAAGTAAGGGTCGATCCCACAGGGAAGGAGCGAAACTAGTGGTGGTTGCATGCAAGTCACTAAAAAGAGGGGGTTTGTAAGTTGGTTGGTCACAATCAAATCAAACACAGCAAAGTAGATGAATGAAATATCAAAGAGAGAAAACACTTAGCCAAGTAATGTCCACATAAGTCATCCAACGGTTGTTCCTTGATTATGTCCTATCTTCCTATTCGGTTATTTCTGTCTTGATCTTGGGTAGATTCAAAGATCAACCAAACCTAAGAACCCTTACCAATGAATAACCCTAGCACCACTAGTGATTCAATCCAAAGGCAGCAATGCATATAAGAATTAACCAGGATACACATAACACCTCAACTAGAAGCATTCAACATGTAATCAATTCTCTACATAGATAAATTCCACAGTGGCAGATATAATCTATGCTCGCTACTCAAACTAGAGCGTTAGCCCAACAGTTCCCTAGTATTAGCAATATGAATGAAAGCAATAAACCTATGTGATCAATCTAGATAAACCAACAAACATCCAAATAAGAATTTGCGCAAGAGAAAAGATATAACTCAATAGGATAAGATAGATAGGAACAAAACCTCACAACCAGATGAATAAACTTATGCTTCCATTACCAGACTAAGCAAAAGGCTTAGCTCCTCATAAACATGATGAACTTCAAAAGTATGAAAAGTGGCAACGATGAAATGAAACTCTAGAATGGCAAACTCTCAAACCTAATGCTAAAGAGAATATATATAGGGCTTCTAACAAATGACCTAGCCCAATAAGCAAAGAAACAGAATAAAATGAGAAAATAAGAAAAGAAAACAGAAAAGATAGATTCGGAAAAAGTCCGAACTTCCTGCGTTGATGACCCGCGATCGCGGCCCATGGACCGCGATCGCGGCCCCTTGTGGCTCCGCGCTCTTCACACTTCTCCGCGCCTACAGATAATTCTCGACTTGCCCCGAGGAACCGCGATCGCGGCACCCTTGCCCGCGGTCGCGGTTAATGCTCGGCCTTTACTCCTTGGCTTCGCCTCCTAACCTCTCCTCTTCACTTCCTTGGCGTCTTCTCTTGGTGGCTTCCTTCCTCAGTGTCTCCTATGATATCCAAGATAACTCAAACACTTCCAAAAACACCAAACTTCGCCCCCAAACGCCATACACATGAATGTGTCTAAATCTACCCGAATGACACCAATAAAACCCTCTAATAACTCTTAGTTAAGCCCTACAAATTAGTGCTTATCAATAATCTCTGCCTTTTGTTCTAGTGTTTTAGTTTGTATATGTCATAGGTAAGGAAAATTACTCTATTTTGGTTTTTCGGGTGGTTATGTAAGGATTGTTATGCTATGGACAACCCCTGACCCTTTCATTTTGCAGTCAAAGATAAAACTGAGTTCTTCTCTACCTTTGGTTTTACGATTCTCCCTTGATGTTTATGGCTTGATAATCTCTACTTTGTGTTCTATTTTGATTTTACGGCACAATGCTTCACACGGGGAAAATGTAATCCCAAGCTAGACCTTCAACATGCCTCGGGTCTTTGAAGAATCATACATATTAAACCAAGCAATTAAACTCGTAATGACTTGAATTTTGGACACATGATAAATAACACAATAATAAAGTCCTCATAAGAGTATCAAGCAAAAGGCACGAGCCAATTGGAAGATAGTCTTCATTCTTCAAACGGTTGGACCACGAGCAAAGTTACCGAAGTACGTACATTCTCTTTGGCTGTGCATGAATGAATATAACTCTTAATATACAAAAGTACATGAACAATTTTTTAGAATTAGAGTTGTTTATATCTTTATTCAAGTACTCTAACTACATGTATAGCAAAAATAATATATAAGGGAATATAAATTAGTTGCATGTGCATGTCGAAGAAGATGTAGTGGCTCTTAAAGGGTTCAAATCACACATGGACAAATTGGAAATGGCAAGAATGAAATGACGGCATAAGTAATGATGTACCATGTCACATGGCTACTATTATAGCAATTGTATTATTTTATTTTTCTTTGTCCGTTTAAGTTACATATAAAAGTGGAGAAGCAATTACTACATTATGACTACATTATGCATTGGCATGTCTACATACACATTTAACAAAATACACGAACACTTCTTAAAATTCAAAGTTGTTAACATATTTATTGAAGTGCTATAATCACATGTATAAGCAAAAAAATATAGAAGGGAATGCTTTTTGAGTTGCATGTGCATGCTTCTCTTCCATCAAATATCAACCAAATCTACTCTCTCCCTCATATCAACATGCAAAATTGCGGCTGCACATACATGTTGATGAAAGATGAAGATGTTGTTCAAGGGCTATCTTCAATTAGACTAGATACAGAGAAGTTCACCTATCACATGTTGAGGGGGATGATGTTGGTAACACTTTCATGTATAGCACGTGGACAAAATGAAAATGGAAGGAAGAAATGACGGCATGAGTAATGATGTCAATTGCATCATTTTAACATACAACACACATTTGCATGCAAAAGGGCGGTTGCATGTGTATGTTGATGAAAGAAGGAATGATGTTGATGGGATATATTCAATTATGACACTATGGAATATAATTAGGCTGCATGTGTAAGGCCGCGACAGGCGACAAGTTGGACGTACCCCACCCCCTGGCTTACGTGCCTACCAGAATCCCCTCTTTGCTGCCGTGCCCAACAACGCACCCAATTCCGCGCCCGTTCCTCGTTACCAGCGACACGAAGTCAAGGTAAAGATTGAATATTTCTTTGGTGAATACAACCCTTATGTTTTTCTTGAATGGGTGCAGGCCACCGAGTACACATTGAGATCTTGCCGAGTGCCGCCTGAGGACCATGTCGACGCCGCGACTTTGCATTTCCGAGGCGCCGCCCGTGTGTGGTGGCACCGATTTGTTGACGACAACGTCCGACGTCGCCTTCCTCTCGTTACCAAATGGCATCAATTGGTGTACGTGATGACGAAGAAGTATGTGCCTCCAGATTATAGGAACCAAATGCGTATGGAGATAGCCATGGATCGCCAAGGCTCCAAGACTCCCCTCGAGTTCTTCTCCACCTTAGAGGACATGTACTACAAGGCCAACATTAGTGTTGCCCCTTCGACGTTGAGGACCAAATTCTTGAGCGGCTTGAATGCTCCCATCCGAGACCAACTTGAGATCTTACCCATCAAAGATCTCAACACTTTGACCCATACGACGATGCAAATCCATGCTCAACTCAATCGCCACAAAAGCTACACTTGGCAAAGTGGCCAAACAAGGTATTCTTCTAACCCTAGTCATTCTTCTACTACTAATGTGCGTCTTAGTGCCAATGCCACAGCCGTGTCGAGCCAAGGCACCAAGCCGAAGACCGCGACGCCAGCCGCCGCTAGCCGCGCCAGCACGCCCAAACAGTCTCCAGTGGGCACAGATCACGCGCGAGACCTAGAGTGCTACAAATGTGGAGGACGGGGACATTACAAGAAGGATTGTCCCAATGCCAAGAAGGTGCTCTTCTCCTCTACCGCCGCCGGCTATGAGTCATACGAGGAGGATGAGCCCGCTCTCGAGCCCATTGAGGAAGGCATCGAGGACAATGAGGACGCCTATGACTGCGAGCCTGCTTCAGTGCATGCTGGCACACCACTGAGCTTGGTGACACGACGAATCCTCACGGTCAAGGAAGCAAGCTTAGTCGACCAACGAGAGAACTTGTTTCACACAAGGGCACTCGTTCAAACGGCTTACTTGAGTGTCATTATTGATGGAGGAAGTTGTGCCAACATTGTGAATGAGAAGGTGGTGAAGCACTTTGCCTTGCCAACGACGCCTCATCCACAACCATATGCCCTCCAATGGATTTCTTCTAGTCCAGGTAACACAGTATCTCGACAATGCCTCATTTTTTTTTCTATTGGTCAATACTGTGATTCCATACTATGTGATGTCATTGCAATGGACGCCACCCATATTTTGCTTGGGCGCCTATGGCAATTCGATAGGCCCGTGCTCCACGATGGCTATTTGAACACATATGTGTTCACTTACCATGGGAGACGCGTCACTTTGCATCCAATGTCTCCCCATGAGATCTTGCAGGACCAGGTTGAGCGAGACCGCCAAAAGGCCATCGAGGTTGCCGCTACAAGGCAAGAAGAGACACCAGCGGCACTCCAGAAGCAAAACACATCAAATTCTAGCAATTTTTCATCTACAAGTGGCATTGGTCCTAAGAAGACGAACGCCACAGGTGGGCCTCAGAGTGCCTTATTGGATCGTGATGGCGCCGCTACTACTACCGCTAGAAAGGCCAAGAAAGGCAACACCGAAACTTGGCCAAGCTCTCCTTATTCTGGATCGAGCACAGATGTCCATACACCCAGTGCCTCAAAAAAATCAATAAGTGCCTCGTCATCACAACAGTTGGCCGTTCGATCGCCTCAGACGCCTCTGTTGCAAGGCCATTGTGAGCACATGCTGCTTCTAGCGCGGCCCAGTGAGCTCACTACTGCTTTGACGGGAAATGCTCCATGCTTTCTGTTGGTGCCCACTCCTTCCATCCCTAAGTCGACTAGCACCGAGCCATTGCCGCCTCCGATCGCCGCTTTGCTCGTCGCCTTCGCTGACGTCTTTCCAGAGGAGCTTCCACAGGGGTTACCACCATTGAGGGGCATTGAGCACCAAATCGACTTGGTGCCTGGTGCCTCCTTGCCCAATCGCGCCGCTTACCACGCCGGCCCTGAAGAGACCCAAGAGCTGCAGCGCCAGGTGCAAGAGTTGTTGGATCGTGGCTATGTGAGGGAATCATTGAGCCCTTGCGCTGTGCTTGTGATCCTTGTGCCCAAGAAATATGGCACGTGGAGAATGTGTGTTGATTGCCGTGCAATAAACCAGATCACCGTGAAGTATAGGCATCCAATACCGCGCCTAGACGACATGCTTGATGAACTACACGGCGCGACTCACTTCTCCAAGATTGATTTGAAGAGTGGTTATCACCAAATTCGGATGAAAGAAGGTGATGAGTGGAAGACCGCCTTCAAGACCAAGTATGGGCTCTACGAGTGGCTTGTCATGCCTTTTGGGCTCACCAATGCCCCTAGCACATTCATGCGCTTGATGAACCACGTCTTGAGAGCATTTCTGGGCAAGTTTGTCGTCATTTATTTCGATGACATTCTTGTGTATTCATGCAGCCTTGAGGATCACGTCGACCACCTTCGTCTTGTGTTGGATTGCCTTCGACGTGAGAGCTTATTCGCCAACCTTGGCAAGTGTCACTTCTGCTCCGACACTACAAACTTCCTAGGCTACGTGGTGTCTAAAGATGGCTTGCGCGTCGACGAGGACAAAGTCAAGGCCATTCACGAGTGGCCGACGCCGATGACGCCTACCATGGTGAGGAGTTTCCTTGGCCTTGCCGGTTTCTATAGGCGCTTTATGAGGGATTTTAGCTATATTGCAGTGCCTTTGCACGAGCTTATGAAGAAGGGCTCCATTGTGACTTGGCTCGAGGCCCATGAGAAAGCCTTCTCGGCTTTGAAGGACGCCTTGTGCCGCGCGCCTCTCCTCCAGCTCCCTGACTTCGCCAAGCATTTTAAGGTGGAGTGTGACGCCTCTGACATCGGCATTGGAGGTGTGCTACACCAAGAGAGGAGGCCCATAGCCTTTTTCAGTGAGAAGCTCACCGGGGCCACCCTCAACCACCCCACCTATGACAAGGAATTGTATGCCCTAGTTCGTGTGCTAAAGACTTGGCAACATTATCTTTGGCCACGTGAATTTGTCATCCACAGCAACCACGCTGCCTTGAGCTATTTGAAGAGCCAAGCCCACCTCAACCGACGCCATGCTCGTTGGGTGGAGTTCCTTGAGACATTTCCTTATGTCGTGGTCCACAAGAAGGGCAAAGAGAATGTGGTAGCCGACGCCCTTTCTCGTAGGTACGTTCTCTTGACTCATGTGCAAACTAAGATTCTAGGCTTTACTTTGATAAAGGAATTATATGCTATTGATCCTTTCTTCAAGCCAATATTAGAGCATTGCCTTAAGAGCCGTGAATTTGAGTCTTATTTTATTTCTGAGGATTACTTGTACAAGGTTGGATGATCAGTGCTACTTTGTAGTGCATATCTAGGAGTTGTTACCGGTGTTTTGGGTGCATTTGGAGAGGTTTAGAGCGGTATTGTGGAGTACGTGGCTGAGGAGAAGAAGTGTGACTTTAGTGGTTTGGAGGAACTTAAACGAAGATATCTAGAAGATAAGGAGAAGACCACTTGAGAAGACCGAGGAAGAGTCGAAGAAAGAAGCCACACGAAGCAGCAGAGTCGAATCCGCGACCGCGGGCGAGCAAGAGAGCTGATCGCGGATAAGTCGAGAGCAAAGCGAATAGGAAAGGAATTTTCCGCGACCGCGGAATTTCATCCGCGATCGCGGAAATGCACAGCAGCGAGCCGTGCGGGATTTCTCCGAAGTTACTTTATTTTAATTTTCCGATTTTCTTTTAATTTCTTTATTTTATTATTTAGTTTATTTCCTTTTTAGATTATGTTTGTGATCTTTGGTTTTCGGTTTAGATTATTTAAACCTAGTTCCATAGCCTCCAATCATCTATCATCGACTATTCAGATTCAGTTTTACGTATTGTTATTTTCCCTTCAAGACTATGAAGAACTAAGCACCCTTTGCTTAGTCCGACAATTGAAGCCTTCATTTGATTCATGATTGTGAGGTTATAACTCTATTTCCTATTCCTTTGGATTATATCTTTTCTCTTGAGCTTATTCCTATTGATTCTTATTGATTCTTATTGATTTGACTGGATTGATCACCTAGTTGATATTAGTAATTGTCTATTGCTAGGGTTTGGATATTTCGAGTTGAAATCCCTAATCTTGTGTAGAAACCATGATATTCTAGGACTAGTTGGACTAGTTTATTACGAAAGAGAATTGATTATGTGTTAAATGCTGCGAAACATCGGTGTTGCATGTAGCCTGGTTAATTCCTATTCTCTATGCTGTTGTTGTTCTAAATCTTGATAGTTTCTCGTGCGTTCAATAGTAAGGGTTACTAGGACTAGTTGGACTGGTAACTATTTCAGAATAGGGACATGAATAATCAAAGGAAGGAATAGAGATAACCTAGGATCAATCTATCAAATGAATGGTGGATATTTGTTTGGCTAAGTATTTTTCCCAAATTGATAAAACCCTTTGCTTCTGTTTGTTTTGTTTACTTGTTTGAACTTAATCAACTTAAAAAAACCCCATTGTTACTATTGCATGCAATCTACATAAAGATAAACAACTCCTCCCTGTGGGATTCGACCCTTGCTTGCCTATTCTACTTGTTTAGGTTTGTTTAGGATTATTTTGATCAGGTGATACGACTTTAGCCTGCTGTCACTGGACACCTATGCATCCCTAGGTCGTCTATTAGGCTCATTTTGATCCAGGAAGCACACGATGGATGAGGCCACTTTGGGATTGCCAAGACCTTGGCCGTGCTTAGAGAACACTTTTTCTAGCCTCGTATGACCCACCAGGTAACCCGCTACTGTAGGAGTTGTGTGACGTGCCAAAGAGCCAAAGCTAGGTCCAGTCCACACGGCCTCTACACCCCACTACCCATACCCACCGGCCCTTGGGAGGACCTTTCCATGGATTTCATCACGGGTTTGCCCCTCTCTTGTCGAGGTAAAGACTCTATCTTTGTGATTGTGGATAGGTTTTCTAAGATGGCACATTTTGTAGCTTGTAAGACAACCCATAGTGCTAGTAAGATAGCCGATTTATTCTTTGAGCATGTGGTGCGTCTTCATGGATCCCCACGTACCATTGTTAGTGATAGGGATTCCAAGTTTGTTGGTCATTTTTGGAGAACACTTTGGGGTAAGCTAGGCACTAAACTTCTCTTCTCCACTAGCTACCACCCACAGACAGATGGCCAAACTGAGGTTATGAATAGAACCCTAGGAGCCCTCCTTCATACCATGCTAAAGGCCAACCCTAGGCATTGGAAGGACTTACTATCTCGTGTGGAGTTTTCTTATAATCGATGTAGGCACACGACAACCAAGCTTACACCTTTCGAGGTCGTCTATGAAAGGAATCCCTTGACGTATTTGGATCTGTCTCCGTACCTACTACGAGACCCAGTGCACATCACTGCCGCCAATCAAGCCGAGCAAGTGCAAGAGCTCCATCGGTGAACACGCAAGCAATTGGAAAGAAGGGCCTCGCAATACGCCTCGTAGCACAACCATGGACGCCGCCGCGTCGTGTTTGCACCCAGAGACCTTGTCTGGGTGCATTTGCGAAAGGAGAGATTTCCCTCGCGGCGCAAGCACAAGCTGGTCCCACGTGGAGATGGCCCCTTCCGCGTGATCAAGGCCATAGGTGACAATGCCTATCAACTCGAGCTCCCAGCCGACTATGGAGTCCATGCGTCCTTCAACATCTCGGACTTGACACCTTACGTGGAGCCTGAGTTTGATGATGGTTGATAAGGCGTTGTCGTGACACCTAAACACAATAATCCTAAACAAACCTAACTAATGTAGTCTGGTAAGCAAGGGTCGAATCCCACAGAGAATCAAGTTATATTTCATGTTTGCAAAATCATTCACCAATTGATAACAAAGACAAAGGGGAGTTTTGAATGAAACTAACTAAGAAAACGATAAATAAAATATAGAATGCTTGGCTAGACAAATATCCACCTTTAGTTTGGTTGATCGATCATTGATTACTCCTAGTCCTCAATACTCATGAATGTCCTAATCCCTGTTCTGAATTAGTTACCAGTCCAACCAGTCCTGATAACCCTAACTATCAAATAAACTAGAAGACCTTCTAGATTGAATCTAACAGCATCAATGAATTCAGGAATAGATAGGTACATGCAAGTGTAGCAACCAGTCATACAATTGCATGCAATTAATTCTTTACACAAACTAAGGGATTTATATTCTCAACCAGTATCCTCCAATCCTTAGTAATATGATCAATAACAATCTCAACAGGTTGTATAGAAAAGGGGAACCAATAGCATAATACTAATTTCTCTAGGTTGTCAGACTAGAGGGAACTACTATTAACAATCTAATTGATGTCCTAATCAACAAATCAAGGGGAATCAATATATGATCAATGAGATTAAGCACTAGAGAGAATTAAAACAATCATAGAAAGAGTAAAGGAATAAACTCACAATCCAATCAATTCAAAGGCTTCAATTGTCTGCCTGGGCAAAAGGTAAAAACAACGATGAATGAAAACTAGGTCTAACATGATCCGAAGATGATGAATGAAGGCTGTGGGAATTAGGTTAAATAAAGTTAACCTAAAGCCCAAGATCACAAACCTCATCTACAAGGAAATAAAATAAAATATTCTAATTAAAAGAAATAGAAAAGAAATCGGAAAAAGAAGAAAGAATTAAATAAAACAAAACTCGGAAAAACTCTCCCGGCTCGCCTCCGTAGATGGCCGCAGCCGCGGTTTATTGGCCGCGGTCGCGGTTTGCTCTCGACCATCCTACACAGTTAGCAAACCGTGCAGCTAACCGTGTAGGGCCTTTTTTGGCTTCTTTAGCTCCGCGATACTTCCGTAAAAATGCCATAACATTTAATTCTCAATTCGGATTGCGCTCATATTTTGAGGACTCGCAGTAGACTTCAAGAGCTAACTCCTCGAATTGGAATCACTCCATTTGGACATCTGAGTAAGAGAACGAATTAATTGAATTCAGCACATTGTTCTTCTACTCTCGTACGGACTCTCTCCTTGGTTTTTCTTCGTCTCCTCAGTGGTCAACTCCTCTTCCTCTGGATATCTTCAATTTGATTCTCTAGACCACCAAATCCACACTTCTCCTCTCTAACTCCATAATCCATAGTTGTGCACTAAATCCATACAAATGACACCTCAAACCTGGTAACAACCCCTAGAAATGCACTACAAAATAGTGCCGATCAAATCCTCCATGCTTAAACCTTGATCGTCCTCGAGTAAGCTAAGGTCAACCTACTCTTCCAATCAATCCCCAAGGTTTCAGGAAGCATAGAAAAATCAACCCTCCAAGGATCACACCGAACAATAACCTCCAGGCACCAATACAATAAGCACAACACACATACACCAATACCAATCAACACCACACACAATCAAGCTAAAAGGAAAGCAGAGTACTTCCCCCAAGCTTATCCCAAACACCATAGAGTGAACCAAAATCTAATCCTAATCTCCCATCTATCTTCTTATACCTCCCAGAGTGACCTACCCGAATCCTCCTTATAACTCCTCTTCTTATGCCACCACGCCATGAAAAATGAGGAATCCTAAAAATTACTCTTCTTCTTTTCACTCATTTTGCCAAGGCGCCCTTTCGGGTTTTCACCAAGCCACTCATTTCATTTTTCAATAGATGGGCTCACAATATACTCACATCACTCTTGACCTCATATTACCCCAGCCTAATGCTGGTCCAAGCCACCTGCTTATTACCTAGGCCGCCCTTTTGGGTTTTCGACCTATCCCAGGATTTCAATTTTAGCCTTTTTTTCAATATTTGGCTCTTTTCTTTTTATTCATCTCCTCAGCGACATAGCCAGTATAAAACTCTCCCCCGTGCTTAAACATTGCATTGTCCTCAATGTAATGAAAGACAAAAGAATAGAAGCACAGGGAAAAGCAAAAAATAACTCACAAACGTCGCCAAGCTACTTGGACACTTCCAATGTTGCTGGCGGTATACACAATGTATGCACAGGTCTCCAGTGTTGGGTGGGTGTCTTCATCAACTCCATCGTCTTCATTACCGTGCAACCAAAGGGAACCACTTGGTGAGTAGTGGTATAGCAAATACGTCGGGGTTGCACGACCTTCAAAACCCACAAAAAATGGGCCCATATATGATCATGGTGTGGGCCTCTAGTGGTCCTCCTCCTCAGCTGCTAACTGTAGGGCCATCATCGTTGTCAAATCAAGTGTAAGGATAATGTTTCCTCCGTTGACAACATGATGCGCACCTTCTCCATGGGGACTCTGGACAGTTGGCCTTCAGAAGAATTTTTTTTTAATTCCGTTTAAGGTTTTTTTGTTTCGATTTTTTTTTACTAAACCCTAATTCGCCGCGGCGGCCGCGATCGTGGTTTCCAGGCCGCGGTCGTGGTTGCTTCTCGAATTGTTTGCCACGGCTGCGGTGGCCAAGCCGCGGTCGCGGTTTTCCTTCTTCTCTTCCTGCGGGTAAGTCGAAAACGAAAACACAGACGTTATATGTACATACATTAAAGCAATATTATTTACGTTCAAATTAATCAAAGCTTAAATCGAGTGAAATCCTCCTTCCTTTGATCAGACGTCAACCTATCTCTATCTTCGCATCCCTTTCACTCCGCCGCTGACGCTACGGCAAACGCTTGGAATCCTTCAAGGAAAGTCTTCCTTCGCATCTCCCTTCACTCTGCCGCCGACGCTACGGCCAAAGACTTGATCTTCAAGTCATCTATCCTAAACCATCACACCATCGCTTCCACACCATCCATTCAATCGCTTCCGCCTTCGTACCCACAATCGGACCCACACCATCGATGTCGTCGTCGCTAGCCCATAGCTTGTGACACTCACCATCTCCATCGCTATCGTCGTCGCCACCGAACCCAGACTCGAACCCAGTCGATCGCTTGTCACCGCCATCACAATCGCCATCACCTTCACCATCGACGTCGTCTTCGCTGTCTTGACACTCATCGTGACATTCATCGCCGCCGCCGCCGATGCCACCCAGACACTCACCACCGGGTTCGCCATCGGCCACCACCGTGTCCGATAACCTCAAAAGTTACTGTTTGTGTATGCGCATCCATTGTCAAGCTTTCGTGCAATTCATCAAGGGTTTCCCCAAGGGTTCCACGGCAGCTTTGACAACCAACACTTGTGACTTCTCGCCCAAGACTAGATCCAAAAGTGTCACCTTTGAAAAGTGTGCTCGTCATCGGAGGCAAGAACACATCAGGCGAGCAACGTCGGGGTTGGCATAATTTGTGTATCTTATTGAATTTTTGACACGTGATAAATAACACAATAATAAAGTCCTCATAAAAATATCAGGCAAAAGGCACGAGCCTTGCACATGATTTAGATTTTACCAATTTAGTATTGAATGTCGTTCATGCATTCTGAAAGATTTAAAGTAGCAAGAGAAAAAATATGAAAGGTACAGATAATTTACATATCTAGTATAATGAGAACAAGATGTTATATGTACATACATTAAAGCAATATTATTTACGTACACGTACCAAGGAAGTGACACGCCACATCAAACCATTAACTCTTATATTGAAATAACATAAATATGCATTCACCAAGGAACTACCATATCACATTGCTACTATAATAGCAATTGGTTTTTTTCTTTGTCCATTCAAACCACATATAAAAGTGGAGGAACAATTATTACAATACGACTACATTATACATTTGCATGTCTACATATACACTTAAAAATTAAAGTTAAAGTTGTTTATATATTTATTGAAGTTCTATAATCACGTGTATAGCCAAAATAATATAAAAGGGAATGCTTTTTCAGTTGCATGTGCATGCTTCTCTTCCATCGAATATGAGCCAAATATATCCTCTCTATCATATCAACATGAAAAATTATGGTTGAACGTGCATGTTGGTGAAAGAGGGAGACGGTGTTGATGAGCTATCTTCAATTAAGCTAGCTACAAAGAAGTCCACCTATCACATGTTGAAGGATATGATGTTGGTAACACTTTCATCTATGGCACATGAACAAAGTGGAAATGGAAGGAAGAAATGACGACAGAAGTAATGATGTCAATTGCATCAATTTAACATACAACACATATTTGCATGCAAAAAAGCGGTTGTATGTGCATGTTGGTGAAAGAAGGAGATGATGTTGATGGGCTATATTCAATTATGATACCATATAATATAATTCGGTTGAATATGTATATTATCTATGACGTCGGTTCTCTTCTCATCATTCACGTGTGAGTAAGAAATTAGTTACATGTGCATGTTGAAGAAGATATGATGTCATAACATTTGATATAGTAATGATGTCGACTTTGACATATTGTTGCATGCAAAACTAAGGTTATATTTCCATTCAGGTTGATAAATACGTACAATCTCTTTGGTTGTGCATGAATAAATATAATTCTTAATATACAAAAGTACATAAACAATTTTTAAAAATTAGAGTTGTTTATATCTTTATCAAGTACCCTAACCACATGTATATCTAAACTAATGTGAAAGGGAATATAAATTAGTTACATGTGCATATTGAAGAAGATATGATGGCCCTTAAAGGGTAAAAATGGCACATGGACAAAATGGAAATGAAAAGGAAGAAATGACAGCAAAAGTAACGATGTCGATTGTATCATTTTAACATACAATACGAATTTGCATGTCTATATACATTACTCCATAGTTTTATATTTTAGTAAAGATTGTAAAACACTTCAAACATTTTTTTAAAATAACGTGTCATTCAAGAAGTAATATTGTTGCCACTTTGATGTGACTATGCCCCATCAAGAGCTTCAAGAGAGCTCAGACATCCGAGATGGCTCAAGTGTTGAAGATGGAGCTCCAGAGCATCAAGAAGAACCTCCTCCTGAGCCTATCACTAGGGCTCGAGTCAGCCTATCAAGTGGGATCAAGTTAAGCCTTCAAGTGGGCTCGAGTCAAGCATTCAAGTGGGCTCGAGTCAAGCATTCTTGTTGGGTTCGAGTTAAGCATTCAAGTGAGATCGATTCAAGCATTCAAGGGAGCTCAGGAAGGGTTCCTTAAGCAATGAAAGTCAAGAAAGTCCTCCCAAGCCTCGAAACCCTCAATTAAGCCGTCAATGAGCTCATTTTCCTTATTGTGGCGCGTCCGAGTGCATGATTTATATTTGAGTTTTTCCTATGGGTTTTATGACATTTTTAAGACATGGTTTAAGCTTGTTTTTAGTGTTTATTTTCAGTTTGGCCGTGTGGGCCTTAGTAGCTTCCTTGGCGTTGCTTGCTTTGATTGTTGTTCAAGTGTTCCAAGTTCTTTGTGTTGTTTGTTGCTTGTTCTTTGTTTCTTTTTATTGAGTCTAGGATCCTTAAGCCTAGCCAAATTAGGAGTGCTTGCTTGGCTAAAAAGTCTTGGCTTTAAATCAAGTTTGGAGCTCCTTTCTAGCTTAAGGTCCATTGAGTGGTTTAGTGTTTCTGAGGACTACTTGCTTGACTGCCCTTTGTTACTTCTATAATGTCATGGACAAGTCATATGGATGGCCAAGGCAAGAATTAAAGGAGATCTCTAGCTTAGGAAGAATGTCACAACGGGATTATCTTTACTTTCAGGCTTATGGTGAGTACCCTAACACCCAAACTCACCCGAGCACCTACAAGGATTTTGGTGGCCAAGGTCAAGGAGCTAGAGAGCCTATCAATAGGCCCATAGAACCACAAAATGTGCTACGACACCCACCTCCAAGGGAGCACATTAGAGAAAGGAATCTTCCTCCTCTTAGGCGGCAACAACAAGCTCCAAGGAACATGCCACCAAGGAGGTCCTCTTATGGAGACTATTGCTATGACTATAGCTATATAGAAGAAGAAAGATGTCCTGCCCCGACAAGGTATGAAACCGTCCCTTCTTTTGAGCCTTATTATATTTCTTATAACCCTTTCGTGCAGGCCAATAGAGTCTATGACTCACCTAACATATTTTCCAGCACGTCCAAGGGCAGAAAAAGAGTAAGCCCTCAACCACCTTGGGTTAGGACACGTGACATCGTGTGTGTCATGTGTGAAGGGAGAGGACACTTGGCTAAAATTTGTCCCAACCAATACTACACCTATAAGGACGTCCAACCCCTTGTGAGTGAAGTCTTGGTTGCTTCTTATGAGGAAGAGGGGCAGCCTACTCCTATGGCTCCGCTGAGTTCTTGCAATGAGTCCTTACTAGAGGAAAAGCCCTCCCTAGGTGATGAAGAGCTCAAGGATGAATCAGGTCAGCCTTCCACTCTAATGGAAGAGGAGCTCAATCCAAGGAGAAAAGAGGAGGAAATTGAAGAGCTCAGGGACAAATCAAATCAGCCTTCCACTCTAATGGAAGAGGAGTTCAATCCAAGAAGAAAGGATGAGGAAATTGAATCACAATCTCTTCCTACTACAAGAGGCATTCATTTGCCTATCATTGTGCGTAGCTCATTCAAATCCTTGGCTACTCCTGGATGGACCAGACCCACATGATTCCTTCAAGCTTGTCTTTCCTACTCCAAGAAGAGGTTGAAGCTAAGGATGTTGAGCAGCCCAAGAAATCAGTTTTCAACCAAGAAGAGAAGGATGTTACAATGGAGCCTAATACAAGAGAAGTATCACTTATCTCCACCTTTTCAATTCCATCTCTTGAGTTAGAAAATGAGCATATAATTCCATGTAGGATAATGCACATGAAGAAATCAGTCCTTGCATGTAAAACTAGATACTTTTGTTTGCATCAAAGTTCTCTCTCACAATACATGTCTTGTGGAATGCATCTTGTTCATAAAATGATCATTATACCCATGCATGTGAGTTATGTTGATTTTTGCATCACTAAGCATGTACATAGAACTAGGAAGAAGAGTGGAATAGTGTGTGCATGCATGCTTGGATATCATGTAGCCATTGGAAGTTTTGTGCTTACATTCTCAGCATTTCATGGACAAGTTCGAGGGCCTCACTTTGCCTTTGTTGTTGTGGATAGGGTGATATGTCCTTGCCTCCGATGACAAGCCAAATTGTCAAAGGTGACGTCTTTGGATCTAGTCTTGGTTGGGAAGTCACTCGATGTTGTGATTCTGCTGTGGAACACGATGCTGGGAATGATCGTGAGCGGAAGAACGCGATGAATGGAGTTGTTGACGTCGGCGACTGGGAAGACGATGGCGACAACAAAGACTCGGTGGTGATGGAAGCGATTTGATGGGGGAAGAGTTAGCGGAAGCGGAAGCGATTTGGTGAAGGATATAAGGCTTGAAAAGACAAGTCTTTGGGGTGTCGTAGCGTCGACTGCGGATGAAGGGGATGCGAATATAGACTTTGCTTGAGAAGATCAAGCGATTTCCATAGCATCGGCGGTGGAGGGAATGGGGATGAGAGGGATATGGGTGACGTCCGATCAAGGGAAGGAAGAATTAACACTCGACTTGAAACCTTGAACTTTAACTTGAACGTAAGAAATAACATTAACAGAGTCGGGTATAAATAGGGGAGGTGAGACGTCGGATGGGCCGAGTCGAACCTCGTGGGCTAGCCCATGCAAGCATGCAAAAGGCACAAACCCTAAAAGATAGAATGACTGAAAGGAAACTATCTAAAATGCTATAAAAGGAAACTATGTAAAGCTATCAAAGGAAACTATCTAAAACACGCTGGAAAGACCAAAAATAGATAGTGTCTTAAAATAATGCGTGAAACTCCTAACGCGGTGAAGATGACGACGAAGTATCGCTGTCTTCAAAAGAACGCGTTGATCCGATGGTGGCGAGGACGACGAGTCTTGGATTGGTTTCTGGGCTTCCTTGGCCAGCGACGATGCGTGAAACTAGTGATGCGACGGCGGAGGCGATGGCTTTGGACCTAGACCTTGTGACTGGGCCCTGTGAGCGTAGGCTCATGGCTTCTTCCTCGTCTTGGGCCATCATGGGAGGTAGGGTCACATCATAGGGCCTCTAAGAAATTAGATTTCATTGCATGCTCTCAACTTAGTGATGCATCTTATGTTACTAACCTTTTTATTGACCAAGTTGTGGAGTTGTATGGAGTTTCTAGTTCTTTGATTTCAGGTGAAGAAGAGAAGTTTTTGAGCCACTCAAAGCTGAAATCCAGAGAAGTGCCCTTTGAGCCCGGAGTTTCAATCATTGATGGAGGAAGATGAAGACCTTGATGAGCTGGATTCGAGGTCAAATCCCTTTCAAGAGAGAGAGGATGATGGGACTACGCCCCATCAAGAGCTTCAAGAGAGCCCGGACTTCCAAGATGGCTCAAGTGTTGAAGATGGAGCTCAAGAGCATCAAGAAGAGCCTCCTCCCGAGCCTATCACTAGGGCTCCAGTCAACCTATCAAGTGGGCTCGAGTCAAGCCTTCAAGTGGGCTCGAGTCAAGCATTCAAGTGGGCTTGAGTCAAGCATTCTTGTTGGGTTCGAGTTAAGCATTCAAGTGAGCTCGAGTCAAGCATTCAAGGGAGCTCAAAAAGGGTTCCTTATGCAATGAGAGTCAAGAAAGTCCTCCCTAGCCTCGGAGCCCTCAATCAAGCCTTCAATGAGCTCGTTTTCCTTATTGTGGCGCATCCGAGTGCATGATTTATATTTGAGTTTTTCCTATGGGTTTTATGACATTTTAAGACATGGTTTAAGCTTGTTTTTAGTGTTTAATTTCAGTTTGGCCGTGTGGGCCTTGTTGGGCTGGCAACCCATTAGAGGCCTTAGGCCTTAGACGTTTTCCTTCCTTGTTTTTGCCTATAGAGGCATGATCAGCTCTACTTTGTAGTGCTTATCTAGGAGTTGTTACCTGTGTTTAGGGTGCCATTCGTAGGGATTTAGAGCACAACTGTGGAGTATGGAGTTGGAGAGAAGAAGTATGGATATGGTGATTTGGAGAAGCTAATTGAATACATCCAGAAGAACAGAAGAAGAGCCACACAAATGAGCCAAGAAGAGGCTGCTACGGGCCACCGCGACCAAGGGCAATGTCACGAAGCAGCCGCGGCGAGAGGCGAAGCGCGGAGCAGCGAAGGTCACGGCCGCGACCGCGGAATTTCCATCGCGCCCGCGGAATATTCGGAGCTGTGCAAAGTCGAGAGCAAACCTCTATTTTCCGCGACCGCATAATTGGTGCCGCGACCGCAGAATGACACGGGAGCGAGCCCGCTGAGATTTCCAAAGTTTTTGTTATTTTTCCTTTTTCGATTATTTTCGTTTATTTTATTTCGAACTTTATACAATTATTTCCTTTTAGATGAGGTTTGTGATCTTGGGCTTTAGGTTAAGTCTATTTAACCTAAATTCCATAGCCTCCATTCGTTCATTGTTGATCATCACATTCAGCATCGTTGTTTCCATTGAGTATTGTTTTTCCTTTGAACTATGAAGAACTAAGCACTTTTGCTTAGTCCGACGATTGAAGCCTTCAATTGATATACGGTTGTGAGATTATAATTCTATATCTTTTCCTTTGGATGTATTGATTCTCTTGTGCTTCATCCCATTGATTATTATTGATTTTGCTTGTTGGACGCAACTAGTTGTTATTGGTAATTGTCTATTGCTAGGGTTTGGTAATTACTGTTTGAGTTACCTAATTCATGTGTAGCAACTGCAATACTCTAAGAACTGTTTGGGACTAGTTTATTGTAGAGAGAATTAATTGCATGCAATAGTATGACTGTTTGCTACTCTTGCATGTATCTATCGAAATTCATGTGCTCATTGCTGCTATTGAATTGACGCGTGAGATTTTCATAGTTATTTAATAGTTAGTATTCTCAGGGTCTGTTTTTCCTGTTTATAACTTATGAAAAGGAATAGGAACATTCATAGGAAGGAACTAGAGAGAATCTAGGATCAACCAATCAAATGAATGGTGGATATTTGTTTGGCTAAATACTTTTCCCAAATTGATTACATCTTTGCTTTGTTTTACTTTACTTTGTTATTTACTTTGCAAACAAATCAACCAAAACCCCCCTTGTTACCTTTGACATACAATTGTGCACTTAGAAAGATTACTTCCTCCCTGTGAGATTCGACCCTTGCTTGCCTTTGCTACTAGTTTAGGTTTGTTTAGGATTATTTTGTTTAGGCTCCTCGACAACGCCTATCAAGGCAGTTGCTCCCTCCTTTCTCAAACAATGTTGATTGATAATAAAACTGCAGTTAAAGCTCTCTTTTTCTTTTTCTTGTTCGTGAGTCATATCGAGCAAACCGGTCTTGTTTCAAGGGTGAGTCATATCTCTTGAATCTCGATCTCTCCTAAACTTGAGTGGTTTGTCATATGTACTAGGGTGTTATGTGCACATCCTTCATTAAATCCATCACCATCCATCTTCCCTTCACGAACCCAATCCAAACAACTCATCTCGCTGAATTCCTTCACGGAACTCTCTGCGACGTCTCAGTAAAATCAACTTAGCTACTGATTCCCAGATCCGTTCATTCTCAAATTTGGAGGGCTTAAACTATACTTCCAGATATATCTCTGCGATTTGGAATCACCCAATTTGGAGGTCGGAGCCGAGAGAACGACCCCGTGGAAGTCCGGCCGGAATTCTGGAATCTGGTTGTCGTGAGCCCTTGCGTTTGGAGACGACTAAGAGCAAATACTTGCACCGAGTCATCCTTGATCCTAGCCTACATCACGTGGTATCAGAGCTAGCAAGGTATTGCTTGAAACTTGGCTTTAAAAGTTAAAGAAAATTCAGTTTTGCAAGCCTAGACGTCCAGCCCTAGTTCTGCGTTGTTGTGTCTTTCGTTGAGTCTTTGCGTCATTGTTTTTTAGTCCAATTCCTGCCTTGAATTTGAGTCGTGTGTGTGTGAATTTCTCGAGTCATTTTGGCTGCAATAGGGGGCGGAAAAACCAAGAGAGAGGCCGAGATTGTGAGATCCCCTAGGTTGTTGTTAGTTCCTATATTTTAGGGAGATCTTCTTTGGTTTGTTGTGGGCCGATTATGTGGTTGTTGCAGCCCTTGATTGTCTACTTTTGTTGTTTAATTTTTTTAGGATGTGTTTTTCAAATTTTTGGCTGAGTCTGAGTCCCTTTTCCTGGCTACAAACGATCCTTGAATTTGCATGACACTTGCGCTTGAATTAGGCCTCAACGTCCAGGATACGGGAAAGGCTCAATTGCTCTTGTTTGGATTGTGTTGTTCAAAGTTGTAAACCATCTTTGCTACTGTAGACTTCCCTATTCAATAAAAACAAAACATTTCATTTGAGTCAAGAAAATGTGGTTGTATCCAGAAAAACTCGGCTAGCTAAAGAGTGAAAGCCATAGAAAAAGTGGATCAACATTTGACAAAATTCAAAACAAAAGTTTATGCATTGATTCGTGTGAAGTGAAGTCAGTTTTGGTACACAAAGTTCTCCATTTGTAAGGCAATTGAGCTTAGTAGCTTCCTTGGCGTTGCTTGCTTTGATTGTTGTTCAAGTGTTCCAAGTTCTTTGTGTCATTTGTTGCTTGTTCTTTGTTTCTTTTATCGAGTCTAGGAACCTTAAGCCTAGTCAAATTAGGAGTGCTTGCTTGGCTGAAAAGTCTTGGCTTTAAATCAAGTTTAGAGCTCCTTTCTAGCTTAAGGTCCATTGAGTGGTGTAGTGTCTTTGAGGACTACTTGCTTGGCTGCCCTTTGTTGCTTCAATAATGTCATGGACATGTCATATTGTAATACCCCTCAATTTCAATAAGGGTATTTGGGTAATTTTCCCAACCCTCGTTCTGTAAGCAAGACGCGTTTGGCGTATTCAGAATTTCTATAACTTCAAAGATCTCTGTAATAGTTTCTTGAACGTTATAATATATGTTTAATGTATTATCGGGTCTTAGAATATTTTTATATAGTGCTAAAAATATTAATTTAGCATGCGTTGAGCGAAACCACGACTTGAGGCAAAGGGGTGCATTCGCGATATTTCCGCGACCGCGGAAGTCAATCCGCGATCGCGGAAACTGTTCGTCGTCTTCCCCGCATTTTGCCGTTTGGGTTGCTGTCGTTTCGCCGGCGGGGGAGGCGAGGCGTTTGGTGTGCCGAGCATTGTAGTTCTCCTTCCTCCCTATATATAGAGGTCGAGGGCAGCCTCAACCTTCATCCATCAGATCTCCCTTCTCCCTCTCGTTTTTATGCTTTCGCCGGAGTCCTCGAGTTCGTCGGAGCCTTGCCGGAGTTTGCAGGGGTCGCCGGAGTTCCTAGTCGTCACCGTTGTGAAGCCAGGAGGGGTGTGGTGCGCAAGCGTCCATGAGCGTGAACCCGAGCTCGTCGCCGCCGGTAAGGCCGAAGCTCTGTTTCGAGCTGGTGTCGGGATGGGTTTTCCGCGACCTCGGAAATACCTTCCGCGACCGCGGAACTGCCGTTCTCCCTTCATTTGTTTCGTTTATCCATTTTATTTCGTATCTCTGTGTTGTGTCGTATCTAACTTAGGGTTCCGTCTTATATCTCATCGTCGTCGTAGGAATCCGTATTCAGATTCGAGTTTCCAGACCCCGGAACCCGACATCGTCAATTCGTCTAATTAAGGCAAGTGGCGGTTCGCTCTTGCTTATCATTCCATAATTCCTTTAATTATCAATTACTTGATTATTAATTAAATTAGGGTGAAGTGTTGTTTTCGTTTGGGAACAATTTTATAAATGATATAATATGATGTTATTTGATCAGCACTATTTTGTAGTGCTTATCTAAGAGTTGTTACCGGGGTTTAGGGTGCCATTTGGATGGATTCAGAGCACAATTATGGATATGGATTTGGAGAGTAGAAGTGTGGATTTGGTGGTCTGGAGGAGCTAATTGAAGATATCCAGAGGAAGAGGAGTTGACAACCTGAGGAGACGAGAAAGAATGGAGGAAGATAACCATACGAGGGGAGAAGCCAAGTGCCATCCGCGAGCAAGAAGAGAGAGCCAAGCGAGACCGCGGTGAACAATGAGAATCAGAGGCCAAGAGAAGTCCCGACCGCGATCGCGGCGAGGAGCCCGCGATGGCGGAAAAAGAAGGCTGGAGGTCGAGAGCAAATTGAATATTCCGCGACGGCGGTGTGTTCGCCGCGGTCGCGGTTGGACACGAGAGGCGAGCCCGAAGAAGATTTCCGAAGTTTTAATTTTTTTTCTTATTTCGATTTTATTTATTTTATTTATTCCGAATACTTATTTTTATTTCCTTTTAGATGAGGTTTGTGATCTTGGGCTTTAGGTTAAGTTTATTTAACCTAAATTCCACAGCCTCCATTCATCATCTAGACACTTCGTATCAGTTTTATTATCGTTGTTTTTCCCTTTGAAGAATATTGTTTCCAAGACTATGAGGAGCTAAGCACCCTTTTGCTTAGTCCGACAATTAAAGCTTTTCTTATGATTTGATTGTGAGGTTAATTCTCTATTTCCTAACTCCTTTGGATTATATTTTTTCTCTTGAGCATTTTCTTATTGATTGTTATTGATTTGACTAGACTGATCACCTAGTTGAGTTTAGTAATTATCTATTGCTAGGGTTTGGAATTTACTGGTTGAGATTCCTTATCTAGAGTAGCATCCATGATTATCTAGGACTGGTTGGACTAGATTATTATGAAAGAGAATTGATTGCATGCTAAATACTGCGAAACATCGGTGTTGTATGTATCCTGGTTTGATCCTATGCTCTATGCTGCTATTGTTCTAAATCTTGATAGTTTCTCGTGCGTTCAATAGTAAGGGTTGCTAGAACTGGTTGGGCTAGTGACTATATAAGAATAGGGACAAGAATAATCAAAGGAAAGGAATAGAGATGACCTAGGATCGATCTATCATAGGAAAAGTGGATATTTGTTTGGCTAAGTGTTTTCCCTTAATTGATTAAAAACCCTTGTTTTGTTATTTGCTTTGTTTACTTGTTACTTGAAACCAATCCAAAACCCCCCTTTGTTACCATTGCATGCTAGTGAACACTAAGAAATCAACTCCTCCCTGTGGGATCGACCTTGCTTACCCTAACTACTAGTTTAGGTTTGCTAGGAATTATTTTGACAAGGTTTAAGACGACTAAAACCTGTCTGTCAAATTGGCGCCGTTGCCGGGGAGGCAAGTTTTGAATTTTCTTTGTGTTTGTTTGTGTGCTTGTTACTTTGGTGTGGACCTATCTTATCACTAGTGAAAAAAATCCTTTTAGAGGCGGGCCTTTTGACACTTATTGCGGCGAACACCGATCGCCGCAACTGAGGGGGCTGCAACAAGTAGGAAAGCTTTTTGAGGCGGGCTATATACGCCTCTACAAGTGGCTTTTAGAGGCGGGCCTCCATAGGCCCGCCTCTAAAAGTGCCTCACAATGGCGCCAAAGTGAGGCACTTTTAGAGGCGGGCCTCCATAGGCCCGCCTCAACAAGTGCCTCACATGGCGCCGTAGTGAGGCACTTGTTGAGGCGGGCCTTTGGAGGCCCGCCTCTAAAAGCCTCAACAATTCGAGCCTGACTTGGCCGAGTCATGGGCCGAGTCATGCTCGGTTTATTGTATTTCAACAATTCGAGCCTAACTCGACCCAGAACTCGGCCGAGTCAGGCTCGAATTGTTGAAATACCATACACATAGATAAGCAGAATAATATACATCAACATAACAGATCGATTTCATTCATAGAATAATATAACAGATTTCACCAGAGTATAGTCAGATTCTCAATAACAGTATATATACAGGACAAGTACAAACAAGTTCAATCCGATAATAAATACTTCGATGTAAAATACTGTGCCCATTGCTCACGAACAACGTCCATTTCTTCAGAAGTATACGTTGTCTTCCTCTTAGGATATACCTTCATAAAAAACACATGAATTATTGACAAATACTATCAACATATAGTTTGTTAAGGGACATACCGCCTCTAGTCGCTCATCAGAGTCATAGAATCCCGTGACTATCTCTAACATGAACTTCATGACATAATAGCCACACTCGGTTCCGCCGCTTTGTTGAGCGCACTAATTACACAAAATAAGGGGGATGTCTTAGATACAAGGCCTTTGATTATAAATAAACAAACCTAAAGCGTTTAAAATGCTATATGTACCTATATATTACAGACTCTCAACGTCTTATGTTTTTCTCTTGATTTCTCGCACTTCCCACCTTGATACAAAAACACTTGAAATGCCCTAGAAAATCAACATAATACAGTCATGAAACTGATATTGATTCCAATAAAAACTAGTTCGTAAGTAAAATAACTTACAAATTCATGATTGGAGATGCATCAGTCGTTCTGTTGCCTGGACATTTTAGAGAATCGAACAGATAGACATGTGCTTTAAATAGGTCTATCACATACAGAATCCAATTATTGCTGCATCATTTAAACGTAAATTGATAAACATTAATGATTTCTTAACATACTCTTTATATATGAAACTTATTGAAAACAATTACTCTTGATTATATGGGAGAAAATACAATTTGGCACTGTTAGCATTGAACACACGTTGCAAGTACTCTGCTGGAACAGCTGGATCGGCCCTGATTCTAGTGCTTGACACCATCTCAGGACAAATGAACCCAATTCGAGAATTTTCAAATGCATATGTGTGATTGTCCAATAAATACATGCACATTTAAAGAAAAAACAATTAAGAATGATAGTTGAACAATTAAAGAAAAAACGATTAAGAATGATAGTTGACAATTAAAAGATAAAGACTGATCAAAACATTTACATCATGTAGACTTGAATCACAGAAATGTTTAAGCACTCCCCCTTAAGGAACTCTTCTACATCGGATGCAGTGACGTATGTTTCTTGATCTGTCCCATAATTCCAAACCAAGGCATCCAATGGGATGGGAGTACTATCATATATACCACCCGTCGCCGAAGACATAACAAATTGCAACAACTTGCATGACTGGCCAAGACTTTGAATTTCTTCGTTTTCTACTTTCTTCCTTTTGGCGGCTGATTCTTCCGTTTTCTGATCACAACTACCAACCACCTCTTTGTTGGACTGAGACTTAAGAGTTATTTCGACATGTTATTGACCGACAATAATAATGAAGTAACATTTGTATTATTGAGCACAAACAAGGAAGATTTAATATCATTTCTAATAACTATCCCGCCAAGGGCCTAAATTATGGATTCTATCCCGCCAAGGGCCTAAATTATGAATTCTATCCCGCCAAGGGCCTAAATTATGAATTCTATCCCGCCAAGGGCCTAAATTGGCGCTGTTATCCACCTTTTTAGAGAGAAATGACTTACCTTTGTATTTTTGGCGGTGAAGCTCAACTTTTTAGAGATAAATGACTTGGACTTCTCTGGGGGGCGTGGAGTAGTATAGTCCTATATATATTAAAATTATAGATGAGCAAGAGTGAGACATTATTATTGAGCCCAGATTTCTTACCTCGTCGTCTTCGAAAATCACTAAGCGGATCGGCCATTGCACGAAACTACCCTAAGCACCGCCTAAGTTAGTGAAACCATCACCCGTAGGCACCGGAAGAATATCATCATGATGTCCATCATAAACAAAATCAACTTGGACTTTGTAGTGATCAGGCTTCATCGGTGTAAAGTGTTGGGACGATGCACCGTTTGAGGGTTGTACCATACCATCCGCTACTAGCACTTTGTTACCAGAATCTTTATCCTCAAGGGCAAGATGGCATTGAGTCCTTTCCTGCATAAGAGGTATTTTAATTCATGTTATAAGAGGTATTTGGACATAAAGAGTTCATGATAATACTCAAACTCAAACATACCTTTAGCTCACGTGGTTGCGGTGTGGAATCAGGACAAGTGGTATAGGGTGCATCAACATCAGGTCCAAGAACGGGAGTAGAAGTGAAGTTTGGTTGATTTATGTGTAACATGGAGCGTAGTTGCTTTTGGAGGGCCTCAGCCACCCTTTTATCTAACTCACCTTCAAACTCCTTTCTAACTTCAGCTCTGATCGATTCGATCAGATCTGATGAAGCTTCACTAGAACATTTTCTCCGTCGTTCTCTTGGACCGAAAGCAACTCTATAACCCACATTTCCACCCATTGCCTTGACACGACCACGATGATCTTTTTTCCCAATGGCTTTGGTGAGGGCATCCTCATCATCCTCGAAAGTAAGGTTTCCTTTTTCTTCTTCTTCGATATACTCATCCTATAATGTCAATTAGGAAAGTATAGATTAGTTCATATTTCTAACTAAATTTAAGTAAATATTCATTAAAAAGAACTACTTACAATTCTTCTTGCAATTTCTACGGCATCCTTATCGTTCGGGCTAACTTCCCACTTTCCATCCTCAGTTCGAACTTGATGAGCCAAAACCCACTCCTTTGCTCTGTATTTTCTAGCTCTAGGAGCCGATGAGTTCACTGAGGAGCTACTTGACAGAGATAAAGCTGCTTCCTCTGGGAGTCGTCCTTCATTTATCCACTCGTGTCGTTTTCTAATATAACCCGCCTGGCCGGTGCGATGAGGATTCTTGTTTTGGGCTGTACTTGCCTTTGCTTTCTCACTACGAGCCTGTCAAAAGTGAATAGCATTATTACCAATGATTTCTGCTAGCTGACTAGAAATCTTTAATACTAAAAAGAAATAGCATTATTACCAATGACTCTAGCCTGTAATGTTCTTGAAGAAAAACTGACCAATCAACCTCTGTAATGTGGTGGTAGACATCCCAAGGCATGTAGTTTCTAGGATACTTCGACGGATTTTGTGTCTTAGTTATCCATCTTGCTTTCAACTTGCTCTTGAAATCTCTAAATCGTTTTGCCACACAAGAATGAAAGTATTTTTCCCTTGACCTCCTTTCATCATCAATGATGTGGAACATAAGCTGTGGATTTTTACAATAAGTTAGAATGATAGTTAATATAGTATATATTTAAAACAATTTAAAAAGACATTATACCTTGGTCTCCTCCCAAAACCCTTGCCTCGTCTGCTCATCTATCATTCGGTATTCTCTCACGTTTATATCAATTCTTTGAGCACAACTCCCAACTTGCTTTCCGTATTGTTTCGACCACTCGCCATCAGGGACATTCAACTCATTAAACTCAAGGTGCATAGGCGTTTTTACTTGAACGCCTTTTGACGGACCACGCCCTTTAGCGATGTGTGTAATCGCGCTAACACCTTGTGA
Organism: Rheum nobile; assembly: GCA_027886185.1. Lineage (NCBI taxonomy): Eukaryota > Viridiplantae > Streptophyta > Magnoliopsida > Caryophyllales > Polygonaceae > Rheum > Rheum nobile. The sequence goes on along the minus strand of WOAB01000169.1, from coordinate 1,845,696 downwards.
TTCAGGATCACCTTGGGTAGGGAAAATAGCATTTCCACTTTCGTTAGACATAGTGGCTAGAATTCCTGCAACAAGCACACACAAAAAATTACTTATTATAACATAAAGCTTATTGTAAAAGAACAGTTTTCAGGGGAAAGCTTCAGTGATCTTGCCTCTGTAAACAAAAGCTTCTTGCTAATGACTTGGATAATTGCAGCTGAGCCTAAAACCTGAAGAATTGTTTCTATCTGTAGAAGTAAAAGAAGATAATTGATAAGAAAGATTAACACAGATATGTAAGTAATTGTTAGATAATGAATAGAGGAAGGAACTCATAAAAATGCATATTCATAGGGGCATTTCATCAAACACCTTCAATGCACGAGCAAGTTGACAAAAATACACAAATTCGTACAAGCTTTAAACACAAAATACACAAATTAGAAATCAGTACATTAGGATTTGCATATTCGTAGGGGCATTTCATCAAAAAATCTGCTTAGACAAACGCATATTCATAGGGGCATTTCATCAAACACCTTCAATGCACGAGCTTTAAACACAAAAATAAACAAATTCGTACAAGCTTTAAACACAATACAGAGAAACGCATATTAGAGAAATGCTTACCGGCCAGAGGAATCGGGTGAGGAAGTCGGAGTTCTGGTGAAACTGAGTGCTCGGCGAGAGGAGAGGAGACGAAGTCTGAACGAAGCAAAGAGGTGAATGTTCTGGTGAAGCGCGCGAAGAAGCTGAAAGTTTTAATTAAGTATAGACTTATAGAGGCGGGCCTATTTATGCCCGCCTCTATAAGTCCAAGTTATGGCCGAGAAAGAGGCAATAGAGGCGGGCCTCCTTATGCCCGCATCTATTGCTTACGTTTGTTGAGGCGGGCTTATGGAGGCCCGCCTCAACAAAACTTAATAGAGGCGGGCATTTTCGCCCGCCTCAATTACTTACCATTAGAGGTGGGCCTTTAATCGGCCCGCCTCTAATACTTTAGCGGGAATAATTTTTTGGAAACTTTTTGAGGCGTATAAATGTTTGCCCGCCTCAATAGAATTTTTTGAGGCATATAAAATAATTATCCGCCTCAAAAACTGATTGCGTAGGACGTTGTTGAGGCGTTTTGTTATATGCCCGCCTCTAAAAGGGAGCCTCAACAAGTGTTTTTTCCACTAGTGTATGGTCCACACCCGTGCTACTAATTCCCCAATTTTAGCTTTGGATTCAGAAATCGAGAGGACTCTCTCCCAGAGCCGCAAAGTCAATAGATCTTTCGTATTTGACAACCCTACGTTCGAGATGGCAGACGAGGAACAGCCTACGCTGAGGCAGCTGACTGCCCCTAATCTATAACAGCAACCGATGGCTGTGCATTTTCCTGAGCTTGCTGATGGAGTCAACTTCGAGCTCAAGTCTGGGTTGATCCACTTACTCCCCCACTTCCATGGGATGAGTGGTGAAGACCCTAACAAGCATCTGTCGGAGTTCTATTCAGTATGCACGAGCATGAAGCCTAAGGGCGTGACGGAAGACCAGATCAAGCTGAGGGCCTTTCCTTTCTCCTTGAATGATTCGGCCAATGATTGGTTTTATTATCTCACTCCAGGGAGCATAGATACATGGGCTAAGATGAAGAAGGCCTTCCTGGAGAAGTACTTCCCAGCGACGAAGCTGAATAGCCTGAAGAGGAATATTAGCAACATTGAGCAACAGGCTAATGAGTCGCTCTATGAGTACTACGAGCGCTTCAAGAAGCTGATTTCCAGTTGCCCCTATCATGGCTACTCCAACCAGGACCTCATACTTTATTTGTACGGAGGTCTTCTTGATGATGAGCGGAGGATTGTGAATGCTACCTGTGGAGGGAACATCCTGAACAAAACTCCAGACCAGGCTTTTGAGGTTTTCTTTAAGCTATATGAGGGCTCAAGGCAGTTCAACAAATGGGCAAACCCCTATGCAGCAAGCACAGTTAAATCCTGCAGAGTCTGTCATGATCTGATGCATCCCATTGACGACTGCCCAAAATGGCTTGAACCTACTGCTGAGGTGAATGCTATTGGAGGTTACGGCCACCCTAGACCAAGATATGACTCATACCCCACCACTTACAATCCAGGGTGGAGTGATCATTCTAATCTGAGATACGGGAATCAGCAGAATCATCCTCAGGGTCGTGATGACCAGGAATTTCAACAGAGGCCACCGCAATTCCCACAGCGTCCACAATAATATCAGCAGCCCGGGGGTCAACAACACCAATTCAGAGAGCAATATGACCAAAGACCTCAAGGCCAAAGCTTAAACTCATCTATGTCCAATGATGACATGAGTCAAACCCTTCAACAAAGCGTATCGACATTGGCTAGCGCTATGGCCCAGCAAATTCAAGCGGTAGTCAAACAGCAAGAGACTCTAGCTCAGAATATGGTAACGTTGGGCAATTCTATGATCCAACAAAATCAAGGGTTGTGGTCGAGTATTCAGAATCTAGAGAAACAAATGGGGCAGATCTCCATCGTTGTGAGCAAGTTGGAAGATCGGGAATCCAGACAAATACCATCTCAGACGATAGTAAACCAGAGGGAGAATGTTTGTGCTATGATGCTGAGGAGCGGGGCTGAAGTGAAGGCTAGAAGAGTCAAGGAGAAGGAGATCCGCGAGGGCAAAGAAGAGCACCACGACCGCGGTGAGCTCGTAGGCGAGAAAGGCGAATTCGAGGAGCGCCTGCGACCGCGGCAGGACGACCGCCATCACGGAAAATTAGAGGGATTAAATTCACCCCAAGTCGAGAGCAAACCGCGACCGCGGGACCAAATCCGTGATCATGGAAAATTCGCTGAAGACGACGAATAGCTCAAGGATTTACCGCGACCGCGGTCGCTAATCCGCGATCGCGGTAAAGCCCTCGCCGAAGCCCGTCGCTACAAAGATCCTAACGACACCTATGTGAGGCCCTATTTCCCTCCTCTTGGATCCGAGAAGCCTCCCGCACCTTTCCCTGAAGCTCTGGCGGACACTAGGAGGCCAACCAATGACAAGGAGTTGTTCGATTGGTTTAGCAATTGCGAGGTAAACATTCCTTTGCTTAAATTGATTAATAGCATCCCTCGCTTTGCTAAATTTATGAAGGAGCTCTGCACGCTCAAGAGGAAGAGGTCTGTGAAAGAGAAAAAGAAGGTGGTGGTGAGCGAGAATGTGTTCGCTATGCTGCAAAAGCGGATACCTAAGAAGGCTAGCGATCCAGGGATGTTCACCATTCCTTGCAAGATTGGAGGTACCTTGTTCGACAGGGCATTACTTGATTTGGGTGCCTCCATTAATATGCTGCTTCTCTCACACTATGAGTCTATGAAGCTGGGCCCATTAGAGAAGACGGGGATTGTCATCCAGTTGGCGGACAATTCATATGTCTACCCCAAAGGAGTTGTGTAGGACGTGCTAGTCGAGGTGGACAAGTTGGTGTTCCCTGCAGACTTCTTTGTGATGGACACGGGGCAGGACAAGGACGCAGCGCCAGTGATGTTGGGGAGGCCGTTTATGAATACGGCGAGTACAAAGATTGACGTGAGCAGCGGTTCGCTCACTATGGAATTCGACGGGGAGAGGGTCATATTCAATATAGATGATTCGAAGAGACACCCTCCAGATGGGGACCCCGAGTGCTCAATGGAGGTGAGTGAACCAAGTTGAGAAGATTGAGTAGTATGTCGAGCCACGACAATAACTAAGGCGTTGTCCGGGAGGTAACCCGAGGTATGGATTTCTTTCCTTGCTTTTCTTTCTTTGTTTTTGCATCTGTGTTAGTTTTTGCTCTGTTTTTGTTTTGTTTGAACTAACCTGCAGGGAGGAGACCCGATGCCAATTGAAGACGGTGTTCCCACACCAATGTAAGTCTCTTTTTACCCTGCTCGGAAAAAAAAATCGAAAAATAATAATAATAAAATTCCGAAAAAACCTTAAACGGAATTTAAAAATAAATAAATAAATAATTTTACCGAAGGTCAGCTGTCCGAGGTTCCCCATAGAGAGAAGGTGCGCATCATGTTGTCAAGGAGGAGACATTAGCCCCACATATATTTGGCAACGGTGATGGCCCTACAATCGACAGCTGGAAAGGAGGAACACCAAGGCCCACACCACAATGACATCTGGGCCTATTTTTTGTGTTCGTTGAAGGCCATGCAACCCCGTTCCCTTGATTCACCACTTCTCACCAGAGTGGTTCCTTTTGGTTGCATGGTAGGAGTTGATTTGGAAGACCCGCACAACACCAGAGACATGTGCTTATATGATTATACCGCCAGCAACAACGGAAGTGTCCAAGCCAACTCGGCGACGTTTGTGAGTTATTTTTTTGCTTTTCCCTGTGCTTCTATTCTTTTTGTCTTTCATTACATTGAGGACAATGCAATGTTTAAGCATGGGGGAGAGTTCTATACTTGCTATGTCGTTGAGGAGAAAAGAAAAAAGAAAAAGCCAAAAATTGAAAAAAGGCTAAAATAGAAATCCTGCGATAGGTCGAAAACCCGAAAGGGCGGCCTAGGTAATAAGCAGGTGGCTTGGACCAGCATTAGGCTGGGGTAACAATTGGTCAAGAGTGATGTGAGCATATTGTGAGCCCATCTATTGAAAAATGAAATGAGTGGCTTGGTGAAAACCCGAAAGGGCGCCTTGGCAAAATGAGTGGAAAAAAGAAGAGTGCTTTTTAGGAATCCTCATTTTACCTGGCGTGGTGACATAAGAAGAGGTGCTATAAGGAGGATTCGGGTAGATCACTCTGGGAGGTATAAGAAGATAGATAGGAGACTAAGATTAGATTTTATTCACTCTATGGTGTTCGGGATAAGCTTGGGGGAAGTACTCTGCTTCCCTTTTAGCTTGATTGTGTGCGGTGTTGATTGGTGTTATGGTATGTTGTGCTGTGCTTATTGTGTTGGTGCCTGGAGTTTATTGTTAGGTGAGATTCTTAGAGGGATTGATTTTTCTATGCTTCCTGAGACCTTGGGGATTAATTGGAGGAGTAGGTTTACTTTAGCTTACTCGAGGACGAGCAAGGTTTAAGCATAGGGGATTTGATCAACACTATTTTTTAGTGCCTATATAGGAGTTGTTATCGGGGTTTAGGGTGCCATTTGGATGGATTCAGAGTACAATTATGGATATGGAGTTGGAGAGTAGAAGTGTGGATTTGGTGGTCTGGAGGAGCTAATTGAAGATATCCAGAGGAAGAGGAGTTGACCACCTGAGGAGACGAGGAAGAATGGAGGAAGATAACCACACGAGGGGAGAAGCCAAGTGCCATCCACGAGTGCCCACGAGCAAGAAGAGAGATCCAAGCGAGACCGCGGTGAACAACGAGAATCGGAGGCCAAGAGAAGCCCCGACCGCGATCGTGGCGAGGAGCCCGCGATGGCGGAAAAAGAAGGCTGGAGGTCGAGAGCAAATTGAATATTCCACGATGGCGGTGTGTTCGCCGCGGTCGCGGTTGGACACGGGAGGCGAGCCCGAAGAAGATTTCCGAAGTTTTAATTCTTTTTCTTATTTCGATTTTATTTATTCCGAATACTTATTTTTATTTCCTTTTAGATGAGGTTTGTGATCTTGGGCTTTAGGTTAAGTTTATTTAACCTAAATTCCACAGCCTCCATTCATCATCTAGACACTTCGTATCAGTTTTATTATCGTTGTTTTTCCCTTTGAAGAATATTGTTTCCAAGACTATGAGGAGCTAAGCACCCTTTTGCTTAGTCCGACAATTAAAGCTTTTCTTATGATTTGATTGTGAGGTTAATTCTCTATTTCCTAACTCCTTTGGATTATATTTTTTCTCTTGAGCATTTTCTTATTGATTGTTATTGATTTGACTAGACTGATCACCTAGTTGAGTTTAGTAATTATCTATTGCTAGGGTTTGGAATTTACTGGTTGAGATTCCTTATCTAGAGTAGCATCCATGATTATCTAGGACTGGTTGGACTAGATTATCATGAAAGAGAATTGATTGCATGCTAAACACTGCGAAACATCGGTGTTGTATGTATCCTGGTTTGATCCTATGCTCTATGCTGCTACTGTTCTAAATCTTGATAGTTTCTCGTGCGTTCAATAGTAAGGGTTGCTAGAACTGGTTGGGGGTAGTGACTATATAAGAATAGGGACATGAATAATCAAAGAAAAGGTATAGAGATGACCTAGGATCGATCTATCATAGGAAAAGTGGATATTTGTTTGGCTAAGTGTTTTCCCTTAATTGATTAAAAACCCTTGCTTTGTTATTTTCTTTGTTTACTTGTTACTTGAAACCAATCCAAAACCCCCCTTTGTTACCATTGCATGCTAGTGAACACTAAGAAATCAACTCCTCCCTGTGGGATCGACCCTGCTTACCCTGACTACTAGTTTAGGTTTGCTAGGAATTATTTTGACAAGGTTTAAGACGACTAAAACCTGTCTGTCATTATTATAATAGGTTGTATATATTGCTAAAAACAACGCTATTATACTTGTTAATTACCGTATGGCTTTGTTGTGGATTCTAAATGTAAACTTAATGCTAGATTAGCACGAGTATTCGTAGGAACGCAAATTTCCGGATGAGGATTAGTCGTTTCTTTATAAATCGGTATTAGTTGAAATAATTCTCTAATACTTTTAAAGATCATGATCCTTACTTCTTATCCACTTGTTAAGGATAAGAGGTGTTACGCACAGTGCTGGTGCCATTGGGTTGGCGTATGTCACCCTGTGTTATTCTCGTTGTCACTCGAGAGCATATTAAAAGCTTAACGTGAACATACATTTTGTAATTAAATAAGATAAAGGCGGTTATGCACATAATTAATATACGTCTTGTAATTAAATAAAGATAAGTACGGTTATGCATATAATTAATATACCCTCGGGCCAGGAGTACAACGTGGAAACCGCCCAGACGTCGGTTAGAGTAAGTCTTCTTTCCAATCTGGATTCGCATTGTGCGGTGAGGTTGGTCGTTGACCTAAATGATCAAGTCATTTTTAAACGCTTGTGTGAAAACTATAACGTTCCCAAACATTTGTCATACTTTCCCATAAGACTCAATTCCTTTGGAGTCTTCTTTTCAGTGCATGTCTAAATTCTAATCATTCCGTGAAAGTTCCGGGTTATGTATCATTCCTTCGGTTGAGGGACAATGATAGTAAACGGTTACGATCACTAGAACCATTCTGTTTTCACCCTTGTATAGTCTTTCATTAGACTAACCAACCGGGTTTTATTCCTTGCATGGTTGGCTGGTGTCATCCGTTCTATACGGCACATCAGTGGTTGGTTCCCGAAGTCTTGAAGTAACCAGTTGAAGAAGAGGCTTGCAGTTGAAGATTTAAGTGTCAATGTTTTAAGGTTGTTAAGTATTACTTTAATATATACATTTACAACCTAGTCATGTAATAGGTTATTCTTAAAGTCTTCCGCTGTGTAATTTAAAGTCGTCCGCTGTAATTTCACTCTGTTGTAAATCGTTATTGAGAAATATTTTAATAAAAATGGTTGAGTTTCATTTAAAAAGGTCTTCCGTTGTTTAACCTTTCGTTATTTAATATGTTCATTTAAGATTAATTGTTCCGATTAAAGCCTAGGGTGACATCGGACAGTAACGTCTGAGGTCACTGGCGTGTGGCACTACCGACGTAAGTCGGGGGTGTTACAATTATGGTATCAGAGCAATGGTTTTAAAATTCTTGGCCTATTGTTAGGTTTGAGAATTTTCGAAAAATAATTTCAAAACTATTTTCAACCTATTTTCTATTAAAAAGGAATTTCGAGAGTTTTAATGTTAAATTTAAAAGTTATAATTATTTCTTGGAATTTAATTTAAACTAATGATTTAACTATTGAACTTCAAAAGTTATTTATAGTTGGTTTTTAAAAGGTGTGTATAAGCAATCAAACGTAAGTTTATGATTGTAACTTTAAAAGTATGATTTTGGTCTTAGAAGAGTTTTGTGATAATCGTATCACTAGTTTGAGAAACTAACACTATATGTAATTATTTTTATATGAGGTTTAAAGGTATAAAGTATGAAGTTTGAAACTATAAGGTTTAATAATAAGTGGTTTTCAAACTTCTGCAAGCTTCGAGTTGTTACTTATTCCTTAAATCCATTCTTAGGAATAGTGTCTATTCTTAGGTTTAATGTCATTTAAAGGTTGACATTTCTCCTAGAGTACCCACTCTCAAGTAAAGAGAAGAAGATCGTCGATGCGGTTAATGGTGGAGGGTTAGTCAGACTGATATAAAGTTATTAGTTTGGACCCTTATAATTTGTATCATAACGTATTTGACTAAGTGTCATGTTCAAGTTGGAAAAGTTTTAAACTAACGTTAGGATTCTTCAACAAATGGTGAACACAAGGAACACAGTCCGTGCTCGTGCGGGACCGAGTAACAACCCAAGGCTGAATCTGAGGAGCGACGCTAATCAAGGGAAGGAGAGCGAGTCTGTCTCTCACAATAACCCCGCAGGCGTTGGCCATGTTCAGGCTAATCCTCCGGTAGTGTTGGATGCCGCGACCAAAGAGGCAATTCGTGGGTTTGTTATGCAGACGGTCACCGATATAATTTGGTTAATTGCACCACAAGCACAAGGTGGCCCAGTTCCTCAGGTTATTCCTGAAATGGAGGAGCCAGTGGACCATGTACCTCAGGTCGATGCCGTCAGGAACAGAGGAAATTACGGTTGAGCCTTGAAGGCCGTGAGCTTTATGAGGCCTGACAGTTACGACGGTACCGGAGAACCGGTCAAAGTGGCGTATTGGTTCTCGCATATGGAACGGTTGTTCAGGAACGTGGATTGCACTGAGATTGAGAAAGTGCACATCGCCTCCCTTCAACTCAAGGATGTGGCTAGCGAATGGTGGGAGAGCACTGGTCTAGCTGATCATCCCGGGTTGAACTGGGGTATGTTCAAGACTAAGATGACTGACCGTTTCTTTTCCCGTGCTATGAGGGAGGAGAAGCATAAGGAGTTTCTTTACCCTATGACCGAGTGGTTGAAGATGACTGGGCTTGCAGCTAAGTTCAATCATCTGTTGCAATATGATGGACCAGAAGTGTTGAGTGAAGAGCAAAAGATCTGGTACTTCCATGGATGAATGAATCCAGAGATCAAACCTCTAATGGTGCGTCACGGTTGTTCTACATTAGAGCAATATGTGGATGCGGCCTACAAGATAGAGGTCACACTGGAAGAATCCGCCCAAAAGAGGGAGAAGTAGGTTAAGGGAAGGGGTAGGCAACAGGATCGTCAGGTTGGTACATTCAAGCGACCGACATCGCCCCCCAAGTTTGAGAAGTCTGGTCGCGCTAAGACCGAGATGACTCAATCTGACTCCGCCAGAGGATCAGGTTGGAGTAGCGGAGTGATTCAGTGCCACAACTGTGGTGAGGTTGGACATAAAAGTCTTAACTGCCAAAAGGAAAAGAAGATATGTTATGGTTGTGGGAGGGAAGGCCACATGAAAGCATACTGTAGGCAGAAGGGTTAAAGACCAACGCAGTCTTACCAAGCCTCGAATGTTGGCAATAGGCAGAACCCAAAGCCAGGGATGTCCGCTCCTGAGCAATCTATTGCTCGTAATAAAGGCAAGGCGCCTCTGGAGTCTTCAGGTCAGGGGCAACGACTCTTCGTGTTGCGTCAAACCGACGGAAAGGAACCAAGCGGGTAGTTGTAGTTTTTGTTGAGCCTTCTTAAGAATAAGGAGCGACGACTTGTGTCGATAGTCTCCATAGTTAGTAATTTGTCTGTTCGACTTTCTGTCAGTGGTTGCAATGTAATGTTTCGAATAAAAAAAGTGTTTCCTTGTTTCGGAAAGTACTAAATTCGTTGCTATTACAAACTGTTCGTTCATGCGGAACCCCGCGAGTGCCAAAATAGTATATGTCATGGATGGATAAGGGCTGTCAGGACTCGTAAAGGAGGGGTAACGTTTGGGGCCTAGGTGTTTGTTCCCTACGTGGTTAACACCAGGTTCGACTCTATTACTTAAATCCTAGATCCATCCCTAAGAATCTCTCTTTATTCTTGGAGCAATGTCACTCAGTATGACATTAATTGCTTCCTTAGTTGAGCTGACGAGCGTTATCTCATAAGTTGAGTTTTACCAAATTCCTTAGTGTAAAGGAAACAAATGTGTGTGGTTAATGCTCTATGGGATTAAGAGTTATTTCTCATATGTGTCCCTAAACAATTGTTCTGGTAAAAGTACATAAGAGTGGACTAGTGTGAAGTCCAGAATGCCTAGTTATGAGGTCATACTGTAGTCATTTATGCGGATAAATGGTTGAAAAGAGAATAAATGTATAAGAGAGATAGTTCATAAGGAATTCGTTTCTCAAAAAGGATCGTACTCTATTACGATCTGGGGTAAAACCTTAGAACCCAAGGGTTATGATTAGGGAGTTTGTAAGTGAGTGTGCTCCTTGTGGGCCTAGTGGTTTAAGATTTCGGAAAGGTTAAGGGTGTGAATTCATAAGTGTTATTTTGGAAGATTTATCTGAGGTTTCGTTATGAGGTTTGATGTGGCTAAAACCTACCCGCAAGTGTACGGGGTCAGTTGTATTAGTCAAGTGTCGATCCCACAGAGACCAATGTAATATTAATTGAAACGCTATCAGTGAACTAGGCCAGGAAAGATATGAGATTGGGTAAAACTATAACTAAGCTAACAAATAATAATAAAGAAAACAGATAAACAATGGGATAAATGTGTCTAAGGTTAAGGATCCCCATAATGGTGTTTCGGTAGATTCTAAACAATATCTAATTAGATTTCAATATGAATGTCATTTGAAGGTCCCACTATCTAATATCAACACTACCTCTTTTCAGACGAATAGTGCATGTACCTAAACTCGATTAGCAGTCACTTTCGCACAAAGCTAATCTCATTAAGATCCATTAAGTTCTGTATAGATCAATGGACAAGTGGAAACAACATTCGCTTTCGCGCTCAGCGGAATCTACTCATCCAAGAATCTATTCGATAGTCAGGTACCACAAGAGGATTAAGTCACTTTTGCGCAAATAATCCTCAAGTTCTATCCTAGGGATCTATTTAGCATCAATCTCCTATTATCATTTTCTCCTTTCGGTCTCAAATTCCAATAGAAATCCCAATTACAAATCAATTAGGTCATTAAGCATCCTAGGATAGAATCAAATCACATATTCATTCAATCAAATACCGCAATCAAACCTACCTAATTCACCATTGGGATCACTCAACCTTAGAACTAGGAATTTAACTAAGCATGATTGAAGATAAACAATAGATCAAACCAACCATCGATATATATGAATTATTCATTAAAAACAGGAGATAAGAAAACTTAGTCTCAATGATGAAATAATCCAAACGAAGGTTAGAGCATTAGGAGCAATCTTCAATTCATGCTAAAAGCCAAAATCCCTCAAGAAAATCTCCCCATGTCTGCGGCAGAACCAAAGTAAAAACAAAGAAAAAAAATGAAAGAAAATATAAGAAAACCTAAACTCAGCAAAAGTTGCCTCCCCCCCCCCCCCCCCCCTCGAAATGAAACTCCAAAATAAAGCTCAATTAATCCCCCCTCAATCCGTAACTCCCTCCTAGCTGCATAACTCCTCCTTTGAAAAGTCAAACCAATCCAATCTTTTCTCTCAACTCATTTGCTACGTAACCCCCTTTGCACAGCAGCTCCCCTTGTTCCAGTGGGCCGACCCAGTTAAAGAAATCAGCATGCTCCAAGCTGGTGTGACAGTGCTTCATTTTGGGCCATGGCCCAACTTCTAATCCATAAGTAAATTGCTTATTGAAAATAGTCTCGTATCGCCTCCAAATTTGCACCTAAAATACCTGAAATTATAAAAGTACGAGTGTAGACTCCGAATACAAAATAATGCACAATTAACAATAAAAGATATAAAATATATATGCAAATGAACTATTCTAATATGCAACTAGACTCCTAAAATATGTATAAAATAGGTGTTATCAAGGTTTTCTTAAGAGAAACGATATAAGGACATAAAGAGTATTAAGACGATTACGTCTTGGGTAAATAGTGAGTTTCGATAAAGCAGAAGGATCGCTTGATTTGGGATAAGGAATCGTATGAGGACGATTACATGTTTAAGGATTTTTGGTGATTAAACAACACAGTTGGTAAAAGTTGTTTTAAATTATAAGGATTTAGAGTACGTGATAACTTAAGTGGATGGAATTTTGTCTACAGGATTGGATGAAATAGGTGAGCTATCCATGTAAGGGTAAGGCCTATATGACAAGTGGATGTACTAAGTTGAGGTATAAGTGAGTTCTATGTATGTACTTTGAGGATCTGATCATCGAAAGGAAGTTAGTAGAAAATTGTGTATTCTTCTATTTGAGGACATGCATCAAGATCTTTATGAGGAATAGGGCATAATAGCGAGATTATATTGGAGGTTATAATGGATATGCTAATTAAGGCAATGGTAATCTTGTGGATGATCATGTTGATTCTAGCAAGAGTAAGGAATTTAAGCAGTATGTTGTAAGTGGAATCATGATCGAATAAATAGTTCGACTTGGGTGATATAGGTTGCGAAGACCAAGTTTATTTAAGGAAGATAAGGTATGTACTCTGAGAGAGGTTATAAACGGAAAAGTTGAAAGAGAAATGTGTGTTCTCATGCTTGAGGTATAGCGAGTCTTTTGCGATGATTTTGGAGATTATCATCCTAAGATAATTGTGACCTTGTGGATGTAGTCACGAGTTATTACAAGTGTAGCACATGGAGTTAAGATACGCGAGATAGTGGTATGGTTGGGGAGACAGATCGTTTCCCTAGGAACAATTTCCAGGATGAAATGATTAAGGATATTAAGTTCTCGTAGTGAGATTATGGTGAAATCGGTCCCTTTAGCTTAGCGATGCTAGTTTCGGGGTCGAAACTATTTTAAGGGGGTAGTGATGTAATAACCCTCATGTTACCATAGGGGTAATATGATAGAATGTATGTATGGTGAAAGCAGGTTATAGAATTTCCTTAAGTCGTGAAGGGTCTAAATTATGGTTAACCTTACGTTAACTGTAGATTGAACCAACTTATAAGATTTTAACTTAGAAATGCTTGAACCAATTTACAAAGTGTTAAATGGGTTAGGCATGGTTAAAATGATAAGGTTGGGTAACTTATTATAAGATCGCTTGTCTGAGCTGTTATCGGCCAAGTTTCGGGGTCGAAACTTCTTTTAAGGGAGTAGTGATGTAATACCCCTCAATTTCAGTAAGGGTATTTGGGTAATTTTTCCCAACCCTCGTTCTGTAAGCAAGACGCATTTGGCGTATTCAGAATTTCTATAACTTCAAAGATCTCTGATGTGACTACGTCACATCATGAACAAGACTCAAGCCATTCAAGCCATGAAGAGTCAAGCGCCGTCGCCGCCGCGCCTAGGGCATCCGAGCTAGGGCATGGAAGTTGGCCCGGCGATTCTCACAACTCTCCGAGCCATCTTTTGGGGGATGACTCCACTGGTCCTCTAGGAGATATTGAGCACAAGAATGCCTATGAAACTGGCGTGGAAGCAAGGAAGTGCCACACACCTATGGTAGGCACAAGGGAGGCCGGCGCTCAGGTCTTTCCGGGGCGAATCACTCGGGCTCGGGCTCGAGCATTGCAAGAGGGACTCCAGGCTGGCTTGATGACCATGGGAGCACCGAGCCAAATGGAAGAGAAGGCCATGTGTGCCTTGGTGCAACAACCGAGCTAGGCGCAAGGTTTCCTTAAGCCATGTGGGGCTTGATTTGAAGAGGCATTTAATGCCGATTTTGTGTGGGTCTTCATGACATTTTCTACCTTAGTTATTGGCTATGTTATGGTTAAAATTCCAGCATTAAAGGTTGGGTATATTAGGGGTAGCCGGCCCTTGTTTTTGACGATGCAAACTTGAACCAAAAACTTTGTTTTCTCTCTCATTTTTCAATGGAGTTTTCTGCAGAATTTTAGTGTTTCTTCCATCACTTAGATAGCTTCAAATCCCAGGTTGTGAGTCATATCAACCTCCGTGCAAGGGCCTCCTTTGGTGCGTCATATCCAAAGCGAGTTCTTCACTAGTTCTTACAAGGCGAGGTGCATCATATCCAACCTTTGTAAGTCCATATCCCTTCGATCTAGCCCTATCTCTCCGCCTTCCATCCTATCCTCAATCCACCCTTGAATCACCCCCAAGATCATCCAAAGAACCAGCCCAAGGCGTGCCCCCAATCAGCCCTCAAACTTCCTCTCGCCGGTGCCAAGTTCCTTGCGGAACCATCTGCGACACCTCAGTAGATTCGCCATATCTTCCGACTCCTAGATCAGTTCACGCTCAGATTTTCAGGGAACAAGCTAGACTCCCGGATCTACCACTGGGATTTGGAATCACTCAATTCGGAGCCCGGACCAGAGAGAAAGATCCATCTGAATACAGAGGATTCCCCTTGCCGGTTTGGTGTTGTCTCGCCTAATTCCTTTGGCTCTTGTGGACTTCCTCGCACCGAAGGCTGCATCCCGATCCTCACGCATCAATCTATGTAATAGTTTCTTGAACGTTATAATATATGTTTAATGTATTATCGGGTCTTAGAATATTTTTATATAGTGCTAAAAATATTAATTTAGCATGCGTTGAGCGAAACCACGACATGAGGCAAAGGGGTGCATTCGCGATATTTTCGCGACCGCGGAAGTCAATCCGCGATCGCAGAAATTGTTCGTCGTCTTCCCCGTGTTTCTCCGTTTGGGTTGCTGTCGTTTCGCCGGTGGGGGAGGCGAGGCGTTTGGTGTGCCGAGCATTGTAGTTCTCCTTCCTCCCTATATATAGAGGTCGAGGGCAGCCTCAACCTTCATCCATCAGATCTCCCTTCTCCCTCTCGTTTTTGTGCTTTTGCCGGAGTCCTCGAGTTCGTCGGAGCCTTGCCGGAGTTTGCAGGGGTCGCCGGAGTTCCTAGTCGTCACCGTTGTGAAGCCAGGAGGGGTGTGGTGCTGCGCAAGCGTCCAGGAGCGAGAACCCGAGCTCGTCGCCACTGGTAAGGCCATAGCTCTGTTCCGAGCTGGTGTCGGGATGGGTTTTCCGTGACCTCGGAAATACCTTTCGCGACCGCGGAACTGCCGTTCTCCCTTCATTTGTTTCGTTTATCCGTTTTATTTCGTATCTCCGTGTTGTGTCGTATCTAACTTAGGGTTCCGTCTTATATCCCATCATCGTCGTAGGAATCCATATTCAGATTCGAGTTTCCAAACCCCGAAACACGACATCGTCAATTCGTCTAATTAAGGCAAGTGGTGGTTCGCTCTTGCTTATCATTCCATAATTCCTTTAATTATCAATTACTTGATTGTTAATTAAATTGGGGTGAAGTGTTGTTTTCGTTTGGGAATAATTTTATAAAGGATATAATATGATGTTGTTATAATAGGTTGTATATATTGCTAGAAACAACGCTATTATACTTGTTAATTACCATAATGGCTTTGTTGTGGATTTTAAATGTAAACTTAATGCTAGATTAGCACGAGTATTCATAGGAACGCTAATTCCGGATGAGGATTAGTCGTTTCTTTATAACTCGGTATTAGTTGAAATAATTCTCTAATACTTTTAAAGATCATGATCCTTACTTCTTATCCACTTGTTAAGGATAAGAGGTGTTACGCACAGTGCTGGTGCCATTGGGTTGGCGTATGTCACCCTGTGTTATTCTCGTTGTCACTCGAGAGCATATTAAAAGCTTAACGTGAACATACATTTTGTAATTAAATAAGATAAGTGCGGTTATGCACATAATTAATATACGTCTTATAATTAAATAAAGATAAGTGCGGTTCTGCACATAATTAATATACCCTCGGGCGAGGAGTACAACGTGGAAACCGCCGGACTTCGGTTAGAGTAAGTCTTCTTTCCAATCTGGATTCGCATTGTGCGGTGAGGTTGGTCGTTGACCTAAATGATCAAGTCGTTTTTAAACGCTTGTGTGTAAACTATAACATTCCTAAACATTTGTCATACTTTCCCATAAGACTCAATTCCTTTGGAGTCTTCTTTTCAGTACATGTCTAAATTCTAATCATTCCGTGAAAGTTTCGGGTTATATATCGTTCCTTCGGTTGTTATTCGAGGGACAATAATAGTAAACGGTTACGATCACTAGAACCATTCTGTTTTCACCCTTGCATAGTCTTTCATTAGACTAACCAACCGGGTTTTATTCCTTGCATGGTTGGCTGGTGTCATCCGTCCTATACGACACATCAGTGGTTGGTTCCCGAAGTCTTAAAGTAACCAGTTGAAGAAGAGGCTTGCAGTTGAAGATTTAAGTGTCAGTGTTTTAAGGTTGTTAAGTATTACTTTAATATATACATTTATAACCTAGTCATGTAATAGGTTATTCTTAAAGTCTTCCGCTTGGTAATTTAAAGTCTTCCGCTGTAATTTAACTCTGTTGTAAATCGTTATTGAGAAATCTTTTAATAAAAATGGTTGAGTTTCATTTAAAAAGGTATTCCGCTATTTAACCTTTCGTTATTTAATATGTTTATTTAAGATTAATTGTTCCGATTAAAGCCTAGGATGACATCGGACAGTAACGTCTGAGGTCACTGGCGTGTGGCACTACCGACGTAAGTCGGGGGTGTTACACATATGGACGGCCAATGCAAGAATTAAAGGAGATGTCTAGCTTAGGAAGAATGTCACAACGGGATTATTATTACTTTCGGGCTTATAGTGAGTACCCAAACTCCCAAACTCACCCGAACACCTACAAGGATTTTGGTGGCCAAGGTCAATGAGCTAGAGAGCCTATCTATAGGCCCATGGTGCCACAAAATGTGCTATGACACCCACCTCCAAGGGAGCACATTAGAGAAAGGAATCTTCCTCCTCTTAGGCGGCAACAACAAGCTCCAAGGAACATGCCACCAAGGAGGTCCTCTTATGGAGACTATGGCTATGACTATAGCTATATAGAAGAAGAAAGATGTCCCGCCCCGACAAGGTATGAAACCATCCCTTCTTTTAAGCCTTATTGTATTTCTTATAACCCTTCCGTGCAGCCCAAGGGAGTCTATGTAACACCCCCAAATATATATCCTTGAAAGTATTACCGCCAGTGACCTCGGATTCCACATCCGAAGTCACCCAAGGCTTAACCAGTTTAGACAAATCATAAAACAACATTTATAATACAAAATGTCATAGTATTGGATTAAATCAAAGTGTCGGAATTACATCCATAATCCAAATACAACCAAAATACATTACAGCGGAAGTCTTTAGAAATAAATAACATAAAAGTCTTGATCTAGCGATCACACGCGTAGGATCTCAACCTTGGTAAAACACTTCAAAACATCGTCTGCATCCATTTTCGTCTCTAGCCTTCTTGGAACGGACGTTTATCTGATGTGCCGTATGAGACGGATGACACCAGCCAACCATGCAAGGGAATATAACCGGTTAGTTAGTCTAATGAAAGACTATGTAAGGGTAAAACAGAAAGGTTCTAAGTAGTCGTATTAGGTTAGACTCATCGCTTCTCGAATAAAAGTCGATGACGATAGTCAACCACCATACTCCTACAGAAATATATGAAACAGTATGATCAAGAGAAGACTCCAAAAGAACGAGCCTTATCGAAACATATGAAAAGAAGACTCCAACGAATTGAGTCTTATCGAAAGTATGACAAATGTTGGGGAACATATAAGTTCACACAAGAGTTTAAAATGACTTGGTGTTTCGGTTCACGACCAACCTCACCGCATAATGCGAATTCAGATTGGAAAGAGAACTTTACTCCGAACAAAGTCTAGACGAGTCTTTCCTAGCTGCACTACTCGCCTGAGATATATTAATTGTGTGCGACAACGGAACTTATCTTATTTAATTCCAAAAATGCGCATCACGTTATAAGCTTTTATCATGATCACCTCGTCCCGAGACGAGAGACCTCTTGGGAGCAACTCCCGAAATATGTGACACTAGCTAAGTGCACCACCCCTATACTCGGATAGGGGACGGTCATGACCTCGCAGGGCCTCGCAGGGCCCAGTAGCGTTCCTAACCACCATGGTTATAAAGAAACGACTGGACCTCGCAGGGCCCCAATAGCGTTCCTACGAATACTCGTGCTAACTAAACAGTTCAAGCACACAATAGTCCACATCAATGCCCTCAAGGCAATCATCATACATATATATCTATAATATCGTTGTTCTAGCAGATATACAACCTATTATAATATCATGTTTTAATCACATCATTTATCAAAACTGTTCCAAACGAAAACAGTAAATCATCCCAAATTAATTAACAATTAAATAATTGATAATTAATGGAAATATGGAATGATAAGCAAGAGCGAACCGCCACTTTCCTTAGATCAGACGAACGTTCGAACGATGATGGTTTCTGGGTCCGGAACGGGGACAGAACTCGGATTTCAGATCCCTATGGAACGACCCATAATGAAACCCTAAGTTAGATTTGACAATAAAATATCCGAATCTAAAGAAAGATGAACCAAAGCGAAGGAACAAAGCCTCGCTCGAGACCACAAAACTCAAAGCCACACCACGAGCCCAGCCCACCGCGGGTGCGCCGGCCTTGACCGCAGGTGCGGTGGAGGTACGGTGGAGGGTACGGTCACGTAACAGTGATGACACGACGAGAGGGAAAAAGCTCACCGGGGAAGACGACGAGGCTCGACTCATGGTGGCTCCAACTTATGGATTCCTTGGACTTCCAAAGGACCACTTTGAGAGCACCACCACTTCTAACAAGAGCTTCGGCGAAGGCTTTGAGATTTCGGCGAGAGCTTGAGTTTTCCGGAGACAATGGAGATGAGAGATTTGAGAGGGAGAGAGCTCGGATTGGAGTGCTCAACACAACTCCAGATCTCCTCCTTTTATAGAGCTCAGCAAGCAGCACACAAGCAAGCAGGTGCGTCGATCAAGCAGTTGCGTCGCCCGACCAAAAATGACAAGCAGCTCAGTTCAGACGCGACGTCTGAAGTCCGGCGCTGCAGAAAAATCATCATGGCACCGCGGGGTGCGGTGGCCTCACCGCGGGTGCGGCGAGCCTCCCCAGACCGCCTTATAGAATTGGCCTTCACCGCGGGGTGCGGCCACTTGACCGCGGGTGCGGTTAACATCTTTGCACCGGAATGAGTATTCTAAGCCCCGAAAATACATCGAATGTATTTTATACCACTCAGGAAAATATTACAGAGATCAAATAAATTACAGAGTGTCTGAACTTCTCTGAAATTAATCCGGTTTGTGATACAGGAGTTAGGAAAATTATCAATATACTCTTTATTAAAATGAGGGGTATTACAGTCTATGACTCACCTAACATATTTTCCAGCACGTCCAAGGGCAGAGAAAGAGTGAGCCATCAACCACCTCGGGTTAAGACACGTGACATCGTGTGTGTCATGTGTGAAGGGAGAGCACACTTGGCTGAAATCTGTCCCAACTAATACTACACATACAAGGACGTCCAGCCCCTTATGAGTGAAGTCTTGGTTGCTTCTTGTGAGGAAGAGGAGAAGCCTACTCCTATGGCTCCGCTGAGTTCTTGCAACGAGTCCTTACTAGAGGAAAAGCCCTCCCTAGGTGATGAAGAGCTCAAGGAAGAATCAGGTCAGCCTTTCACTCTAATGGAAGAGGAGCTTAATCCAAGGAGAAAAGAGGAGGAAATTGAAGAGCTCAGGGATGAATCAAATCAGCTTTCCACTCTAATGGAAGAGGAGTTCAATCCAAGAAGAAAGGAGGAGGAAATTGAATCACCATCTCTTCCTACCACAAGAGGCAATCATTTGCCCATCATTGTGCATAGCTCATTCAAATCCTTGGCTACTCCATGGACGGACCTGACCCACATGACTCCTTCAAGCTTGTCTTTCCTACTCCAAGAAGAGGTTGAAGCTAAGGATGTTGAGCAGCCCAAGAAATCAGTTTTCAACCAAGAAGAGAAGGATGTTACAATGGAGCCTAATACAAGAGAAGTATCACTTATCTCCACCTTTCCAATTTCATCTCTTGAGTTTGAAAATGAGCATATAATTCCATGTAGGACAATACACATGAAGAAATCAGTCCTTGCATGTAAAACTAGATACTCTTGTGTGCATCAAAGTTCTCTCTCACAATACATGTCTTGTGGAATGCATCTTGTTCATAAAATGATCATTATACCCATGCATGTGAGTTATATTGATATTTGCATCACTAAGCATGTACATAAAACTAGGGAGAATAGTGGAATAGTGTGTGCATGCATGCTTGGATATCATGTAGCCATTGGAAGTTTTGTGCTTACATTCTTTACATTTCGTGGTCAAGTTCGAGGGCCTCACTTTGCCTTTGTTGTTGTGGATAGGGCCTCTAAGAAATCAGATTTCATTGCATGCTCTCAACTTAATGATGCATTTTATGTTACTAACCTTTTTATTGACCAAGTTGTGGAGTTGCATAGAGTTTCTACTTCTTTGATTTTAGGTGAAGAAGAGATGTTTTTGAGCCACTCAAAGTTGAAATCCGAAGAAGTGCCCTCGGAGCCCGGAGATCAAGACGTTCCACATGTGGCTGAATTGGTTCAATCATTGATGAAGGAAGATGAAGACCTTGATGAGCTAGATTCGAGGTCGAATCCCTTTCAAGAGAGATAGGATGATGTGACTACGCCCCATCAAGAGCTTCAAGAGAGCCCGGACTTCCGAGATGGCTCAAGTGTTGAATATGGAGCTCAAGAGCATCCAGAATAGCCTCCTCTCGAGCCTATCAATAAGGCTCGAGTCAACCTATCAAGTGGGCTTGAGTCAAGCATTCAAGTCGGCTCGAGTCAAGCATTCAAGTGGGCTCGAGTCAAGCATTCTTGTTGTGTTCGAGTTAAGCATTCAAGTGAGCTCGTGTCAAGCATCCAAGGGAGCTCAAGAAGGGTTCCTTAAGCAATGAAAGTCAAGAAAGTCCTCCCAAGCCTCGGAGCCCTCAATCTAGCCTTCAATGAGCTCGTTTTCCTTATTGTGGCGCGTCTGAGTGCATGATTTATATTTGATTTGTTCCTATGGGTTTTATGACATTTTTAAGACATGATTTAAGCTTGTTTTTAGTGTTTAATTTCAGTTTGGCCGTGTGGGCCTTGTTGGGCTGGCAACCCATTAGAGGCCTTAGGCCTTAGACGTTTTCCTTCGTTGTTTTTGCCTATAGAGGTAGATGCTCCCTCCATTCTCAAACAACGTTGATTGATAATGAAATTGCAGTTAAATCTCTCTTTTTCTTGTTCTTGTTCGTGAGTCATATCGAGCAAACCGGTCATGTTTCAAGGTTGAGTCATATCTCTTGAATCTCGATCTCTCCTAAACTTGACTGGTGTGTCATATCTACAAGGGTGTTAGGTGCCTATCCTTCATTAAATCCATCACCATCCAGCTTCCCTTCACGAACCCTATCCAAACAACTCATCTCGATGAATTCCTTCACAAAACTCTCTGCGACGTCTTAGTAAAATCACCATAACTATTGATTCTCAGATCGGTTCATTCTCAAATTTGAAGGGCTTAAACTAGACTTCCCGATATATCTCTTTGATTTGGAATCACCCAATTTGGAGGTCGAAGCCAAGAGAACGACCCCATGGAAGTCCGGCCAAAATTCTGGAATCTGGTTGTCGTGAGCCCTTGCGTTTGGAGACGACAAAGTGCAACTCCTTGCACCGAGTCATCCTTGATCCTAGCCTACATCACGTGTTATCAGAGCTAACAAGGTATTGCTCGAAACTTGGCTTTAAAAGTTAAAGAAAATTCAGTTTTGCAAGATTAGACATCCAGCCCTAGGTCTGCGTTGTTGTGTCTTTCGTTGAGTCTTTGCGTCAATGTTTTTTAGTCCAATTCCTGACTTGAATTTGAGTCGTATGTTTGTGAATTTCCTGAGTCATTTTGGCTGCAATAGGGGGAGGAAAAACCAAGAGAGAGGCCGATATTGTGAGATCCCTCAGGTTGTTGTTAGTTCCTATATTTTAGGGAGATCTTCTTTGGTTTATTATGGGCCGATTTTGTGGTTATTGCAGGCTCAATTGCTCTTGTTTGGATTGTGTTGTTCAAAGTTGTAAACCATCTTTGCTGCTGTAGACGTCCCTATTCAAAAAAAAAAAGACAGCATTGCATTTGAGTCAAGAAAAAGTGGTTGTATCCAGATAAACTCGGCAAGCTAAAGTGTGAAATCCATAGAAAAAGTGGATCAAGATTTGATAAAATTCAAAACAAAAATTTATGCATTGATTCATGTGAAGTGAAGTCACTTTTGGTACACAAAGTTCTCCGTTTGTAAGGCAATTTAGCTTAGTAGCTTCCTTGGCATTGCTTGCTTTGATTGTTGTTCAAGTGTTCCAAGTTCTTTGTGTCGTTTGTTGCTTGTTCTTTGTTTCTTTTATTGAGTCTAGGAACCTTAAGCCTAGCCAAATTAGGAGTGCTTGCTTGGCTGAAAAGTCTTGGCTTTAAATCAAGTTTAGAGCTCCTTTCTAGCTTAAGGTCCATTGAGTGGTTTAGTGTCTTTGAGGACTACTTACTTGGCTGCCCTTTATTGCTTCTATAATGTCATGGACAGGTCATATGGACGGCCAAGGCAAGAATTAAAGGAGATGTCTAGCTTAGGAAGAATGTCACAACGGGATTATCTTTACTTTCGGGCTTATGGTGAGTACCCTAACTCCCAAACTCACCCGAGCACCTACAAGGATTTTGGTAGCCAAGGTCAATGAGCTAGAGAGCCAATCTATAGGCCCATGGTGCCACAAAATGTGCTACGACACCCACCTCCAAGGGAGCACATTAGAGAAAGGAATGTTCCTCCTCTTAGGCGGCAACAACAAGCTCCAAGGAACATGCCACCAAGGAGGTCCTCTTATGGAGACTATGGCTATGACTATAGCTATATAGAAGAAGAAAGATGTCCCGCCCTGACAAGGTATGAAACCATCCCTTCTTTTGAGCCTTATTGTATTTCCTATAACCCTTCCGTGCAGGCCAAGGGTGTCTATGACTCACCTAACATATTTTTCAGCATGTCCAAGGGCAGAGAAAGAGTGAGCCCTCAACCACCTCGGGTTAGGACACGTGACATCGTGTGTGTCATGTGTGAAGGGAGAGGACACTTGGCTGAAATCTGTCCCAACCAATACTACACCTACAAGGACGTCCATCCCCTTATGAGTGAAGTCTTGGTTGCTTCTTGTGAGGATAAGGAGCAGCCTACTCCTATGGCTCCGCTAAGTTCTTGTAATGAGTCCTTACTAGAGGAAAATCCCTTCCTAGGTGATGAAGAGCTCAAGGACGAATCAGGTCAGCCTTCCACTCTAATGGAAGAGGAGCTCAATCCAAGGAGAAAAGAGGAGGAAATTGAAGAGCTTGGGGACGAATCAAATCAGCCTTCCACTCTAATGGAAGATGAGTTCAATCCAAGAAGAAAGAAGGAGGAAATTGAATCACCATCTCTTCCTACTACAAGAGACAATCGTTTGCCCATCATTATGCGCAGCTCATTCAAATCCTTGGCTACTCCCTGGACGGACTTGACCCACATGATTCCTTCAAGCTTGTCTTTCCTACTCCAAGAAGAGGTTGAAGCTAAGGATGTTGAGCAGCCCAAGAAATCAGTTTTCAACCAAGAAGAGAAGGATGTTACAATGGAGCCTAATACAAGAGAAGTATCACTTATCTCCACCTTTTCAATTCCATCTCTTGAGTTAGAAAATGAGCATATAATTCCATGTAGGACAATACACATGAAGAAATCAGTCTTGTGGAATGCATCTTGTTCATAAAATGATCATTATACCCATACATGTGACTTATGTTGATCTTTGCATCACTAAGCATGTACATAGAACTAGGAAGAAGAGTGGAATAGTGTGCATGCATGCTTGGATATTATGTAGCCATTGGATGTTTTGTGCTTACATTCTTAACATTTCGTGGACAAGTTCGAGGGCCTCACTTTGCCTTTGTTGTTGTGGATAGGGCCTCTAAGAAATCAGATTTCATTGCATGCTTTCAACTTAATAAGGCATCTTATGTTACTAACCTTTTTATTCACCAAGTTGTGGAGTTGCATGGAGTTTCCTCTTCGGAAATCATCTCTATCATGTAATCATTGTTGTAGTATCCTCTTGCGTACCTAGACCATTCCTCTTCAACCTCGGTGTCCTCCCTTGGCTCCTCTGTAGGCTCTACTACAGGAACCACAATGTCGTTGGACACTAATACTACCGACTCAGGGAGGATGGTCTTCACCTCCTCGGGTGGACTACTAGAATCTCTGATCTTAAAGCATCGAGGGGGAACCGGGAAATCAAGCCTCATTGGAGATGGCGGAGCCACCTTGGCTTCTCCCGAGTCCCTCTGGAGAGAAAAACATGCACCTATAATCTGCGGGCGATGAGAAGAGAGTTAGTCTTTCTAAATATAGAAGCGAACTTACTATATTAGACTAAAGAAGGCACGACTTGAACGGCAGACACGTAAAAAAAAATCTTCGGAACTTCAAATCCTTTGAAAACATCTTTCATTTCAAAACGAGTAAATGGTGTATGAAATCCCAACCCGTTTGAAAAAAAAATCGGCTCTGATACCAAATCTGTAACACCCCCAAATATATATCCTTGAAAGTATTACCGCCAGTGACCTCAGATTCCACATCCGAAGTCACCCAAGGCTTAACCAGTTTATACAAATCATAAAACAACATTTATAATACAAAATGTCATAGTATTGGATTCAATCAAAGTGTCGGAATTACATCCATAATCCAAATACAACCAAAATACATTACAGCGGAAGTCTTTAGAAATAAATAACATAAACGTCTTGATCTAGCGATCACACGCCTAGGATCTCAACCTTGGTAAAACACTTCAAAACATCGTCTGCATCCATTATCGTCTCTAGCCTTCTTGGAACAGACGTTTATCTGATGTGTCGTATGAGACGGATGACACCAGCCAACCATGCAAGGGAATATAACCGGTTGGTTAGTCTAATGAAAGACTATGCAAGGGTAAAACAGAAAGGTTCTAAGTAGTCGTATTAGCATTCTTGGAATTATATCCATAATCCAAATACAACCAAAATATATTACAGCGGAAGTCTTTAGAAATAAATAACATAAAAGTCTTGATCTAGCGATCACACGCGTAGGATCTCAACCTTGGTAAAACACTTCAAAACATCGTCTGCATCCATTATCGTCTCTAGCCTTCTTGGAACGGACGTTTATCTGATGTGCCGTAAGAGACGGATGACACCAGCCAACCAGGCAAGGGAATATAACCGGTTGGTTAGTCTAATGAAAGACTATGCAAGGGTAAAACAGAAAGGTTCTAAGTAGTCGTATTAGGTTAGACTCATCGCTTCTCGAATAAAAGTCGATGACGATAGTCAACCACCATACTCCTACAGAAATATATGAAACAGTATGATCAAGAGAAGACTCCAAAAGAACGAGCCTTATCGAAACATATGAAAAGAAGACTCCAACGAATTGAGTCTTATCGGAAGTATGACAAATGTTGGGGAACATATAAGTTCACACAAGAGTTTAAAATGACTTGGTGTTTCGGTTCACGACCAACCTCACCGCATAATGCGAATTCAGATTGGAAAGAGAACTTTACTCTGACCAAAGTCAAGACGAATCTTTCCTAGCTGCACTACTCGCCTGAGATATATTAATTGTGTGCGACAACGGCACTTATCTTATTTACTTCCAAAAATGCGCATCACGTTATAAGCTTTTATAATGATCACCTCGTCCCAAGACGAGAGACCTCTTGGGAGCAACTCCCGAAATATGTGACACTAGCTAAGTGCACCACCCCTATACTCGGATAGGGGACGGTCATGACCTGCAAGATGGTGTTAGGTTGTCCTAACCACCATGGTTATAAAGAAACGACTGGACCTCGCAGGGCCCTAGTAGCGTTCCTACGAATACTCGTGCTAACTAAACAGTTCAAGCACACAATAGTCCACATCAATGCCCTCAAGGCAATCATCATACATATATATCTATAATAGCATTGTTCTAGCAGATATACAACCTATTATAATATCATGTTTTAATCACATCATTTATCAAAACTGTTCCCAACGAAAATAGTAAATCATCCCAAATTAATTAACAATTAAATAATTGATAATTAATGGAAATATGGAATGATAAGCAAGAGCGAACCGCCACTTGCCTTAGATCAGACGAACGTTCGAACGATGATGGTTTCTGGGTCTGCAACGGGGACAGAACTCGGATTTCAGATCCCTATGGAACGACCCATAATGAAACCCTAAGTTAGACTCGACAATAAAATATCCGAATCTAAAGAAAGACGAACCAAAGCGAAGGAATAAAGCCTCGCTCGAGACCATAAAACCAAAGCCACACCACGAGCCCAGCCCACCGCGGGTGCGTCGGCCTTGACCGTGGGTGCGGTGGAGGTGCGGTGGAGGGTGCAATCACGTAACAGTGACGACACGACGAGAGGGAAAAGGCTCACCGGGGAAGACGACGGGGCTCGACTCGTGGTGGCTCCAACTTCTGGATTCCTTGGACTTCCAAAGGACCAATTTGAGAGCACCACCACTTCTAACAAGAGCTCTGGCGAAGGCTTCGAGATTCCGGCGAGAGCTTGAGTTTTCCGGCGACAATGGAGATGAGAGATTTGAGAGGGAGAGAGCTCGGATTGGAGTGCTCAACACAACTCCAGATCTCCTTCTTTTATAGAGCCCAGCAAGCAGCACACAAGCAAGCAGGTGCGTCGCCCGACCAGAAATGACAAGCAGCTCAGTTCAGACGCGACGTCTGAAGTCCGGCGCTGCAGAAAAATCATCATGGCACCGCGGGTGCGGCGAGCCTCCCTAGACCGCCTTACAGAATTGGCCTTCATCGCGGGGTGCGGCCACTTGACCGCGGGTGCGGTCAAGGCCAAATCTTGGCCCTTTTGTCCTTTTTTGTCCGGGTTAAGTACGGGTACGAGTTTTTAACCCCGGGTTAAATATATTCGTACTCGGTTAACATCTTTGCACCCGAATGAGTATTCTAAGCCCCAAAAATACATCGAATGTATTTTATACCACTCAGGAAAATATTACAGAGATCAAACAAATTACAGATTGTCTGAACTTCTCTGAAATTAATCCGGTTTGTGATACGGGAGTTAGGAAATTTAAAAACTCTTTATTAAAATGAGGGGTATTACATCACCTTCCCCTTAAAAGAAGTTTCGACCGAAACTTGGCCGAATAACCTAAAAAACAAAAAGCGAGGTGTTACAACACTACCCCCTTAAAAAGGTTTTGACCGCGAAACTAGGCCAAAAATAGCTCGGGAAAGCGTCTAAGCATATCCTCCTCAGTCTCCCAGGTTTTCCAAGTAACGTCTTCAGTTCCTGACTTGGACAACAAAATCCGTACCAATGGTACCACCTTGTTCCGTAATTGCTTTTCACGGCGTTCGAGGATACGCACCGGTATCTCCTCGTAGGTACCATTTGTCTGAATCTCAATGTCTTCATAACTCAACACATGAGACTCATCTAGCACGTACTTCCGTAACAAGGATATGTGGAACACGTTATGTACTAGATGTGTCGATGGCGGCAATGCCAAACGATATGCTAGAGATCCCACTCTGTCAAGGATCTGAAATGGTCCCACATAGCGAGGGTTAAGCTTCCCAAGCTTACCGAATCTAAACACACCCTTTGATGGTGATACTCTGACAAACACTTTGTCACCAACCTCAAACTCGATATTCTTGCGCTTCAGATCTGCATAAGACTTTTGTCGACTCTGAGCTGTCAACATCCTTTGTCTTATCAAAGCAATGTCCGAGGCAGTCTTTTCGACTAATTTCGGTCCGAGCAGAACCTTGTCGGCATTCTCATCCCAACAAATTGGAGATCTGTACCTTTGACCGTACAAAGCCTCGAATGGAGCCATCTTTATGGTAGCATGCCAACTGTTGTTGTATGTGAACTCAATCAGACTCAGGCTATTCTCCCAGCTAGTCGGACGATCGAGTGTACAAGATCTTAGCATATCTTCCAAGGTCTGGATGGTCCTCTCAGACTGTCCATCCGTCTGAGGATGAAACGCAGTACTGAACCTCAACTCGGTTCCCATGGCCTTGTGGAGTTCTTTCCAGAATCTCGACATGAATCTGCCATCACGATCCGATACAATGGTCTTTGGAGTACCATGCAAACGGACAATCTCGTGTAGGAACACTTCTGATAGCTTTTGGGTTCCCCATGTTGACTTGATAGCCACGAAGTGAGCACTCTTCGTGAGCCTGTCAATGATTACCCATATAGCATCCTTTTGACTTTGAGTCTTTGGCAGCCCTGTGACGAAATCCATAGCAATATCCTCCCATTTCCATTCTGGCACTGGAAGAGGTAGCAACTCACCACCTGGTCTACGGTGTTCTATCTTGATCTTCTGACAAGTCAAGCATTTCGCCACAAACTCTGCTACATCCCACTTCATGTTGGGCCACCAGAATTTCTTTCAGAGGTCCTTGTACATCTTGCTAGAGCCTGGATGTACAGAATAAGCTGACGAATGGGCCTCCTTCATCACCAACTGGCGAAGGCCATCAATGTCAGGCACACAGATCCGGTCCTGAAACCAGAGCGATCCATCTTCCTAAATCACGAAACCGGGAGCTTTCCCGTCCATAACTTCACTGCTTAGCTTCACCAAAACCACGTCATCAACCTGCTTCTCCCTGATTTGATCAAGTAGCGTAGCCTGAATTTCAAGCATACTCAGGTATCCACGACGCTGATCGTACAAGACTTCAATTTCGCACAATCATTGGTTCAACTTGGTCTGAGCAGTAAGTAGAGCCACTACAGTCTCGTGCGGCGTCTTCCGGCTCAATGCATCGGCTACTACATTATCCTTGCCCGGATGATACAGCAATTCGATGTCGTAGTCTTTGAGTAGCTCTAACCAGCGACGTTGTCTCATATTCAACTCCTTCTGAGTGAACACATACTTGAGACTCTTGTGATCGGTGAAGACTTGGCACCTTACACCATAGAGATAGTGTCTCCAAATCTTCAGCGCAAACACTACAGCTGTTAGTTCTAGATCATGCGTTGGATAGTTTGCTTCATAGGTTTTCAATTGTCTAGATGCGTATACAATCACTTTGTCTCTCTACATCAATACACATCCCAAACCATACTTCGAAGCATCACTATAGACCACATAACCATTATTTCCTTCCGGTAGCGCTAACACTGGTGTAGGGGTTAGACACTGCTTCAGCTTCTGAAAACTGGCCTCGCACCTGTCATCCCAGACAAACTTCTTGTGGACTTTGTGGAGCAAACCGGTCATAGGTAGAGCGATCTTAGAAAATCCCTCCACGAATCGTCTGTAATATCCAGCGAGTCCTAGAAAACCGCGTCCTTCACATTCTAGGGCCGCTTCTAATTGGCTACCGCTTCAATCTTCTGGGGATCAACCATAACCCCATTCTCATTGATCACATGACCTAAGAAAGCCACTTCCTTGATCCAAAAGTCACACTTAGACAATTTTGCGTACAACTGATTTTGTCTAAGGACTGACAAGGTAATCCGAAAATGTTTCTCATGAGCTTCCACGCTTGGGGAATAGATCAAAATGTCGTCGATGAAGACCACCATGAACTTATCCAAGTACTGGTGAAAACATCGATGCATGAGATCCATAAAGACCGCTGGAGCATTAGTAAGTCCAAATGGCATGACTACGGACTCGTAGTGACCATATCTCATCCGGAACGCAGTCCTCGGAATATCTTCCTCACGAATCCTGAGCTGATGGTAACCAGACCTCATATCGATTTTGGAAAAGACTTTGGCTCCCTGCAGTTGATCCAACAGATCATCAATCCTTGGCAAAGGATACTTATTCTTGATCGTGACTTTATTCAACTCACGATAGTCGATACAAAGTCGAAACGATCCATCCTTCTTCTTGACGAATAAGACCGGAGCACCCCAAGGCGATGCACTCGGCCTTATATAGCCTTTCTCAAGAAGATCCTCGAGTTGCTTCTTCAACTCTTGCATCTCAACAGGAGCCATCCGGTACGGTGCTTTAGAAATCGGCGCGGTACCCGGCTCGAGATCAATGGTAAACTCTACGTCACGATACGGGGGTAAACCAGGAATCTCCTCCGGAAAGACTTCTGGAAACTCACAAACGACCGGAATATCAGGAACTGAAGGTTCATCTTTCTTGGGCTCGTCCAGATAGCACAGGTACCCGACACAACCTTGTCGAAGTAACTTAAACGCAGCCATCGCATTGATAAGTCTGTCGTTATCAGCGTCATCACGACCCTTAAACTTGCATACATACTGGCCCCCAGATGACACCATCACAGTCCTTGAGCTAAAATCGATTACTGCCCCATGATGTGTTAGCCAATCCATGCCGAGAATAATGTCGTATGGAGCCATGGCTATACAGATCAAATCTGCTTCGAACTTCTTACCCTGAATGGTAATTGGAAATTCTGACAGACGCTTGGTGCCCACTAAATGTTCACCGTTAGGAAGATTCACAACGAAAGGTTCACAAACCTCGTTGCATACTAAACCTAACTTACTAACACAATTTTCCGAAATGAAAGAATGAGTAGCAACCGAATCAAACAGCATACACACAGAAGTAGAATGAAGGTATAGAGTACCTTGAGCAATTGGAGCATTGGGTCCATCAGCCTCATGCATCTCGTAAAGGCGTTGACCCTGACCTCCAGAAGCAGTTGGGGCTTTCCCCTTGTTCTGTGCAGTTGTCTGCATCGAAGGACTAGGAGCTTTCACTGGTTTAAACCTGGGTCGATTGTTCTGACTAACAGATCCCTGCTGTGATTCAGCTCATTTTTTCCTTCCTTGCAGACAGAATTTCTGCACGTGCCCTTCATTTCCACAGCCAAAGCATGTCTTCCTTTCCTTCAGACACGCATTGCTTTTGTGTCCTGATGCACCACAATTGTAACATTGAATCGGATTCTTGCCTTGACCCGGTTGCTGCGTAGACTTTCCATGAGTCATATCCGTCTTTGCTTTGCTAGACTTGGCAAAATTAGACGGTGGCGCAGGACGCTTGAATCCACTTGCCTGAGGTTGATTCTGCATTGACCTCTGGAGATTATGTTTCTTTGTTGACTCCTCCAGAGTCACCTCCAACTTATAAGCAGCGTCCATGTATTGCTCCAAAGTAGAGCATTCGTGACGTACCATCAGTGGCTTAATATCTGGATTCATCCACTCGTGGAAATACCAGATCTTTTGCTCCTCGCCGGACACCTCCGGCCCAGCATACTGCAATAGATGATTGAACTTGGCCGCAAGCTCAGTCACTTTCAAACCATCCGTCCTTGGATATAGAAACTCCTTGTGTTTTTCTTCCCTCATAGCTCGGGAAAAGAAACGATCGGTCATCTTGGCTTTAAACATCTCCCAGTTCAAACCAGGGTGATCGGCTAGACCGGTACCTTTCCACCACTCGCTAGCTACTTCCTTCAGCTGTAGGGAAGCAATGTGCACTTTCTCAGCTTCAGTGCACTCAACATTGCGGAATAGTCGCTCCATGTGTGAGAACCAATGTGCCACCCTGACTCGCTCTCCTTTCCCATCATAACAGTCGGGCCTCATAGAGCTAATGGCCTTCAGTGCTCGGCCATAATTTCCTATGTTCCTGACTGCTTCTTCATGAGGTACATGAACAGCTGGCTCCTCAAATCTAGGAACCGTTGTAGGAATTGGCACAGCTTGTGCCTGAGGCACGTTTGGTCGCATAATATCGGTGAATGCTTGCATTACAATTCCCTGAATAGCTTCCACTGCTGCGGCATCGAATATCACTGGAGTGTTGACTTGAGCTTGGTCACTGCCCCCTGGATTGTTGTTGGAAACAGACTCGTGTTCCTCCACAGGGTTCGCGACATTCCTCACGTTTGGTCTGGGGTCGTTGCTTGGCCCAGCACCAGCACGAATGGTATTCCTTTTGTTCACCATCTGTTTACCGATCAAATTCCAAGTATTTTATGACGTTAATATCATTCCAATATACTCAACGTAATAAAAATCAACTCAGAATAGATCAACTTGGAAATTTTCATAGATGAACTCAAACCGAGTTACAAGCTTCTACAAAAGGAATTTCCCGAGCGACGGGACAAAATTGTTTGGAGATTACTGTACTTAACAGAACAACACTGAAATACTAGAAAAGGAAACTACTACAGTCAACATCGGCCCTTATCAAGGCGCCCTAAAACGTTTCCTATAAGGCAAACTTCCCATACAAGGCTTCTTCGAGCGGGGTTCACCATCAGAATCTGGTGATGGACTTCTCACCCTGCTCGGCCCTGGAGAACATGACTCATTTCTCGGTCCTAGTGTCATCGGCCTTATCCTAGGTGCGGGAACACTCTGACGAACCTCATCCGACTCTCCTGGTCTTACCCTTCTTCGAGTATGCTCAACCGCCTCATCCATATAGCGGCGCTTTTCAGGGGAAATCATCTGACTCTGGCGAAACGCCTCTCATGAGTCAGGATTCATCACTAGCCTCCTCTGAGTAGGAATAGGATGTGAGTCCTCAGATGCATTGGGTGGACCACACCTTCTGATGCCATATTCAGTGTAGAGTGCCTCCCAATCGGCCGGAGTCAATGGCGAGTATGCTTGCTCAGGCGGCAACTCCGGACTTGGATAGATAAATTCCACTACCGGATCCTCGCTGCCCACCAATAAGCACTCTAAGCCATCAGACTCGTGGCCTTGCCCCTCGAGGTCCTCCTCGGGGTCCTCCTCTTCTTCAGGATCTTCCTCGGGATCCTCCTCTTCTTCCGGATCTTCCTCAGGATTTTCCTCTTCAGGAATCATCTCTATCATGTAATCGTTGTTGTAGTATCCTCTTGCGTACCTAGACCATTCCTCTTCACCCTCGGTGTCCTCCCTTGGCTCCTCTATAGGCTCTACTACAGGAACCACAGTGTCGTTGGACACTAATACTACCGACTCAGGGAGTACGATCTTCACCTCCTCGGGTGGACTACTAGATTCTCCGATCTTAAAGCATCGAGGGGGAACCGGGAAATCAAGCCTCATTGGAGATGGCGGAGCCACCTTGGCTTCTCTCGAGTCCCTCTGGAGAGAAAAATATGCACCCATAATCTGCAGGCGACGAGAAGAGAGTTAGTCTTTCTAAATATAGAAGTGAACTTACTATATTAGACTAAAGAAGGCACGACTTGAACGGCAGACACATAAAAAAAATTCTTCGGAACTTCAAATCCTTTGAAAACATCTTTCATTTCAAAATGAGTAAATGGTGTATGAAATCCCAACCCGTTTGAAAAAAAAAATCGGCTCTGATACCAAATCTGTAACACCCCCAAATATATATCCTTGAAAGTATTACCGCCAGTGACCTCGGATTCCACATCCGAAGTCACCCAAGGCTTAACCAGTTTATACAAATCATAAAACAACATTTATAATACAAAATGTCATAGTATTGGATTAAATCAAAGTGTCGGAATTACATCCATAATCCAAATACAACCAAAATACATTACAGCGGAAGTCTTTAGAAATAAATAACATAAAAGTCTTGATCTAGCGATCACACGCCTAGGATCTCAACCTTGGTAAAACACTTCAAAACATCGTCTGCATCCATTATCGTCTCTAGCCTTCTTGGAACGGACGTTTATCTGATGTGCCGTATAAGACGGATGACACCAGCCAACCATGCAAGGGAATATAATCGGTTGGTTAGTCTAATGAAAGACTATGCAAGGGTAAAACAGAAAGGTTCTAAGTAGTCGTATTAGGTTAGACTCATCGCTTCTCGAATAAAAGTCGATGACGATAGTCAACCACCAATCCACCATACTCCTACAGAAATATATGAAACAATATAATCAAGAGAAGACTCCAAAAGAACGAGCCTTATCGAAACATATGAAAAGAAGACTCCAACGAATTGAGTCTTATCGGAAGTATGACAAATGTTGGGGAACATATAAGTTCACACAAGAGTTTAAAATGACCTGGTGTTTCGGTTCACGACCAACCTCACCGCATAATGCGAATTCAGATTGGAAAGAGAACTTTACTCTGACCAAAGTCTAGACGAGTCTTTCCTAGCTGCACTACTTCCTAGCTGCATTACTCGCCTGAGATATATTAATTGTGTGCGACAACGGCACTTATCTTATTTAATTCCAAAAACGCGCATCACGTTATAATCTTTTATCATGATCACCTCGTCCCGAGACGAGAGACCTCTTGGAAGCAACTCCCGAAATATGTGACACTAGCTAAGTGCACCACCCCTATACTCGGATAGGGGACGGTCATGACCTGCAAGATGGTGTTAGGTTGTCCTAACCACCATGGTTATCAATAAACGACTGGACCTCGTAGGGCCCCAGTAGCGTTCCTACGAATACTCGTGCTAACTAAACAGTTCAAGCACACAATAGTCCACATCAATGCCCTCAAGGCAATCATCATACATATATATCTATAATAGTGTTGTTCTAGCAGATATACAACCTATTATAATATCATGTTTTAATCACATCATTTATCAAAACTGTTCCCAACGAAAACAGTAAATCATCCCAAATTAATTAACAATTAAATAATTGATAATTAATGGAAATATGGAATGATAAGCAAGAGTGAACCGCCACTTGCCTTAGATCAGACGAACGTTCGAACGATGATGGTTTCTGGGTCCGGAACGGGGACAGAACTCGGATTTCAGATCCCTATGGAATGACCCATAATGAAACCCTAAGTTAGATTTGACAATAAAATATCCGAATCTAAAGAAAGATGAACCAAAGCGAAGGAACAAAGCCTCGCTCGAGACCACAAAAATCAAAGCCACACCACGAGCCCAGCCCACCGCGGGTGTGCCGGACTTGACCGCGGGTGTGGTAGAGGGTGCAGTCACATAACAGTGACGACACGACGAGAGGGAAAAAGCTCACCGGGGAAGACGACGGGGCTTGAGTTGTGGTGGCTCCAACTTATGGATTCCTTGGACTTCCAAAGGACCACTTTGAGAGCACCACCACTTCTTACAAGAGCTCCGGCGAAGGCTTCGAGATTTCGGCGAGAGCTTGAGTTTTCTGGCGACAATGGAGATGAGAGATTTGAGAGGGAGAGAGCTCGGATTGGAGTGCTCAACACAACTCCAGAGGACCACTTTGACGGGGCTCGAGTTGTGGCTCGAGTTGTGGTGGCTCCAACTTATGGATTCCTTGGACTTCCAAAGGACCACTTTGAGAGCACCACCACTTCTTACAAGAGCTCCGGCGAAGGCTTCAAGATTTCGGCGAGAGCTTGAGTTTTCCGACGACAATGGAGATGAGAGATTTGAGAGGGAGAGAGCTCGGATTGGAGTGCTCAACACAACTCCAGATCTCCTCCTTTTATAGAGCCCAGCAAGCAGCACACAAGCAAGCAGGTGCGTCGATCAAGCAGCTGCGTCGCCCGACCAGAAATGACAAGCAGCTCAGTTCAGACGCGACGTCTAAAGTCCGGTGCTGTAGAAAAATCATCATGGCACCGCGGGGTGCGGTGGCCTCACCGGGAGTGCGGCGAGCCTCCCCAGACCGCCTTACAGAATTGGCCTTCACCGCGGGGTGCGGCCACTTGACCGCGGGTGTGGTCAAGGCCAAATCTGGGCCCTTTTGTCCTTTTTTGTCCGGGTTAAGTACGGGTACGAGTTTTTAACCATGGGTTAAATATATTCGTACTCGGTTAACATCTTTGCACCCGAATGAGTATTCTAAGCCCCGAAAATACATCGAATGTATTTTATACCACTCAGGAAAATATTACAGAGATCAAACAAATTACAGAGTGTCTGAACTTCTCTGAAATTATTCCGGTTTGTGATACGGGAGTTAGGAAATATATCAAAATACTCTTTATTAAAATGAGGGGTATTACAGTCTATGACTCACCTAACATATTTTTGAGCACGTCCAAGGGCAGAGAAAGAGTGAGCCATCAACCACCTCGGGTTAAGACACGTGACATCGTGTGTGTCATGTGTGAAGGGAGAGGACACTTGGCTGAAATCTGTCCCAACTAATACTACACCTACAAGGACGTCCAGCCCCTTATGAGTGAAGTCTTGGTTGCTTCTTGTGAGGAAGAGGAGCAGCCTACTCCTATGGCTCCGCTGAGTTCTTGCAATGAGTCCTTACTAGAGGAAAAGCCCTCCCTAGGTGATGAAGAGCTCAAGGACGAATCAGGTCAGCCTTCCACTCTAATGGAAGAGGAGCTTAATCCAAGGAGAAAAGAGGAGGAAATTGAAGAGCTCAGGGACGAATCAAATCAGCCTTCCACTCTAATGGAAGAGGAGTTCAATCCAAGAAGAAAGGAGGAGCAAATTGAATCACCATCTCTTCCTACCACAAGAGGCAATCATTTGCCCATCATTGTGCGTAGCTCATTCAAATCCTTGGCTACTCCCTGGACGGACATGACCCACATGACTCCTTCAAGCTTGTCTTTCCTACTCCAAGAAGAGGTTGAAGCTAAGGATGTTGAGCAGCCCAAGAAATCAGTTTTCAACCAAGAAGAGAAGGATGTTACAATGGAGCCTAATACAAGAGAAGTATCACTTATCTCCACCTTTTCAATTCCATCTCTTGAGTTAGAAAATGAGCATATAATTCCATGTAGGACAATACACATGAAGAAATCAGTCCTTGCATGTAAAACTAGATACTCTTGTGTGCATCAAAGTTCTCTCTCACAATACATGTCTTGTGGAATGCATCTTGTTCATAAAATGATCATTATACCCATGCATGTGAGTTATGTTGATCTTTGCATCACTAAGCATGTACATAGAACTAGGGAGAAGAGTGGAATAGTGTGTGCATGCATGCTTGGATATCATGTAGCCATTGGAAGTTTTTTGCTTACATTCTTTACATTTCGTGGACAAGTTCGAGGGCCTCACTTTGCCTTTGTTGTTGTGGATAGGGCCTCTAAGAAATCAGATTTCATTGCATGCTCTCAACTTAATGATGCATCTTATGTTACTAACCTTTTTATTGACCAAGTTGTGGAGTTGCATAGAGTTTCTACTTCTTTGATTTTAGGTGAAGAAGAGAAGTTTTTGAGCCACTCAAAGTTGAAATCCGAAGAAGTGCCCTCGGAGCCCGGAGATCAAGACATTCCACATGTGGCTGAATTGGTTCAATCATTGATGAAGGAAGATGAAGACCTTGATGAGCTAGATTCGAGGTCGAATCCCTTTAAAGAGAGATAGGATGATGTGACTACGCCCCATCAAGAGCTTCAAGAGAGCCCGGACTTCCGAGATGACTCAAGTGTTGAATATGGAGCTCAAGAGCATCCAGAATAGCCTCATCCCGAGCCTATCAGTAAGGCTCGAGTCAACCTATCAAGTGGGCTTGAGTCAAGCCTTCAAGTGGGCTCGAGTCAAGCATTCAAGTGGGCTCGAGTCAAGCATTCAAGTGGGCTCGAGTCAAGCATTGAAGTGGGCTCGAGTTAAGCATTCAAGTGAGCTCGTGTCAAACATCCAAGGGAGCTCAAGAAGGGTTCCTTAAGCAATGAAAGTCAAGAAAGTCCTCCCAAGCCTCGGAGCCCTCAATCAAGCCTTTAATGAGCTCGTTTTCCTTATTGTGGCGCGTCTGAGTGCATGCTTTATATTTGAGTTTTTCCTATGGGTTTTATGACATTTTTAAGACATGATTTAAGCTTGTTTTTAGTGTTTAATTTCAGTTTGTCCTTGTGGGCCTTGTTGGGCTGGCAACCTATTAGAGGCCTTAGGCCTTAGACGTTTTCCTTCCTTGTTTTTGCCTATAGAGGTAGTTGCTCCCTCCATTCTCAAACAACGTTGATTGATAATGAAATTGCAGTTAAAGCTCTCTTTTTCTTGTTCTTGTTCGTGAGTCATATCGAGCAAACCGGTCATGTTTCAAGGTTGAGTCATATCTCTTGAATCTCGATCTCTCCTAAACTTGACTGGTGTGTCATATCTACAAGGGTGTTAGGTGCCTATCCTTCATTAAATCCATCACCATCCATCTTCCCTTCACGAACCCTATCCAAACAACTCATCTCGATGAATTCCTTCACGGAACTCTCTGCGACGTCTTAGTAAAATCACCATAACTATTGATTCTCATATCCGTTCATTCTCAAATTTGAAGGGCTTAAACTAGACTTCCCGATATATCTCTTTGATTTGGAATCACCCAATTTAGAGGTCGGAGCCAAGAGAACGACCCCATGGAAGTCCGGCCGAAATTCTGGAATCTGGCTGTCGTGAGCCCTTGCGTTTGGAGATGACTAAGAGCAACTCCTTGCACCGAGTCATCCTTGATCCTAGCCTACATCACGTGTTATCAGAGCTAGCAAGGTATTGCTCGAAACTTGGCTTTAAAAGTTAAAGAAAATTCAGTTTTGCAAGCTTAGACATCCAGCCTAGGTCTGCGTTGTTGTGTCTTTCGTTGAGTCTTTGCGTCAATATTTTTTAGTCCAATTCCTGACTTGAAGTTGAGTCGTATGTTTGTGAATTTCCTGAGTCATTTTGGCTGCAATAGGGGGAGGAAAAACCAAGAGAGAGGCCGATATTGTGAGATCCCCCAGGTTGTTGTTAGTTCCTATATTTTAGGGAGATCTTCTTTGGTTTATTGTGGGCCGATTTTGTGGTTATTGCAGGCTCAATTGCTCTTGTTTGGATTGTGTTGTTCAAAGTTGTAAACCATCTTTGCTGTTGTAGACGTCCCTATTCAAAAAAAAAAAGACAGCATTGCATTTGAGTCAAGAAAAAGTGGTTGTATCCAGAAAACTCGGCAAGCTAAAGAGTGAAATCCATAGAAAAAGTGGATCAACATTTGACAAAATTCAAAACAAAAATTTATGCATTGATTCATGTGAAGTGAAGTCAGTTTTGGTACACAAAGTTCTCCGTTTGTAAGGCAATTGAGCTTAGAAGCTTCCTTGGCGTTGCTTGCTTTGATTGTTGTTCAAGTGTTCCAAGTTCTTTGTGTCGTTTGTTTCTTGTTCTTTGTTTCTTTTATTGAGTCTAGGAACCTTAAGCCTAGCCAAATTAGGAGTGCTTGCTTGGCTGAAAAGTCTTGGCTTTAAATCAAGTTTAGAGCTCCTTTCTAGCTTAAGGTCCATTGAGTGGTTTAGTGTCTTTGAGGACTACTTACTTGGTTGCCCTTTGTTGCTTCTATAATGTCATGGATAGGTCATATGGACGGCCAAGGCAAGAATTAAAGGAGATGTCTAGCTTAGGAAGAATGTCACAACGGGATTATCTTTACTTTCGGGCTTATGGTGAGTACCCTAACTCCCAAACTCACCCGAGCACCTACAAGGATTTTGGTAGCCAAGGTCAAGGAGCTAGATAGCCTATCAATAGGCCCATGGTGCCGCAAAATGTGCTACGACACCCACCTCCAAGGGAGCACATTAGAGAAAGGAATCTTCCTCCTCTTAGGCGGCAACAACAAGCTCCAAGGAACATGCCACCAAGGAGGTCCTCTTATGGAGACTATGGCTATGACTATATCTATATAGAAGAAGAAAGATGTCCCGCCCTGACAAGGTATGAAACCATCCCTTCTTTTGAGCCTTATTGTATTTCTTATAACCCTTCCGTGCAGGCCAAGGGAGTCTATGACTCACCTAACATATTTTTCAGCACGTCCAAGGGCAGAGAAAGAGTGAGCCCTCAACCACCTCGGGTTAGGACACGTGACATCGTATGTGTCATGTGTGAAGGGAGAGGACACTTGGCTGAAATCTGTCCCAACCAATACTACACCTACAAGGACGTCCAGCCCCTTGTGAGTGAAGTCTTGGTTGCTTCTTGTGAGGATAAGGAGCAGCCTACTCCTATGGCTCCGCTATGTTCTTGCAATGAGTCCTTACTAGAGGAAATTCCCTCCCTAGGTGATGAAGAGCTCAAGGACGAATCAGGTCAGCCTTCCACTCTAATGGAAGAGGAGCTCAATCCAAGGAGAAAAGAGGAGGAAATTGAAGAGCTCGGGGATGAATCAAATCAGCCTTCCACTCTAATGGAAGAGGAGTTCAATCCAAGAAGAAAGAAGGAGGAAATTGAATCACCATCTCTTCCTACTACAAGAGGCAATCGTTCGCCCATCATTATGCGCAGCTCATTCAAATCCTTGGCTACTCCCTGGACGGACTTGACCCACATGATTCCTTCAAGCTTGTCTTTCCTACTCCAAGAAGAGGTTGAAGCTAAGGATGTTGAGCAGCCCAAGAAATCAGTTTTCAACCAAGAAGAGAAGGATGTTACAATGGAGCCTAATACAAGAGAAGTATCACTTATCTCCACCTTTTCAATTCCATCTCTTGAGTTAGAAAATGAGCATATAATTCCATGTAGGACAATACACATGAAGAAATCAGTCTTGTGGAATGCATCTTGTTCATAAAATGATCATTATACCCATGCATGTGACTTATGTTGATCTTTGCATCACTAAGCATGTACATAGAACTAGGAAGAAGAGTGGAATAGTGTGCATGCATGCTTGGATATCATGTAGCCATTGGATGTTTTGTGCTTACATTCTTAACATTTCGTGGACAAGTTCGAGGGCCTCACTTTGCCTTTGTTGTTGTGGATAGGGCCTCTAAGAAATCATATTTTATTGCATGCTTTCAACTTAATAAGGCATCTTATGTTACTAACCTTTTTATTCACCAACTTGTGGAGTTGCATGGAGTTTCTAGTTCTTTGATTTCAAGTGAAGAAGAGAATTTTTTGAGCCACTCAAAGCTGAAATCCGGAGAAGTGCCCTTTGATCCCGGAGATCAAGACGTTCCACATGTGGCTGAATTGGTTCAATCATTGATGGAGTAAGATGAAGACCTTGACGAGCTGGATTCGAGGTCAAATCCCTTTCAAGAGAGAGAGGATGATGTGACTACGCCCCATCAAGAACTTCAAGAGAGCCCGGACTTCCGAGATGGCTCAAGTGTTGAATATGGAGCTCAAGAGCATCCAGAAGAGCCTCCTCCCGAGCCTATAACTAGGGCTCGAGTCAACCTATCAAATGGGCTCGAGTCAAGCCTTCAAGTGGGCTCGAGTCAAGCATTCAAGTGGGCTCGAGTCAAGCATTCTTGTTGGGTTCGAGTTAAGCATTCAAGTGAGCTCGAGTCAAGCATTCAAGGGAGCTCAAGAAGGGTTCCTTAAGAAATGAAAGTCAAGAAAGTCCTCCCAAGCCTCGGAGCCCTCAATCAAGCCTTCAATGAGCTCGTTTTCCTTTTTGTGGCGCGTCCGAGTGCATGATTTATATTTGAGGTTTTCCTATGGGTTTTATGACATTTTTAAGACATGGTTTAAGCTTGTTTTTAGTGTTTCATTTCAGTTTGGCCGGGTGGTCCTTGTTGGGCTGGCAACCCATTAGAGGCCTTGTTGGGCTGGCAACCCATTAGAGGCCTTAGGCCTTAGACGTTTTCCTTCCTTGTTTTTGCCTATAGAGGCAGTTGCTCCCTCCTTTCTCAAGCAACGTTGATTGATAATGAAATTGCAGTTAAAGCTCTCTTTTTCTTGTTCTTGTTCGTGAGTCATATCGAGCAAATCGGTCTTGTTTCAAGGGTGAGTCATATCTCTTGAATCTCGATCTCTCCTAAACTTGAGTGGTGTGTCATATCTACAAGGGTGTTAGGTGCATATCCTTTATTAAATCCATCACCATCCATCTTCCCTTCACGAACCCTATCCAAACAACTCATCTCGCTGAATTCCTTCACGGAACTCTCTGCGACGTCTCAGTACAATCACCATAACTGTTGATTCCTAGATCTGTTCATTCTCAAATTTAAAGGGATTAAACTAGACTAGATATATCTCATCGATTTGGAATCACCCAATTTGGAGGTCGGAGCCGAGAGAATGACCCCATGGAAGTCCGACCGGAATTCTGGAATCTGGTTGTCGTGAGCCCTTGCGTTTGGAGACGACTAAGAGTAACTCCTTGCACCGAGTCATCCTTGATCCTAGACTACATCACGTGATATCAGAGCTAGCAAGGTGTTGCTTGAAACTTGGCTTTAAAAGTTAAAGAAAATTCAGTTTTGCAAGCCTAGACGTCCAGCCCTAGGTTTGCGTTGTTGTGTCTTTCGTTGAGTCTTTGCGTCATTGTTTTTTAGTCCAATTCCTGTCTTGAATTTGAGTTGTGTGTATGTGAATTTCCTGAGTCATTTTTGCTGCAATAGGGGGTGGAAAAACCAAGAGAGAGGCCGAGATTGTGAGATCCCCCAGGTTGTTGTTAGTTCCTATATTTTAGGGAGATCTTCTTTGGTTTGTTGTGGGCCGATTATGTGGTTGTTGCAGCCCTTGATTGTCTACTTTTGTTGTTTAATTTTTTTGGGATGTGTTTTTCAAATTGTTGGCTGAGTCTGAGTCCCTTTTCCTGGCTGCAAACGATCCTTGAATTTGCATGACACTTGCGCTTGAATTAGGCCTTAACGTCCAGGATACGGGAAAGGCTCAATTGCTCTTGTTTGGATTGTGTTGTTCAAAGTTGTAAACCATCTTTGCTGATGTAGACGTCCTTATTCAATAAAAAAAAGCATTGCATTTGAGTCAAGAAAAAATGGTTGTATCCAGAAAAACTCGGCTAGCTAAAGAGTGAAAGCCATAGAAAAAGTGGATCAACATTTGAAAACTCATCTCGTTGAATTCCTGCATGGAACTCTCTGCGACGTCTCAGTAAAATCACCATAACTATTGATTCCTAGATCCGTTCATTCTCAAATTTGGAGGGCTTAAACTAGACTTCCACATCTATCTCTTTAATTTAGAATCACCCAATTTGGAGGTCGGAGCCGAGAGAACGACCCCG
This sequence comes from Rheum nobile, assembly GCA_027886185.1. Lineage (NCBI taxonomy): Eukaryota > Viridiplantae > Streptophyta > Magnoliopsida > Caryophyllales > Polygonaceae > Rheum > Rheum nobile. Next base: position 1,802,695 of record WOAB01000169.1, on the reverse strand, counting down.
TGGAAGTCCGGCCGGAATTCTGGAACATGGATGTCGTGAGCCCTTGCGTTTGGAGACGACTAAGAGCAATGCTTTGCACCGAGTCATCCTTGATCCTAGCCTACATCAGACTTGTAAAGTAAACTCGCCACTTGTTCTAAAATCATAAAATATGATATCCATTATTTACATTTCCATAACCCTTATATATAGTAGAAAATATAGTTAAGTTGCATGTCTCTCTGCCATCAAATATTAACCAAATTTGCCATCTCTCTCATATCAGCATGCAAAACGGCGGCTACATGTGCATGTTGGTGAAAGAGGGAGATGAAGTTGATTGGTTATCTTCAATTATGATATTATAGATTATAATTCGGCTTATTTGTTATATTTCCATTCAGTTGAGTAAGTACGTGCAATGGTATAACATTAGTGGAACATTTTCAAGCTTTGTTTTTTTATAAGTAGCCAAATGCCATTATGCATGTCCTCCACATGTGGCATTAACTCATCCATATCCAACACCTTTGTCCTCCACACGTGGCATTAAGTCATCTATATCCAACACTTTTGCATGAAAAAAACCTACGTGTTATTCTTGTATTTTACCACAATTGTTGTTTTGGTGTTATGGTAATATAACATTGGTGGAACATTTTCAAGCTTTGTTTTTTTAAAGTAGTCAAATGTCATTATGCATGTCCTCGACATGTGGCATTATGTGTCATGACGATAATCATTAGCCAATAGCATCTTGCACATTTGTCAACCATTAAAGAGGGCCTTTCATGGTGAGTCGTCGATTCCAACCTGCCTATAAATTATTCCGCAACTCAAGAGTAGTATAAATGGATAAATTGGCATGTATTGAAATTGTTAGAAAACTAAACCTAGCGATTGTTATTATAATAAGTACGTAACATGTCACTTCACTGTACGTATTTACTAAACTGAATAGAAATATAATCAAAGTTTTGCATGCAATGATATGTCAAGGCTGACATCATTATTAATATCAAAATTTTGTGGTGTATGTTAAAGTGATGCAATTGATAAAATATAATATGTTGTCACTATTAACAAAATTTACTCTAAATGATATGTTGGACATCGTCGAATACATATTCGGAACATTAATCACATGCAATCACAATTAAAACATACTAAAAAAATCTAAAACAGGCAATTACACAGCACAAGCATCGAATACACAAGCATGAAATACATAACCAACACATATTGCCAAACACAAACACTAAGACAACAACATCAAACACAAACTTTAGTACAACCACGAGACAAAACCCACCTTAATTGTTCCGTTACTCCTCTAATATAACAACATATAACCAAATGTAAAATCATAAACAACCAAACGTAATATTATATATACAAACCTTCTTTCAAATTTGGAGTTGTGAGCAAGAGAGATGAAAATAAGTGATACAATTGGCCCCTTAAATAGCCACGACCTTTGTACGGACCAAACACCAAATTAGCCATACAAAATTTAACAATTTAAACGCTATATCTATAAGTTGACACCTAACACCCACTATATTTATAAGTTGACACCTAGCACACAAAAATTTAACAATTATTATAAATACTACATCTATGAGTTGACACCTAACACCCACTACATTTATAAGTTGACACCTAGCACACAAAAATCTAACAATTATTACAAATTTCCTACTCGATGCATATGCGAAGCAGGAAAAAAAAATCTTAACACAAATTCACAATCTTTAACAACATCACAAACTAATTGCAAATAAGAAAAAGACAACTTAGAAGAATTGATAACAAAATTTATTTGCTAGTATATATCGGTTGCAAGCCAAACCCGATTAAGCGCAACCTTAGTCTAAATACGTACTTAATTTTTATACCAATTAAATTATTTTTTGGCTCTTTAAATAGCCATGACCTTTGTACGGACCAAACACCAAATTAGCCACACAAAATTTAACAATTTAAACATTACATCTATAAGTTGACACCTAACACCCACTACATTTATAAATTGATACCTAACACCCACTATATTTATAAGTTGACACCTAGCACAAAAAATCTAACAATGTAACAATTTAACAATTATTATAAACACTACATCTATGAGTTGACACCTAACACCCACTATATTTATAAGTTGACACCTAGCACATAAAAGTCTAACAGTTTTAAACACTACACTAAATTAGCCACACAAAATATAACAATTGTAAACACTACATCAATAAGTTAACACCTAACACCAACTACATTAACCAAACGTAATATTATAATCATAATCATAATCATAATCATAATCATAATCATAATCATAATCATAATCATAATCATAATCATAATCATAATCATAATCATAATCATATCATAATCATAATTCATAATCATCATAAACACAAACCTTCTTTCAAATTTAAAGCCGTGAGCAAGAGATGAGAAAAAGTGATGCATTTGGCTCCTTAAATAGCCATGACCTTAGCCACACAAATTTTAACAATCTAACAACTACATCTATAAATTGACACCTAACACCCACTACATTTAGAAGTTGACACCTAGCACATAAAAGTCTAACAAATGTAAACACTGTACTAATTTAGCCACACAAAATGTAACAATTTAACCACATGGTCGATGACAAGGCCTAAAGTCGTATGCCTAATCAAAGAAATCCTAAAGTACCTACTAAAGAGTA